>BSBK01001525.1:2500-602500 GCA_027943335.1 Chamaecyparis obtusa
ACAAGGTGACTAGTGTTAGTCACACTCAAGGAAGTAATCGCTTCACGACATCCAAGGATCCAATATACCGGATGTGTTAGAGGATGTACCCAAACAAAATAGACAGCTGAAACATTTATGCTTTGTTACAATTATCTTTATGTAATCATATGCAAAATATATCTACTCAATTCTTCCAAAATGGTACAATTAGGTTATAAGTTACAATGGTTTTCATACAAATGCAATACCCAATTCAATTGGGGACCTAGTTCCTTAACCCAATTGGCCTCCTAAGATAAAACACATAAAACATGCAAAATTGTAGCAACCAAACAAGCCTCTATAGGGATCTCACTTATGTCAACCAACAAACAAGCAATATCCCAAAAGAAGCTAAGAGAAAACAAGGACATAAATGTTTATTTGCAATTTAGTGGTTCTAAAATGTAAAAAAAGTTGAGTCTATAGTTTTGTTTCAAGTGTACTACAAGACACCTAATGGGCATACAAATTCTCAGAGTTCCCAGTGTAGAAACTCGGGCTTTGATATCAAGTGTAATACAGGAACTTAGGAGAAAATAACCTAAAACATGTTACTAAGTTTATCGAATTTTTTTTTTTCTTATATATTCACACACACACACACACACACACACACATATATGTATATATATATGTATACATATATGTATATGTGTATATCTATACGTATACATATATATCTATATGTGTGTGTGTGTGTATATATGTGTGTGTGTGTGTGTGTGTATGTATGTATGTATTTGGTAACACTGAGAGGGGGTGAATCATTGTTATCATAATTTACTGAATTCTTAAACTTCTTTATCTTCTTCAAACAATATATAAAGATATAGCATAAGATAAATAACCATGCAACATAAGCAAGCATGGAAGAACTCATAACACCATATTTGTTTTTGAGGAAACCTTGTTAAGGGAATAACCCCGGTGGGGATGGTAGCCATAAATTTATGCACTATAAGTATAATAACCTTATTAAGAGTTCTGACCCTGTTATGAGCCAAGTATTACAATAGGTAGGTCTTGATTAAGGACAGACCCTGTTAGGAATCTTTACAATGTGATCCCAATTAAGCAATCGACCCTATTAGGATTCCAGCCCTGTTAAAGGAAATCAAACCCTTTTAAAGGAAATCAAACCATGTTAGGTGTGTACAATAGATGCAACAACACTTACAAGCAATCTATTGTCCTGAGTACAAAGAGTTAACAAAGTATTCCTTGAGTAACTCCTCTTGTTCTCCTTTCTCTTGATCTCTACTCTTCCCTTTAGATGCCTTCACAAATCACATCCATTTATCTCATCCATGTCATCAACACACACTTTCACAAAAGTGATTGTGTGCTTATACCTTGTTATAGGTATATTACAAAGGCTAGTCGACTTTACTCTATCAAAACATAATATTATTTAATGTGCATTTGCACTGTTTATTAACATCCTTATTCAGCCTTAGATCTAAGACTGCATCAAAATAACTTTCCAATCTCTCACAAAGTCAGCCTTAGTGATCGCCAACAAGTTGTATTCTTTTTGTTGTCTTCGCATCCAATCAACTGAGAATATCTCTTCGATACTGCAATATTAACATGTATTCATCGATGTCCTACAAGTATGTAACCAAGATCGCATGCTTTTAGGAACCTCCAGTGAAGTTTGCTATTCTTTTCTATCAAACTGGATCACTGGAACAGTCTGTGGACTTAGTCATTTTTCCTTTATTATCTGCATACAAACATATTGATGATATCCAATATGTGCGATCATAAATATGATAAATGTTTCTATAAATGACAACATTCCATATGTGCATGTGCCTACATGTACATATGTGTGCATGTGGTGACCACTTGCCAACAATCTCCCCCTTTAGCATTGATGACAACACTTAGTAATAAAAATGACTAAGTGCGATATCAAGACAAAAATGTAAAAGGAAATATTGACAGAAATGCAACACATAATTTTGACACGTGATCTCCAAAAGAACCTTTCTTTTATTTATGTTCTTTTTCTTTTTACATTCTTTTCTCCTTACATTTTTCTCTTTACATTTTTCTTCTATCTTCTCCTTACATTTTTCTCTTTACATTTTTCTTCTATCTCTCCCCCTTTGACATCAATGGAAAAAATATCTGGACTGTTCAAAATCATAACTGAATTGTCTACAATACATCTCTGTAGTTTATTTTTAGAATATGTATATCTGCATCTCAAGCTACCTTAATTGCTTATACAGCCTGAATCAGTCCATGGATACCATATGCGGCTTTGTATGCTTCTTCTACATCTATAGGTGCTAAGTCCTAAAATGTTTTGAGGCCAAGCTGAAGGTCCTCATAAGTAATCTCCAATACATTTACCTTTGGAGTAAAAAAGCTTCTTAGTTCAGAGAATCTTTTCTGAATTCTATCCTTTTCAAGCTCTAGGGTATGAATTTTATCCATGATCCTATTTGTTTCCTTATTTATGTCTAGTATCCTTTTATTTTAAAAATCCTCATAACGTTTTATCAAATCTTCTTCATCCCGAGCTATAATATCTGATATATTATTTAAATGCTTGTGCAAAGTCATGCAAAGTAAATATAGATCTTGTCCATCCTTAAGACAAGATTTAATTTCCCTTTCAGTGACACTCAATATACTAAGATCACTCTTGATCCCATCAAGAATATCTTTCATCCTTAGCCTTTTTAAATCATCTACTAATTTTATTCTTGTTGCTTCTTCTAAGGTATCAAAATTTTGTTCTACTATACTTAGAACATTATCTAGACTACTTATAGGACCTTTAATATGTGTAGGAGGTGTAGTCAATAACTTACTCAAAACTTGTGTAGGTCTTTGGATTGTCTTGGAATTTTTATCAGACTTCTTCTCTGATTTCTCCTTTGCTTTAGCAAAAGCAAGTACTGACCATTGCATCAGATATGTGATATCCATGTCTTCTAAGTTGGTCAGAAGTGATTGAGGGCCACTTGCCAACAAATTAGGTCTAGCAAAAGGAGTGATGGATAATCCTTTTGGTTGTTCTTCTTGTTTCTCTATTATCTTTTCCTTTTTATGTACCTCTTCTACTTCTGTTTCTTTTTCTTGTTATTTTACCAGTTATGTTTCTTTTTCTTCCTCCTTTTCTTCTGGTATCTGTGCTTTTTGTGATGTTTTCTCTTCTTCCTGCATCTTCTCAGCCAATTCTAATTGAGTGAACTTTGGTGTCTCAAGGTATTTCACTATCCTATCATTGTTGGTTAGAGTTTCACTCATCTAAAATGGATTAGATGTATCCAACTGTGTATCAAGTGAAATCCCAACATTGTTAATGAAGAAATTAGGTAAGGCAGTGTCCATTACCTTTGTCTCCATTGGATCTTCAGCCTCTTCTACAATTTTAGGCTCTATGGGGATCATTAATGGGGTTGGGGTCCTTGTAGATTTTTGAAGATTAGGTCGCTCCTCTAGGACTAGCTATCCAACCTTGTCATGAGTTTCTTGTTCCACCTCTTCATATTTCTGGGCCATGAACTTTATAATTCTAGTTTTAGTTCTTAACTTTGGTCTTATCTTCTCAAGCCAATTTCCCATCTCATTCTCTATCATGATTGGCATATTATGCAATAGAATATCCTGTCTCATCTTGATATCCTCATCAAGAGCTCTTTTCTTTCTTTCTTCTAGCCTTTCAAATAGGTCCTTCCTTATTTGTCCTTCTATCTCAATTAGATTCTTTCTAAATGTGAGCTTGTGCTCCACAACTATGTCCTCTATTTGGTTTTTCTCATTCTCATCATATCTATCAAATTATTTTTCAATAGAATTGAGTTTACCATCACTTACTGCTCTCTTGTGTAGGACTTTGAGGTAGGGCTTGAATAGGTTTCTTTGTGTACCTTTTCCCTTCTTCTACTCAGCTTCCTCTGCCTTTTTTCTTGTTTGCTTCAAATGCCCTTAGGTTAGCCTCTTGAAGTTTCATGTCCTTTTCTTCTTGTTCATTTTTATTGTGTTCCTCTATTTTCTCTTTGTCCATCATTTGGACTTCCTTGTTTTTCTCATGTTCTTCTATGGTCTTTTTTTGCTTGTTCTTCTCATGCAAAGATGGATGAGTATCTAATTTTTTCCTCTTCTTTCTTGGTCCGCTATCCATGGCCTTAGGTCTAGATTTTGGAGAAGTGTGGCCTTGTGTGGAAGCTCTTTCTACTTGTCTCTATGATGTTCTCCTAGAAGGTGTAGGAGTGTTATCTTTCTCTTTCTCTTCTTCTTCTTCAACCTCCACTACTTGAGGTGCCTCTATGTTAGATTGAGGAGGGGGAATATTATACTTCTCCCCAAGTTCTACCACCTTTTCCCTGACAATTTTCATCTCTTCTTTTGTTATACCTTGTTTCCCTACTAGTTTATCAACAAGGGATTCAATTTTCTTCTCCCATCTCCCTTTTACCAATTCTTCCCTAACTGCTAAGTATTTTTATTCATATGTTCCCCATCTTGGAACATTGGGGTCTTTGGGTGATTGTAAGACATGTTGAATATGAAGTTCTAGGACAATATAGTTGTTAGAAATAGGAAATATTGAGAGGGGGGGGGGGGGGGGGGGGTTAATCAATATTTCACAAAATTTTACTTTTGCCCACATATGGATATATGAAATTAACTTGTAACTTGCATAAGAAAATAAACTGAATAATAAGCACAACCATAATTTATGAAAGAACTCATAACACCATATTTGTTCTTGAGGAAACCCTAGCCAAGGGAAAACCTCGATGGGGATGATACAAACAAATGATCCACTAATCAAAAGTATCTAGTTAAAGATATTGACCATGTTAGGAGTCTATTACATCTGTATAGTGTCTATGTCCTAGTTAAAGGACTTTAGGCCTTGTTAGAAGCCTCAACCCTGTTAGGAGCTCTTATTAAAAAACATGAATGTATGCAAGATGAGCTCACTTCCCAAACATGCAATATACAATAATAATCTCTGATACAAAAGGTAGAATACAAAAACCTTTTACTGTTGTTGAATATCTTCAATATTCTGATATGGCTTTGTAGTCTCTTCAAAACTTATCATCAATTAGCACTGCTCTGATCATATATCATACTATAGCATCGGAAAATGGAAGCACTTCCATTTAGGACTGGTTTAGCCCTCTGAGTAAGTGGTTTGGGGTCATTTCAAATGCCTTGAATGGGTCTTTGACTTGGATCTGGCTTTTTCCCCTATTCTGCCCCATTTTCCACTTCTTTTCTGCATAATTCTAGCATCCTGAATTAAAATTCTGAGATTCTTGACCTCAGGGTCAAGGTCAACCTTTTAGGTCAAGGTCGACCTTGACCCTAACCTAGGGTCCAAATTTCAAAATCCCAAAGTTTCCAGATGTCGAGTTTTAGAATGATTTATTTCCCACTTCTGGATCGGCTGTTTCAGGCTTCAAAACGGTAAACTCTTAAATTATATTTAATTTGTTGGATATTGCTAATGAATAGGGAGGTGATTAGGAAATTTAATATGTTTAATCACTACATTATTGAATGAACACTCATACTGTTGTCATTTGTGTTTTGTCACTAATATCAACATATGTTTCTATGAGGGAATCAAACTAGTAATCACAGTGTACGGACACTATACGGATGTTTTAGATGTTGCGAAGACAGATGAGAATTCAGGAGGATGTTGTGATCTTATATCCAAGATCGCATTATATAATGTTTCATATTGAATGAGTTACAGATGTTTTGGTGAAGACTGATCATTGACTATGATAGTGAGAAATGACAAAGTTAGTCTCTGAGTTTTGTGTATAGCTTTTTGGTGATGTGGAATCGATGCATGCAAACTTCAAGGATGAAATATAGAGTATTGAGGAATGTTCTATGAACTACGCAAGGTACAAAATGCAGGATGATGTCAACTATGGCGTGCACTCAGGAAGGTGATCTATTTGGAAGCCAACTTCAGAGATGTAGCGTGTATGATGGATGGCGAACTTGAATTAAGGATGTCGGTCCTTAATTGTTGTTATGTAATCATTTTAGACTTGTCCTAGATACTGTGTGTATCTTAGCAAGGGTTTATGTAATTGTTTGTAATTAGGAAAGCTAGTGTAGGAGCACCCTCAAAAGATTGAATCAAGGGAAGATAAAGATGTTAAGGAGATCACAAATCTTCTTTAGGTTCCTAAGAGACTATGCAAACTCATTAGAGTCCTAATGTTCAATCAAGTTCTTTTGGGTGGCTATATAAACCTAAGACACTTAGATTGAGGGGACTTATATGAGAGATGTTTAATGTTAGAAATAGTCTAAATTAAGAATGTAAGGTCTTTGTTAGGTCCTTAGAGGTCTTAGGTCATCACCATAGGCCTAGATAGCATTAAGAATTAAGGATATGCAACAAATTTGAAAAGTTGCACAAATCTTGCAAAAGTTGCTAAAAAGTTGCTTTGCAACTTTAGCAACTTTTTAAAATTTTGTTATCACCAATGGGATTACCTCTCTAACCGACCAATGATGGTTAAAATAGTTAGGAGAAGTCTATTTAAGAATGATTTTGGTCATACCAATGTGAGAGTGCATGGTAATGTAATAGCTAAGTCAAAATTGCAGGGGTCTGTTGATGCAGGGGCATCCAAGGTTAAGGCAGGGCATTCTATGTCCTCGGTGAAACTGCATGGAGTGTTAGTGTTTTGGTCGGTGTTACTCGATTGCAGCCTTGACCAGTGGTCTCAGTCATTGAAGGAAGCTTGGTCACTGAAGGAACTTGGTAGTCTCTAGTGCTCGGTGAAGTGTTACTCGGTCATGCCTGCGGTGCTCGGTCAACACTGGTGCTCGACGATGCCTAGCGTGCTTTGTTAATTTACTGCCGCTCAGTAGTTCTGGTTTACTAACTGGAGTTCTCTCTGATTTGTTGAGCCGACTTGGTGAATTTATTGTTGGTAGACTTGGTGAATTTATTGTTGGTATCCATTGTTATCGGCCGACATGCTGAATTAAATGTTTGTATACATTTGTAAGCCGGCTTGTATGGCATTTAATTATTTGTTTTGGGGAGTTAAGGGTTTCATCTTGCCAACTTGTGGCTGATGATTAGTATTTAAGGAGTTCTTGGGTAGATCTTTAGGGGGAGAACTCGGTAGATCAAGAAGGAGTAGAGAAGTTCATGACTCGAAAACTTGGTGAGTCAGATCTGAGGTTCTGAAGCTGAGGTTGGCGAAGCTGTGGAAAAATTCTTGATGTTCTTGCAGATCAGATTGTAATCTGATAGTTGTTTGTAGCAAAGCTAGGGGTTTGCATACTTGGAGACAAGGAGATTGCTTGGAGGCTTGTGAGCTCAAGTTTAGATCTTCCTTAGGGTTTCCATCAGCTTTTGATTATCTTCAGAGCTGAACTAGCTGAGTTTGTGTTGGATTTGGTTGTGGATCTTGCAGAATTTATTTTTTATTGTAATTGGCCCTAACCCGAAAGGCCTTACAGTCGAACATGTTAATGAAAATCAGTGTTAAACAATTTTTTTGTGTTGCATTGTTGAGTAATCTACTATGTAATTCCATTGGTTGCAAGGTTTGGACTGTCCTTCATTAGATCCACCTACCTTGACTGCATCAGGTGGTATCAGAGTGAGAGTTTGATCTTGTTGAAATAGAAGGTTGACATAGCAAGGTTGATCTTGCAAAGTTGATCTTGTTGGCAAAAAGATTGTGCACAATCTGGATTGCATATCTGAAGCACTAAACTTGTGGAATTGTGCCCTAGTTGTTTGCAAGATTACAGGTTGAGATCTGACTTGTTACAACTTGGAAATTGTCACAAGGTGGTCAGTGAGGGTTTGTTGCAGAGGTTTTCTCTTATCTTTAAGGATGCCTTTGAGAAGATTGGACCCTAGAGTTATTTCTGATCATTATGATACTATTGAATGTCGAATCACAAAGAAAGTGAAATCAGATTTCAGATTTGAGATGGCATTGATGAAGAATGATATGGTCGCTGAGATCGTGAGAACTATTGTTGGTATACCTCAGAATGTTGGTACTGGGGATGGCTATGAAGAAGTTACTGAGGAATTTGAAACTACTAGATCTAGTGGTGATGACCAGAGGAACAGATCTAGTGAAGACAGAACTGCTCAGTTACCTAGATCTGTTGCTCAGTTTAGTAATTACCAAATGGAAGTTTCTACTTTATCTGGTACTTTGAAGCCCAACAATCTGATTGATTGGATTGGTTAACTTGAAGATTTCTTTGAGCTGGAAGAAATTGAAGATCCTCTTTGGGTGAGATTAGCACAGACAAAGTTGAAAGGACATGCTACTCTTTGGTGGAAGGAACTACAAAGAGACCGAGAAGATGAAGGTGAAAAAAAGATCAATCGGTGGAGGTCGATGGTGACTAAGTTGAAAGATAAGTTCATATCGGCTAACTATGAGCTTGACTTGTTTAAGAAGTTGCAGAATCTAAAACAGAAGGATTTGTCTATTGAATATTATACCGAAGAGTTCTACAAACTTACTATTTGGTTTGGACACCGAGAGCTTGGTAAGGAAAAGGTAGCTCGGTATGTGAATGGTCTGAGATTCAATATTTAGGATGAGCTTGGTATGCTGAAGATTGATTCTATTGAAGATTCTTATCAGTATGCTTTGAAGGCACAAGATAAGTTGAAGAGGAAACAACCTAGTAACTCCTAAGGGAAAGAAAAGATTGATCACTTGGTGAAGGATAAACCGACTAATGCAGAAGATTAACAGAAACTTGTGGAACTGAAGAAGACAGGTAGAGTTATCTTTAAGGGTACTTGCTATAACTGTGGAGAGGAAGGACACTGTTCTTTTGAGTGTACACAGAAGAAGGTTGACCGACAAAATGTTGTGATGAATGAGAACATTCAGAATTAACCTGAATCAGAGAACTTGTTGCTTCGGCGAACATTGCTCGGTACAAAGGATGAACCTTGTCAGAGGAGTAGCTTGTTTAGGACCCGATGCAAGACTGAAGGTAAACTCTGTGATGTTATTGTTGATAGTGGTATTATTGATAACCTTGTTGCTAAGGACCTAGTTCATAAACTTGGTTTGAATAGAATGAAGCATCCTTGTCCTTATAGGCTTGGTTGGTTACAAGATGTTAATGGGAAAATTCCAAGAGGTATTCTGGAGTTGAGGGATCTTCCTCAAGGAAGTCATGTGAGTGCCAATGGTGAAGACTTTGCAACCAGCATCCAAGAGATGCATGAACAGGTCAAACAAGCACTGCAAAGAAGTTCAATGAAAGACAAAGAAAATGCAGACAAAAAGAGGAGAGACCTGCAGTTTCAGATTGGAGATTTGGTATGGGTATACCTCAAGAAAGAGAGGTTACCAAAAGGAAAACACACAAAGTTGATGATGAGGAAAGTTGGTCCTTGTGAATTGATCAAGAAACATGGATTGAATGACTATGAGGTTGCTTTACCTTCAGATTTGGGGATCTCACCTACCTTCAATGTTTGTGATGTAACCCCATACAAAGGCCCATTGGATGTGCCTGCAAACATTCACGAAGAAGAACTCCAACAAGACCTAGCAGAACTTCCACACCATGAGCCAAGGAAACCAGACAAGATACTTGACACCAAGATTGTCAAATAGACAAGGAAGAATGTCTACAAGAAGTATTTGGTTCAATGGGAAGGATATCTAGAAGAAGAAGCTGTGTGGATGGATGAGGTGTAGATGAAGAGACTTGGCACAAGTCTTGAAGAACTAGTCTCAAGAGGACTTGAGAATCATTCAACCTGGGAGTATGGTGCAGGAGCACCCTCAAAAGATTGAATCAAGGGAAGATAAAGATGTTAAGGAGATCACAAATCTTCTTTAGGTTCCTAAGAGACTATGTAAACTCATTAGAGTCCTAATGTTCAATCAAGTGCTTTTGGGTGGCTATATAAACCTAAGATACTTAGATTGAGGGGATTGATATGACAGATGTTTAATGTTAGAAATAGTCTAAGTTAGGAATGTAAGGTCTTTGTTAGATCCTTAGAGGTCTTAGGTCATCACCATAGGCCTAGATAGCATTAATAATTAAGGATATGCAACAAATTTGAAAAGTTGCACAAATCTTGCAAAAGTTGCTAAAATGTTGCTTTGCAACTTTAGCAACTTTTTAAAATTATGTTATCACCGATGGGATTACCTCTCTAACTGACCAATTATGGTTAAAATAGTTAGGAGAGGTCTATTTAAGAATGATTTTGGTCACACCAATGCAAGAGTGCATGGTAATGTAACAGAGTTTGAGAATTAATAAAATTATACCCTATTTTCTGCAAATTTAAGACTGAAGCAATGTTTGTACGGCCTGGTACAGACAATGGATGAAGGGAGATTGATTGGAGAAGGTTCCTATGGTGTCTATCTTCATGTCCAAGTGGTTTGAGGTCTTCAATCAATCTGGTCTTTGTGTGATTAGAATTTCAAAGCCACTACCCTGAATTCAGGATAGGCCTTAGGGTTTCAAGGTTTTGTGGCCATTTCTTGCCTTCCGACCATGGGAATCTGATAAGATTTAGAGGAATGCAAGAATGGCCTATGTACAGTAGGAATCCAAAAGGAGAGAAATTTTCATGCAAGGAAGGGTGGAGAAATAGGAAGCCCTATGTAGGCATCTCAATGTGACTACCTACTAGTTAGACTGCTACAGACCCCATAACCTTTGATGGGTAATGAACCAAAGCACCAAACCTTGGATTTGGAGTTTCTGGCCCTATCTTAAGAGTCTCCAATTGTTGAGACAAAATCAATCCATTTGAGAGGATTCCCTTCTTTAAAGCCCCCAATTAGCCCTATTAGCCCTAGGTGACTTGTGTGTCCTTTGGTGGGATAGCCTCAGATTTTTCTCCTATCATTAATAGAATTAAAAGAACCCTGAAAAGGGTGTCCAAAACTATCCTTAGATTGTTGGGTTGTGTGGGAAAGTTTTGAGAAAATTTCAAATTACCCGATTAGGAGGGCTACAAGGAAATTGGCTAAGTTCCTAGAGCCATAAGTTGAGGAATGCCATGCTCTCAATTTGAGATTGTTAAGGAGGAGTCAGGAGGGTGTTTATTCATGCATCAAGTTGGAAAGGAAGTTGTGGGGTGAACAAAACATCATTTTTCCAAGAAGTCCTACTTGTAGAGGTCCTATTCATTCCTAGTGGAGGTTTGTGGATTCAAACTTGGGGACTGTGGGATTCTCTACATAAAAAGCCTTATGGGCCGACTTGTTTATAAGAATTGTAATAAGGTACAAATGAAAGGTATTTTCTTTGGAAAAGTAATAAGAAAAGAAGATGATATAGAGAGGTTGTGAAAGCTGTGAGCTTGTATCTGCTAATGTAGAGCAAAGGTTTATTGTTGGACTTCACTGGAACTGATCAAGAAAAGATAGTTGCTGCCAAGCAGTTCAAAAGATTGTGTAATTCTTTATATACACTTATGTTGTGAAAAGTGATTTTTGAATGTGGACTTAACCTTCTTTGGGCAGTGAGCCTTGGCAAGTGAGCCCTCCCTTTTGTTCTTGACTCCTAACAAGGTCTGTCCTCTAACAAGGACTATGTACTGTAATGATTCAACAAGCTCCTAACAGGGCTATATCTTCTAACAAGGATAACTATACTCTTAGTACATCATTTTTGGGTGCTAATTCCCCCCAGGGTTTTTACCTTTAACAAGGTTTCCCCGAGACCAAAATATTGTGTTATTGTGTTGGCATTCATTGTGTTCATTGGATCTGATATTGTGGTGCTTAAATTTTAAAGTTTAATAATTTGTTATACAATTGATTCACCCCCCCTCTCAGTTGTATTGTGGATTGTTATTCCTAATTACAATTGGTATCAAAGCTTGTGGTCCTTAGAGAGAAAGCTTAAAAACTTGAGGTGATCTTGGAGATGGCATTCTATAGGAAGGATAGTCCAAAGTTTGATCCTAAAAACTTTGACAGTTGGAAGAACAAGATGTGAACTCACCTATTTTGTTTGGGGATCGACTATTGGTTGATTACAAGGAACAAGATAGCTATAAAGACCGAAGATGAATTGACAACTGCTACTAAGGATGAAAAGAAGCTATTTTCACTAAATATGATCACAAGAGAAGCACTGATCAAGGCACTCTCTGAAGGAGAGTTTACTGAAGTTAATGACTTGGATTCATCTTTTCAAATTTGGGAAAGATTAGAGGCACTATATGAAGGAGACAAGTATACCAAAAAAGTGAAGTTATAAAACTGGAAGACAAAGATGGAGAAGTTGCAAATGAATGAGGATGAAAGAATTAGGGCCTATGTTCAAAGGGTTACAGAAGCTGTAGTTGGAATCGAAAATTGTGGAGGTACTTATGATGAAGAAGAAGTTATTGCGAAGATCCTCATATCACTAACACCTTCTTACAAGTTCAAGGCTATGTCTATTGAAGAAACTGTACCTCTGACTTTGAACTTTAGTAGAGAGATATTGATTGCAAAACTTGTGCAGGGGAACCTAGTCAGCATAGGCCCTCACCACATGAAATTTTTTTGTGACATGCTCCTAGTGAGCCTTGTAAATGGAATAAGGGTCTAAGGACCATTTGTGTGTTGGCAATATAGGTTAGAGGGTTAGAGGTCTTGAAAGTTCCTTTCATAGGTCTTAAGTCTATATGGTTTCAATGTAAGATGATTGCATCCTAAATCATCAAAGAGTTAGTTGATGTCATTTTAGGGTCTTTTTTTATTTGAGTTAGACATCCAACACCTAAGACTCATCTAGGTGAAGGCATTGGCCTAAGATAGCTAAAAGATAGCTCATTTGTAAAAAGTTGTAAAATTTGCACTTTGCAACTTTTCAACTTTGCAATGTTGCTCGACAACATTTTGTAACCACCTCCTATAATGGTGGATTTGAACTTTGGTCTCAACACAAGACCTAATCATAAAACATAGACTTTAGAGATAGGATATAAACCTAGGAAACCCTAATATTGCCATTAGGTGATCGTATTGTACGGATAAAGTGCTGAAGAAACAAGTTTGTGTGTGTAGAAGCTTGACAGAGGGTTAATGGAAGCAAGACTGTGTTAATTTTCTTACTGTTATCAATTGGAATTGCATCTTAGCCTTTGTAAAGTGTTTTGGATTCATTAGTTTAGGTGTGTGTATTTTTCATTTCAAGTTTTTGTAAATATTTTATGTTTTGTGAGTTCACTGTCCTGAATTAGGCAGTTGGCATTGTTTAGCATGTAACTCACTATCCCATTGTAGAAATAGTACGGCCTCTTGGGGATAGTGAGTGTACATTATGTACTTGTCACATGTAGGAGGAAGGGCCATCAAGTGTAGTGGAGCCATTTTTAATCTCTTTCCCTAGGCGAGCTAGTGGTTTCCCAATTAGGGAAGAGTGAAGTTGCAGAGCTTCAAGATTGCAGGGTTGTGAAGCTATACCTAAATGGAAGCATGGATTTGGTATAGGGATGAGTTAAAGTTCCTTGGTGTGCAGGAGGAGCTTTCACCAATCCTTCAAGACACTAAACCAAGTCTAAAACTCAGATAGGCCTTGGAAAGACCTAAAACCCTTGAAAAACCCTCAGACATAGTTAGGGCATTGTACGACTGTTTGGAGGCCTAATACCCTGAAAATTCTTGAGTCATAGACAAATGAATGGGAGTCCAAGAAGGAAGTTAGAGATGGTTAATGGAGAGTTTTTGATTTATTCCCTATTTTCTCAGAATAGGAGGGCTAATTGGGGCACTTTCCTTGTAGCCCTATTTCAGTGCTAAATCTTGAAATTAGTAAGGAAGATTAGCAAGGAGGGTTATTTTAAGCATTGGAATGAGTGAAGTGGGAGATTTTACAAGACCTCCACAACCCTGCAAGAAGCTAGGAAATATTTTTGAGGTTAGGCCTTAGAGAAAGCTAAGGAGGCACGAGAGTTCCTCATCAAGAATGAGGACCTAGAAGATGGAAGAGATGGGGATTTGCAGAAGTTAGAGGAGTAGGGCTTTGATTAGGGGATCACAAGTAGATAGGTGATCCTATAGGTCCATTGGGTGATCTTGGGAGACACCAAAGGTCTCAAAGGAAGACCAAGTAGCATGAACTAGTGATTATTTCATCCCTCCTCCCTAACAAAAACTAACTACTTTTGAAGCTGCGGAATTAGGAGAAGTTGTACCTAAAGCTGAATCTGCATTTAAGGCATCTACACACAAGAAATTATCTACACTTCCGAGCAACAACAAAGAAGACCTAAAAGAAGAGCTTGGTGAGTATGCTGAGGAATGAGAACAAATAATGTCTGAAGAAAGAAAGATGGATGAACTTGTTGCACTGATTGCTAGAAGAGAAAAAAGAGGTAAGGGCAAGTTTGAAGGCAAGTTACCCTTAAAATGTTTTTCATGCAACAAGGTAGGTCATTTTTCATCTAGATGTCCTAAAAGAGTTTCTAAGTACAAACCTAACTATGAAAAGATTAAAAAGGACAGAGAATGTTATTATGCTAGTGAAGGAATCTTTGATGATGATGATTTAGATTATGAAGAGATTGGATTTGTTGCTATTAGAGATGAACCATTACATGAAGAAAAATCTTTAGTATCTCATGATGAAAAGAAAACTAAATGGATAATTGACAGTGGTTGTTCTCATCATATGACTGGTGATAAGAACAAGTTTGTTAAATTAGTAAAGTATGATGGAGGTGTTGTGAGGTTTGGGGACAATCTCCCTAAATCTATCATAGGAGTAGGATCCATTACTCTGGATGGAAAGACTAACACGGACAATGTACTTCTTGTTGAAGGATTGAAACATAATCTATTGAGTGTTGGATAGTTAATGGATAAAGAATTTTAGTTAAGTTTTGTTAATGGTAAATGTTTTATCAGAAGTAAGGAAGGAAAATTGATTGCTACCAGTTCAAATTATAGTGGTAATATATTTGAACTAAACACATCTAGAGCCTCTTGTTTTGTTGAGAAGGTAGATGACAGTTGGTTATGGCATAGGATATTTTGTCATGTTAATTTTGATAACATTGTGAAGGCAAGTATGGCTAATGTTGTAAGAGATTTGCCAAAGATTGTGAAGCCATATAACAATGTATGCAGAGAATATGTTATGGGAAAGCAGACTAGAAGCAGTTACAAAAGAAAAGCATATACATCAAAAGGAAAGCTCGATCTGGTACATACAGATCTATGTGGACCTACAAGAACCAAGTCATACTATGGTAAAAATTATTTTATACTCTTTTTTTATGACTTTTCTAGAATGATGTGGGTTACTTATTTAAGAGAGAAATCAAAAGCATTTGATAAATTCAAGTTGTTCAAATAAAAAGTAGAGAATTGATCAAGTTTAAAGATCAAGTGCTTAAGGTCAGATAGAGGTGGAGACTTTACTTCAGACTTATTCAATTCATATTGCGAAGAGCATGGGATAAAGATACAAACATCTTCTCCTAGGACTCCACAACATAATGGGATAGGAGAGCAAAGAAATAGGACTATACTTGATGCTGCTAGGACAATGTTGATCGAAGGAAATGTATCTCATGTACATTGGAGAGAGGTTGTTGGAACAACAGTGTATACATTGAACAAAATTCAAATAAGAGAAGGTACAAGTAAGACTCCCTATGAATTATGGTTTGATCATACTCCTACTGTAAAATATTTCAAAATATTTGGCAGTAAGTGTTATATCAAGAGAGATGATGAAATAGGTAAGTTTGATGCTAGAAGTGATGAAGGAATCTTCCTTGGTTACTGTATAAAAATCAAGGCTTACAAATGTTTCAATCTGAGATTGAGGAAGATGATTGAAAGTAACAATGTAAGAACAGATGAGAAATTTTAGATACAAGAAAGAATGTATGACAGTAATCAGATTGCAGAGATAAAAGAAACTGCTACTGTTGCAAAAGGAGAAGAACTTGTTGAGGAAGAAAGTGAAAAAGAGGCTTGTGATGCTAGCACAAGTAAAGATACTGAGACTCCTAAAACACCAAGGTATGTAAAAAATAACCATCCTGAAAATCAAATTATTGGCAATACCAATCAGGGAGTGCTAACTAGATCTAAAGTTAGAGAAGAAATTTGTTTGATTTCTCAAGTTGAACCAAAAACTATAGATGAAGCATTTAAAGATGAATCTTGGATAAATGCTATGAAAGAATAATTGGATCAGATAAAGAATAATAATACTTGGGAACTAGTTCCTAGACCTAAAAATAAAAATGTAATAGGAACAAAATGGGTTTTTAGAAAAAAAATGGATGAAGAAGGAATTGTTGTAAGGAACAAAGCAAGACTAGTGTGTAAGGGATACTCACAGCAAGAAGGCATAGACTTTGAAGAAACATTTACTCCTATTTTTAGAATAGAGGCAGTAAGATTGTTCTTATCTTATGTTGCACATAAAAACTTCAAAGTGTATTAGATGGATGTAAAATCTGTATTTCTGAATGGAGATCTTGAAGAAGAAGTCTATATAGAACAACTAGATGGATTTCCTCTATGCGAAGATAAAGAAATGGTGTACAAATTAAAGAAAGCTCTGTATGGGCTGAAGAAATCTACTAGGGCCTGGTATGCAAGATTAGACAAGTATCTACTTGGGCTTGGATTCAGAAAAGGTAATGCAAACAGTAATTTGTATTTAAGAAATAGTGAAGATAGAATTCTGATAATAGAAGTATTTGTGGATGACATTACCTTTGGAGGTAATGATGATCTATGTAATAAATTTACTAAAGAAATAGAAAGTGAATTTGAGATGTCCATGATAGGTGAAATGAAATTCTTTCTTGGATTGCAAATAACTCAGAATAAGAATGGTATTTTCATTTCTCAGACCAAGTATCTCAAAGAATTGCTTAGGAAAATTGGAATGGAAGATTGTAAACTGGTAGGAACACCTATGGTGACTAGTAACAAGCTAACAATTGATGATGAATCAAAGTGTGTTTTTCAAACTTTGTATAGATCAATGGTTGGAGGACTACAATATCTAACCCACACCAGATCAGATATTGCTAATGTTGTTGGAATTGTGGCTAGATATCAGGAAGAATCCAAAGAAACACATATAGCTGTTGTGAAAAGGATACTGAGGTATGTAAGAGGAACCATAGAATATGGCTTATGGTATGATATAAATGATAGCTTTGAACTTCTTGCTTATACTGATGCTGATTGGGAAGGAAATATTGATGACAGAAAAATTACTAGTGGTGGTGCATTTTTCCTTGGGAAAAAGTTGGTTTCTTGGCTAAGTAAGAAACAAGATTGTATAGCACAATCTACTGTTGAATCAGAGTATATTGATGCTACTATAAATTGCAATTAGATTGTTTGGATGAAACAAATGCTAACAGACATTAGAATAACTTTTGATGAGCCTATGGTTATCCATTGTGATAACACCAGTACAGTGAATATGTCAAAGAATCCGATGATGCACTCCAAAACTAAACACATTTCTATCAAGTATCACTTCTTGAGAGGCAAGGTGGCAAAAAAGGAAATCAAACTAGAATATATCAGTACAAAAGAGAAGATTGCAGACATCTTCACAAAGCCACTACCGAAAGATACCTTTGAATATCTCAGAGGTATGTTGGGGGTTCAGGCCCCTCCTAATCAAAATTAAATGATGTAGAGATGCAGCAGTCCAGGGGTTTTCAGAGCCTATCATAATCTGGACTAGATGTAGGGATCTACTCCTCAGGGGGAGTGATCATGGAAGAGAGATGTTGAAAAGAATTTGATGACTCATGGCACCCTTTTCCATTATTGTCAAAGGGGGAGTGTTGCTATGTGAAAATCCCTACTATATGGGGAGATTGTTTGGTTGCAAGACTTTGGATTGATATAAACTTTGGGATAAGATTTTCCCATATGTTGACATCAATGCCAAAGGGGGAGATTGTTGGATATTGCTAATGCATGGGGAGGTGATGGAGACATTTAATATGTGTAAGAATTTGCAAATAGAAAATATTGAACCAAGATCAAGAGGTTGAAGAAAAGCACAAGAGAGAAAATATGAATGCAAGGATGGATTGAATAGATCCAATGACTTAATGATATTCACCAATGAATTAATCAATGCTCAATTGATGAAATGATTACATAATAGGCCTCCCTATATAGGAAAGGCAATATGAGAGAATGATAAGGAGGTGATAAGCTATTACCTATGCTAGGTGTAATCACATGTCCACCAAATGTGGATCATCCTCCATTATGCAATAAAGTATGTGCATTGGATTAGGATGATAATGTGATAAGAGCACAAAAGGTGGATCTCACACACAACGAGGTATGTGATGAAACCTATCACACCAAAAGTGGAATTTCTCCTACACCATGTGCTTATTAGATGTGCACACTCCTAGGTGTCTCAATCACAAACTACTATGCAATGCATTATCCTAAGTAAGATTAAGTAAAGTGTAATTAGGAATAATTAATTACACCAACACCCCCCCTTAAGTGCAACTTAGGGGAATGCACTTAAACTCACAATGCAAGATGGGTCCCGACTACTAGGCCATGTTAGGTACCCATTTACAAAATGAAATACATGAAATGCATAACTCTCATAAAGTGGAGAAAGAGGGAAAACCTCATGGGAAAAACCCTCCCCCAAAAAGAGAGAAGAAAACAAGATGCATGGATGGATGGAGTACTCAAGACCCCCCAAGAACATACATCATGTATATACAAAGAAGTATCCCCCCATAAGAAGGATAGTTGGAGACAGGATATCCCCCCCATAATGTAGAAGCTCCCATGTTGATGAAGAGTACCTGCAAACAATAGTTCAACCAATGCTTACAAGAAACACGTCTCCCCTTAGGAAGAAATAGATACATCAAATGATGAAGAAGCCAATCCTTGTGCAAATGGAAGGAGGAAGAAGATGTAGGTCTCCATGAAGGAATCTCTGAAGACTGAATAGGAATCTCCAAGCTCAAGGAATCTATCACCTCATGTGACAAATCAAGTGAAGGAGAAGAATCAAGTACACCAATCTCCAAAAAAGGTGAAGAAGTGTCCCTATCTATGATGAAACTGTCATCAAGGGAAAGAGAAACCCCCTCATGTATGTCTTCCAAATCTGCATCATGAGAATCAACAAATGCTGAAGATGCATCCAAGTAATCATCACACTTTGCAAGATCTAAAACACTATGATCATCCTGTTGAATAGTAGAGCCCATGTCTGAAGAAGCAGGAGGTGGAGGAGTAGGAGGATCAACACTTGTCTCAACAACAAAATGATTCAAGTGCCCAAATTTATCCTCATAATTATCCCTTGGCAAAGGGATGGGTACATCATGAATATCATCATCATTATCAACAAAAGTGGAAAAAGAATACAAGCGTGATGTATGATCAACAACTCCCATAGCTATGACAAAATCAGGAGTGAACTCAATAATTTTACCTTGTGCCCCATGTGTGATTTGGTAAATAGAAAGGAGATTAGTGGTCAAGGATGGTACACAAAGAACATCATTAAATGTCCCCTCTCCCATAGGAATAGAACCTTTCCCACAAACTCTCATGAATGTGTTGTTACCCATCAAAATATTAGGAGAATTACAAGGCTCAATAAAAGAAAACATATCCATAGAAGATGCCATATGATGTGATGCACCTGAATCAAGAAGCCATTTACCTTGCTTAGGATGTATGGAAGCCATAAGTGCTTGTCCTTTACCTTTATCTTTGGATGATGATGGAGATGTAGAAGCTGCCAAATGTGTAGAAGAAGGAGTAGACACTGATGAGGGCAACTTAATATTGTGTTTCTGAATAATATGAGTTAACTCATCAATCTTCTTTTGAAAACACTTATGCTCATCATGTCCTAACTTTTGACAATACGCACATTTATCTCTCTTTCTTCTAGATGATTCTTCTCTTGAAGAGGACTTGGATTCAATGCTTTTTGGTGAAGAAGATTCATTACCTTTGTCATGAGGCTTAGGATCCTTATTGTGTTTCTTTCCTTTTCCATTAGAAGCCTTTGAAGTAGACTCACTTGCAATCAATGCTTGATGTGTGGAAGGCTTCAACTGACCCATGTGTGCCAACTTTGCTTGTTCCCTTGTGAGCTGCACTGCAAATTCATCAAGAGAGGGCAATTTGTATGCACTACCAAGAGCATCCATAGTAGCATAGAATGTAGAAACAAAGATAGAATATTCAGGACCAAGCTTGGAAAGAATAGAAAAGATCAATTGTTCATCCCCTTTAACAATGCCACATGAGGAAAGCTCCAATCTAATAGTATTGAACTTAGAGAAAAAATCTTGAATATTGTCAAAATCCCTAGGATTAAGACTTATGAGATCATTCTCTAATCTAAATTTTCTCATTCTATCAGGTTTACCAAAGAGTCCTTCCAATGTGATCCAAGCATCATAAGGATGTGTGCAAGATGCAATATGAAAGTGCAAGTCACGAGAGATGGATGATCTAAGAGAGCCAAGTGCTTTATCTCTTCTATCAAACCATTTTCATCTTTCTACAACACCTGTTTGAGGTTCTTGATCCTGCCCAAGAGTCATTCTAAGCAATCCAAGACTCAACAAATGATCACTTAAAGATACTTTTCATTCATGGTAGTTATATGGAGTGAGGATTTTAACCTTTAAATTATCCATATTACAACCAAATAATGACTGATAACTATTGATAACTCCTTCAAATGACTGATGCAAATCAGAAAACTGAAATCCAAGGATTGACCAAGTGCAAGTATAGCCCAAAAATAGCCTATTTCTGAAAGTGATATGTCTACCCAAAATCACTCAAATCTGATTGCAGATCTGGAAAGTAGATGAAAAATCATGCACTTTTAAAAAAAAGTTCACCTCAAAATGTTACCGTATGTGCCCAAACGAAGCCCTGGAAGTTGCAGAAATCAAGAACAAACAAGAACAGTCAACAAGATTTGCAATTTTTGACAAATGTGGCCACCAAAATGTAAAATCAACACCACCACTGGAGAGTTCAGGAAATTCTACCTAATTTCAAAAAAAATTGCACCCGATTTGGAGCCCGGATGACCAAGTTATGGCCTCTCAAACTTAGACTACAAAAACCAAAATGCAAATGGTGAAGGCAAAATAATCTCAAACCCTGATGATGTCAGCAGTTTAGTAGGTTAAATTTGATGGTTGGATGACCATCAAAAAAGAACCAATTTCACCTATTTTGACGGTTAAACGACCGTCAATTTTAAGCGCATAAAATGGGTGACGTCAGCGAAAAATGACCAAGGATGCTAACGTGGCTGCTGATTGAGCGGTCTGTACCATTCCATATGGTGATTTGGCTGGTGACGTGGTTGTGAGTTTTGTCTGACACATGGCAGATTCTGATTGGTCTACTATTTGCTGATGGGGCACATGACTGGCACGCTGACTGTACCGCTAACAGGGTGGAGGGCCTGTGGATAACTGCCGTGTGGCAGGCTCCGAGTGGTGCGCGTGGCGGTCTTTGTTGACTATTTGGCAGGGGCCACGTGGGTGGCGGATCTGGCGGAGCCTGGGTGGAGGAGGACGCTGGCGGCGATGAGGTGTTGGGGTGGCTAAGGAAAGGCCGCCGGTGGCAAATTGGGCGGTAGCCGCTACGGGTGTCTCTGCGGAAGGCAGCTTTTGGATGAGTGGCAAGGAAGCTGGGGCAGAGGCCAAAGGCAGAGGCGGCATTCGAAGGTGGCCTTTGTGTCTTCAGCGGCAGGGCTAGCGATGGGCAGCAGATCTCGGTGATGCGCTGGGACTATCGCGAAGGAGCTGCTCGGGCTACAGGACTTGTAGCAGAGGAGCGGAGGTTGGGCGGCTGCTGGTGGCGATGGCAAGATCTGTCGCTACTGGTGGCACTGTGGAGGAGCCGTGGTGGTGGGACGGGACTTTAGTCCCACATTGCCTGCGGGCTTTGTTTTTTTGCTGTTGAAATATGCAAAGGGCCCAAAACAATTACAAAGAAGCAATCGGGGCTAGGCTTGCTGCTCGCCTACAGGCTTGAGCGTGGGTCCCACTGGATGATGTCACTTGTACCCTCTACGCTACGTGATGATAACCCAATATTGTTCAGAGAATATGCTTTGACTAGGGGATGTACCACCCCTTTTTTACATAAAATTTTTTTTTGAAAATATAACAGAAATTAAAAAATATTTATTTTTTTGAAAAATTGTACCAGAAGGTAGATCGGGCCGTACAGTCTGATTTGCAAAATTTTTTTGCCTCAAATTTAACTTTCGCCGAATATGGATGAGTTTATAGTCGATCTTAATCGAAACAGCCTCCCAGACGCAATGGTGAGGTCAGATCTGCTCCAAGACACCTTTATCACACGCTGGTTCTCAGATCTGAGATTTGGACCTTCAAAACTTGCATCAAGCTCTCTTCAAATCGGCTAATCTAAATGCTCCAATGGCTCTGATACCATGTAAGAATTTGCAAATAGAAAATATTGAACCAAGACCAAGAGGTTGAAGAAAAGTACAAGAGAGAAAATATGAATGCAAGGATGGATTGAATAGATCCAATGAATTAATAATATTCACCAATGAATTAATCAATGCTCAATTGATGAAATGATTACATAATAGGTGATATGAGAGAATGATAAGGAGATGATAAGCTATTACCTATGCTAGATGTAATCACATGTCCACCAAATGTGGATCATCCTCCATTATGCAATAAAGTATGTGCATTGGATTAGGATGATAATGTGATAAGAGCACAAAAGGTGGATCTCACACACAACGAGGTATGTGATGACAACTATCACACCAAAAGTGGAATTTCTCCTACACCATGTGCTTATTAGATGTGCACACTCCTAGGTGTCTCAATCATAAACTACTATGCAATGCATTATCCTAAGTAAGATTAAGTAAAGTGTAATTAGGAATAATTAATTACACCAACAATATGTTTAATCACTACATTATTGAATGGGAACTCATATTATTTTCATTTGTGTTTTGTCACATAATCACAGTGTACGAATACTGTACGAATGTTTCAGATGCTGCGAAGATAGATGAGAATTTAGGAGGATGTTGTGATCTTATATCCAAGATTGCATCATATAATGTTTCATATTAAATGAGTTACAGATATTTTGGTGAAGACTAATCACTGACTATGATAGTGAGAAATGATAGAGTTACTCTCTGAGTTTTGTGTATAGCTTTCTGGTGATGCGGAATCAGTGCATGTGAACTTCAAGGATGAAAGATAGAGTATTGAGGAATGTTCTATGAACTGTGCAAGGTATGGAATGGAGGATGATGTCATATCTGGTATGCACTCTGGAAGGTGATCTATTTGGAAGCCGACTACAAAGATGTAGCATGTATGATGGATGGAGAACTTGAATTAAGGATGTCGGTCCTTAATTGTTGTAATGTAATCATTGTAGACTTGTCCTAGATACCATGTGTATCTTAGCAAGGGTTTATGTAATTGTTTGTAATTAGGAAAGCCTTATGGGCTGAACTATTTATAAGAATTGTAATAAGGTATAAATGAAAGGTCTTTTCTTTGGAAAAGTAATAAGAAAAGAAGATGATATAGAGAGGTTGTGAAAACTCTGAGCTTGTATCTATTGTATGTAGAGTAGAGGTTTATTGTTGGACTTCATTGGAACTAATCAAGAAAGGATAGTTTCTACCAAACATTTCAAAAGATTGTGTATTTCTTCATATACACTTGTGTTGCGAACAATGAGTTCTGAAGGTGGACTTAACCTTCTTTGGGTAGTGAGCCCTCCCTTTTGTTCTTGACTCCTAACAGGTTTTGTCCCCTAACAAGAACTATGTACTATAATGATTCAATAAGCTCCTAACATGGCTATATCTTCTAACAAGGATAACTATACTCTCAATACATCATTTGTGGGTGCTAATTCCCACCGGGGTTTTTACCTTTAATAGGGTTTCCCCGAGACCAAAATATTATGTTATTGTGTTGGCATTCATTGTGTTCATTGGATCTGATATTGTGGTGCTTAATGTTTAAAGTTTAATAATCTTTTATACAACTGTGTCACCCCCCCTCTCAGTTGTATTGTGGATTGTTATTCCTAACATAATTTAGGTCCATTTCTAGGGGTATAGGCTTAAATAGGAATTTAATTCTCCTATGTAGGCATCTCTAGAAGTTTGTGCCCTAGACTAGTATAAAAGGAAGCCTTCTCCTCCCATTTTCTCCATTAAGTATCCATCTTTCAATCAATCAAGTGTGCAATCCATTCACATACAAGAATCCATGAAATCAAGCAATCAAGAAGCAAGAAAGAAGGAGAAGGAAAACACTCAAGCATTCATCCATCTTCAAGCATTCAAGCATTCAAGATCCAATTCATCAAAGAGATTCATTGGTAGTCATTGAAGGATTCAATCTCTATGGAGTTGTCTTGTTGAAGATTTCTCCATCCACATCCATTCAATCTTCTTCCTATTTCAAGATCCATTCAAGATTGGTGTTGAAGATCTAAAGAAAATTGATTTGAGACATCCTACATCCAATTCTACATCCATACTTGTGGATTCAAGGATTCAAATCCTCCATAAGGGTTTCAACATAGACAAGGTGAATTGTTTCATTTACGTTATTTATTATTGCAATTTCAATTCAATTTCAAGGTTAATTCCTAAATTTGGGTTTGACCAAGGAAAACCCCTCCCCCCCAACAAAAAAAACCATTTTTCTTGCAGGAACAGGTATAGAACAATGAATTACAATGCAGATCTAGACACCCTTTTCGGAAAACTTTTGGGATCCACAAATAGAATTTTAGTTAGAGCATCACAGGTCAAGGTCAAAATAAAGGGGTCAAGGTCGACCTTTTTACTTGGGTCAAGGTCAACCTTTCTCAAAAAAGGAAAATATTTCTGATTTTTCTCTGTCTCTGTATTTCTGTTCTAGATCCAGTTGTAGAATTTCCCGAAACTCAGTACCGACACTAGAAAATAGTATTTTCTAGATCTGTCATACTTTGAGGTTAGTATTTGTCTTTAATTCAATTAAGATTTCAGTACTTCCTTCCATAACAGACTATAAGGTTTTCTCCTTTCTTCATATTCTTCATCGATTGATCCATTTATGCATTGACCATTTTCCTGTGGTTAACCAATTTTGATCTTTCCTTTGGGAATTTGGGGTTAAGAAGGAGATCTTACCTTCCCCAATCTTATATATTATATATTACATTATGGTAACTTATTCATGCATTACATTTTTGGTGAACCCACGATAGACAACTCTTTCTTTTATGGTGTTAGATCTTTCATGTGCTTGCATTTCATTTCATATAAAGCAAAAATACAAAAACATTTATTTGTTCATGCTTTGTGTTTTCCTAGTTTAGTTCATTTACATTGCATTGGTATATGAGCTTTACTACCTCTAGTCCTATGTATAATATTCCGGTTAGAAGAAGTCATAGACTTATGGGTTTCTTTGATCCTGAGTCTTCCTCTCCTCTCCTTAGGATCCCAGATGACAATTTGATTACTCATGATTCCAATCCTACTATGGAGCATAAATTTTCTCACTCAACTCATGATGAGGATGATGCTTTAAGAGTTCCTCCTAAACAAGTCCAAAAACTTTCAACTGAAATTGATAAAATGGGAAATTGGCTTATTCAAGAGAACCATAATCAAGATTTTATTCAAGCTATAGATTCTCTTAATAAAGTCCTTCGTGATAGTGATCTAGGTGTTAATCTCTTGCATGATATCACTCATCTTGTGCATTTAAATGTCAAACCTTTAGCTCAAGAAACTCAAGATTTACAATTCAATCCTCCTATCACTAGTGTGGAACCTTCTTCTATTCCTTTACCTAGCATTCCTACTTACACTCCTCCTTTAGTGACTACATCGGTTCCTTCTCTTCCTATGAGTGCTCCACCTATGTCCCTACCTACCTCAAACCCTTCTTATCATAATGTTCCTTTTACTTATTCCAATCCTCTTCCAACTATGGTTCCAAGTATTCCCTCGGTTGTGTCTTCCATTCCTGATGCTTCCTACACTTTCCCAAGTGTTTCTAATGTTTCTATGCCTCCTATTTCATCTAATGATTCCACAATAATTAGTTTGGCTTAAACTGTGTCCTCTTTACAACAACAACTTGCATCATTAACTCAATCCAAATTTTGTATTCCTACATGTGACATGGGCAGTCCCTTATCCCTAGACATTATTCGTGCTCCTGTTCCTTAGCAAGACGATATGCCTCATCTTGAGAATTACAATGGTAAGGGAGACCCAATTACTCATGTTAAAACATTTCAAATCCTTTTTAATGACTATGATCATGACCATAGGATTTTAGCCAAGTTGTTTGCTAGAACTTTCCGTGATAAGGCCTTGAAATGGTATTGTTCCTTTCCTCCTTATTCTATTGACTCTTTTCCAAAACTTGCTAATGCCTTTATCCAACAAATTCAAAATAACATTGGTTTGCAAGTGTCCTTAACTGATTTTATGCATTGTAAACAAAATACTAAAGAGAAATTGACAAAAATTATTGGTAGATTTAAGCATTTGTATGCTTAGATTTCTTATCTTGTTCCTGATATTAATATTTAGTGTATGTTTATTTCAAATTTACAAAAGGATATTAGAGATACAATTATGCTTACTGAATTTACCTTTTTTAAACAACTTTGTGTAGCACTTCATCATTATCAAATTACAAGTGAGTCAATTTTAGAGAAACACTCCAATGGCTCATGTCCCAGTTTGACACAAGAGAGAGAGACAAAGAGGGGCCAAAGGCACACCCTAACCAAATCCCTCTTACATAGATCACAAGTGGAAGAAACAATTTCACAAGTGAGAGAGAGAATGCAAAAACTTTCATATATTTATTCCAATTGATTCATACATGTCAGGTTGTAAGGCCTTACCAGTTTAGGCCATATATTACAATTCAAGTACAGAAGTCTTCCAACATGCGAGGATCTGCAACAATCTTCCAACTTCTAGTTTCTATCTTCTAACTGAACTGACTCCATAAACTACAACCAAAGATTACATTATATACAAGAGAATACCGAACAAGTCGGCCTTCAGATCCACCATCAACAGAAGGAATGACCAGATCTAGGTCCACACATTTCCCAATGATAGATTCCAATATTAAATCTGTGACCATAATTAATTTCAAGGGTCGGGCCTCAACAGGAAACTAAAATAAACAACTCGGTAATCAAGGATAACCGAGCGCCAGACAAGCATCACCAAGCATCAGGGAAATTCACCGAGTGCCAGAGAGATAACTGACCAACCCTGATGAATAAATGAAACCAAGCAACATAGGAAAACACAAACATGTTTTTGGTGACACGGGATTGCCAAGGACCCGAGATGCTGGTGCAGGAGCACACCTTGGCTAACCTCCATGCTTAGTTGTTTTGGCTTGTACTTGACTCTAGCCAAGTCAAGAAGAGTAGAGTAGTTTGATTTTAGACCTTAGAAGGTCATTTGCAATGTAGGCTAAGTGAGTTACTCACTAGGACTAAGGTCACACAAATAGCCAATATTAGTTGTTGATCAAATTTCTTAGTGTTAGAAGCTTAAGGTGAGGTTAGAGTCTTAAATGTGTTCTAAACACATAATGATGTTGTAAAGATGCATTGGGGTCATTAATGGTCTTGGATCCTCAAAATATAGGAGATTAGTAGTCCTAAGAAGTAGGATGATGGCATAAATGAAAGATGCCAAATGTTGCAAAGAAGTTGTCATGAAAACATTTGCAATTATTGCAAATGTTGCATGCAACTCGGTTATCCTTGGATCCCCTTGAGAATAGGAGGTGGGAGATCGGCCAACAGGCCCTAAAATGAAGGAAATGGCATCTTATGTTTAGGAAGGCTCAAATATCAAGGTGTGTGATGCATTGTAATAGTTTTGTGTATTGAATAGAGCTCTGTAGTAGTGTTACAGTGAATATCTCAAGCTTTTGTGTTGACAGTCGTGTAAAATGGATTGAAAGACTAAATTTAGTGGTTGTTTAGTGTTCATTAGTTTGTTCTAAGACTTTTTCATTCGAATAGTAATTTGATTAGAATAGGATTGTTGTGTTAAATAAATTGTTTTAGCTTTAGAGCATCCACTAGTTATGTTTTGACCAATCTGAGCATTCATGGCTCCCCCATGAAATCTAGCCATGGGAAACACCTAACGGTAGATGGAAATGCTAGGGGAGTCATTAGTGTATATATTTTTAGGATTAGGAGGCATGAAATTTTGGAGAGATATTTTTTTTCTAGGCCCTAGGCGAGCAGACAGAGCCCAGTAGAGGTCTAGGTTGTGAAGAAGTGAAGATTTATTGCAAGGTAGAAAGGTACAGTACGGCTCTAGTACTTTTTCAAAAAGGATTTCATCATATCATGACATATTGTGAGAATTGAGCCTATGCCAATCCATTAGACCAAGATTTGAGCAAGATTTCTACAAGGTTACAGTCAGTCCTAAAAACTAGGCCTATTAGCCCTATTTGCCCTAGTTTATAGGAAGCCAGTGTACGGAGGTTGTCAAACCCTAAAAACTACAGAATCTTTTGAAATTTCCAAATGGGTATCCAAATCTGGTTTTAATTTCTTGGGGTCTTTGGAAAAAAATTTCTCAAATTGGCAAAAAGCCTCTACAAAAGGCTACAAGGATTAGGCCTCTTTTAAGGTCTCTAAATGATGAAACCTTGAACCCGGTAAGGGCAAGCTAAAAGATCCTTCTAAAATGGATCAAATTGGCAAGATTATGAATGTTTTCAATATGGAGGACACCCCTACAATGAAAAATGGAGTTTGTGAAGAAGTAGCACTTCGAGTCTTCTAAGTGAGGGTGAAGGATTGTACTATCTAAAGGTGTTAGTCTTTCAAGGTTAAGCACAAAGGATAAGAACTCTTAGAGAAGGGTTAGGATTGGTCTTAGTTAATTATCTAAACCAATCAGGTCCTAGAGGAGACTAGGTTCCTAGAAGAGATTAGCTAAGTCTCTTGGATGCAGTGCAAGCAAGCCTTGGAACACTCACATCATATTGGTATCAGAGCTTGAATTGATCAGGCTTGTGGTGGATGTTGTAGCCTACTAAATCAGTGGGAGAAAATACACCAATTGGATTAGTAGAATAAAAAACCATGGTGACTAACGCTGAGTTAGCCAAGAAGGTTGAGGAGCAAGAAGAAGCTAACAAGTTGCTAAGGGAAAGACTAGCTCAAATGGAGCAGCTCTTGGGTGAAGTCCAAGACAAAGCCGATAAGGTCAAGGACAAAATTGACCAAAAGGAAGAAGTTGAAGCAAGGGAAAAGGAATTAGAGTTGGAGGAGGAAGCACCAACACCTAACCATGTTCTTCCTGAAGAGCCATTCTTAAAAGCATTGAAGGCATTGAGTGGCAAAGCTTTGGAAGGTGTGCCACTATTTAGTGGGCAAATGGATCTAGATTCAATTGTGGATTGGATTGATAGAATTGAGAACCATTTTGAATGTGATGGTATCTCTGAGGCACAAAACTTTTTGGTGGCCAAGTCTAGACTAAGAGGTTCAACTCTTACTTGGTGGAAGTTTGTGCAAACTGAGAGGGAAAAGGATGGAAAAGGTCCTATAGTGACATGGAAAGGCATGGTAACCAAAGTGAAGCAGACCTACCTTCCTGATGACTATGAAGTTCAACTTCATAGGAGGAGACACAATCTTAGACAAAAGGATTTAGATGTCCAAGCATACACTGAGGAGTTTCAAAAGCTATGTTTGAGATCTAAGGTAGTTGAAGAGGAAAGCATCAAGCTTGCAAGGTACTTGAATGGCCTCAAATGGTCTATTCAAGAAGAGACGAGTCTAGTGAACTTCAAATCCATTCGCCAATGCTATCAAATGGCCTTGAAGATAGAAGATAAAAGTATAAGGAAACAAGAAACCTCCAAAGGAAAAGGTAAAGGCAAGGATAGTAGAGGGAAAAGAGGTGGCTATGGTGGAAGAAGTTTTGAATCAAGGACTCAAGGAGACATAAAATTTAGTGAGAAGCAAGAAGGAAGCTCAAGCAGAGGTGGTAGAGGAAGGACTTCTAACTCTAGCTCTAGAGGAAGAAGTGGTGGACAAGGAGGAAGAGGCAACTAATTTTCCAATATGAAGTGCTACCATTGCAATCAAATGGGGCACCCTCCCTATATGTGTCCAAAGAAAGGTAGTTCATCACAAGGAGGTGACAAGAGAGCTAACCTAGTCCAAGATGAGTCTAATGCAATAGAGAAGAATGTTGAAGTACCATTGAATTCAGAAGAGGGAGAGAACCTCATGATGAGGAGAACTTTGATCAAGGAGCTAGTAAAGGAAGAGCTGAGCCAAAGGAGGTCTTTGTTTAGGATTAAGTACAAAATGATGAGGAAAGTATGTAGGGTCATCATTGACTCAGGCTCTACTGGCAATATTTTGTCAGAGGAAGCAGTCAGCAAGCTAAAGTTGACAAGGATACCTCACACCAATCCTTACAAGGTCACTTGGCTCAATAAAGGCCAACATGTTTTAGTGAATGAACAAGCATGGGTGGAGTTCTCCATTGGAAGGTACAAAGACAAAGTTTTATATGATGTGTTGCCTATGGATGCATGTCATTTTCTCCTAGGTAGACCATGGCAATTTGAACACCAAGCCATACATGATGGAGGAAAGAACTCTTATTCTTTCAAGAAGGACAATGTGACCTTCAAAATACAGTCATTATTAGAAGATGTTGAGGTAAAGACAGCAAGTCCAAATGTTCTTATGGTGGGTGAAAAAGAGTTCTTAAAAACCATAGAAGAGAGTGAAGGTGTAGGCTTTGCATTGGTGCTAAGACCTAAGGAGTTAGATGAAGACAAGGTGGCTAAGAAGGAAGAGTTACCAAAGGAAATTCAAAATATGCTACAGACCTACCAAGGTATAGTGAGTGATCGACAACCATCAGCCTTACCCCCTAAAAGAGTCATAAGTCATAGGATAGACCTTATCATAGGAGCTACCCTACCTAACAAAGCAGACTACAAGATGACCCCTCAACAAAATGAGGAAATAGCAAGACAAATACAAGAACTCCTAAACCAAGGCCTAATTAGAAAGAGCATTAGTCCATGTGTCGTACCCACTGTACTTGCACCTAAGGAGAAACTTGGAGGATTTTTACTGCTTCAAGGGCTATCAATAGGATAACTATAAGGTATAAGTTCACTATCCCTAGGATTGAAGATCTAATGGATTGTTTAGGTGAAGCTAAGTACTATAGAAAGATAGACTTGAAGAGTGGCTATCACCAAATAAGGATACATGAAGGAGATGAGTGGAAAATTTCCTTCACAACCAATGAAGGGTTGTATGAATGGATTGTCATGCCATTTGGATAATCCAATGCACCCTCCACATTCATGAGGCTCATGAATGAAGTTCTTAAAGACTACATAGGCAAGTTTGTAGTAGTGTATCTAGATGATATACTAATTTATAGCAAGACAAGGAGTGAGCACCTAGAACATCTTGATATTGTTTTCAAGAAGCTACAAGAGGAGAAGTTGATGATCAACTTAGAGAAGTGTGAGTTCATCAAAAAAGAGCTAGTGTACCTTGGATTTGTCCTATCACATGGCAATCTAAAAATGGACAAAAGTAAAGTGGAGGCTATCATGAATTGGCCTACTCCAAGGACAGCAATAGAGGTAAGGAGTTTTCATGGTCTTGCACAATATTATAGGAAATTGATAAGGCAATTTAATTTGTGCTCCTATGTTAGACACAATCAACGGAGGAATGAAAACTAAGTTTATATGGAATGAGCATGCTAACAAAATCTTTGAGTTGTTAAAGGAGAAGATAGCTACCCAACCTTTTTTAGTGTTGCCAAGCTTTGAGAAGCTTTTCACCATTGAGTGTGATGCTAGTAATTTGGCTATTGGAGTTGATCTAAGCCAAGAAGGTAGACCAGTGGCTTTTCATTCAGAGAAGTTGAGTGAGGCCAAGAAGAAATACTCTTCATATGACCTTGAGATGTATGCATTGGTCCAAGCTCTAAGGAAATGGAGGCACTACTTTCTTCCCAAGGAGTTCATTGTGTATTCAGACAATCAAGCACTTAGTTTCCTGAATTCAGAAGAGAAGTTGAGTCACAAGCACATGAAGTGGGTTGAGTACCTACAAGCTTATACCTTCAATATCAAACACAAGAAAGGTGTCCTCAATAAAGTGGCAAATGCATTGTCAAGAAAAGTTCTCACAATTCAAGAAATTCAGTTGAAGAGCATGGGAATAGATCATTTTAAGGATATATATGGTGATGATGAGGATTTTGCAGACATTTATAAGGTATGTGCTGAATACAAGAATCATTTTCATAGTAGGTATGCTAAGTATACTTTGCAAAGTGATCTCTTGTTTAAAGGGAATCAATTATGTGTTCCTAGAGGCTCTATTAGAGAGAATTTGATTCAAGAAAAGCATAATGGTGCTTTGAGTGGTCATTTTGGGATCACTAAGACTCAAGAACTTGTTTCAAGGTTCTATTATTGGCCAAGGATGAATTTTGATGTTAGAAGGTATGTTGAAAGTTTTGTTGTATGTCAAAAGGCCAAGGGCACTTCCTCAAATGTAGGTCTTTATCAACCACTACCTATTCCTACTAGGCCATGGGAATGCTTGAGTATGGATTTTGTAGTTGGGTTACCCAAGACAAGACAAGGCATGGATAGTGTCTATGTGTTTGTGGATAGATTCAACAATATGGCTCACTTTGTGTCATGTAAGACCACTAATGATGCTAGTCAAATACCCTCTCTTTTCTTCAAAGAGATAGTGAGAATTCATGGGTTACCCATCAGCATTGTCTCAGACATAAACACTAAATTCATGAGTCATTTTTGGAAGACTCTTTGGCAAAGGTTAGGCACTAACCTTTCCTTTGGATCGGCCTACCATCCCCAAACTGGTGGTCAGACTGAGGTTGTCAATAGAAGTCTTGGGAATTTGCTAAGGTACTTGACCAAGGAGTATGGTAAAAAATGGGATCAGTTGATTGGGCAAGCTAAATATGCCTACAATGACACTATAAATAGATCCACATGGAAGATTCCCTTTGAAATAGTCTATGGACTACATCCTAGAGTTGTTTATGAACTAAGAGATTTAAAGGATAGAGTGAAGGGAAGTGGATATGCTGATGCTTTTGCATATGCTATGCAGGAGATACATGAAACAGTGAGGAAGACCTTGATAGAGAACACCATGAAACACAAAGCCAAGGTGGATGAAAGTAGAAGGACAATTGAGTTTAATGTTGGTGACTTGGTTATGGTGCATCTTAATAAGTCAAGACTATAAAAGGGAGTCCCTCACAAGTTGCAGATGAGGAGGATAGGTCCCTGTCCTATTTTGGCCAAGTATGGGGATAATGCATTCAGAGTTGAGCCATCGAAAGACAATGGATTGTCTCCTATCTTCAAGATTACAGACTTAGTTCATTACAAAGGACCATGGCAAGATATGGATCAAACTCTTCATGAAGTGATCAAAGATGTGGAAGAGTTGCAATTACCTCCTGCTACAGTCACAAGAGCTGACAGTGTGTTGGATACAAGAGTCTACAAAGAGACTAGAACCAAAGCATACAAGGAACACTTGATAAAAAGGTATGGTCAAACAAATGTTGATGCAGCATGGATCAAGGAGTCAGAGTTCAAGAAAATGGGGATTGATCCAAGCATCCTCAATCCAAGGGTGGATTGAACTTTTTATTTTGGGGAGGATGGTGTAGGAGCACACCTAGGCTAACCTCCATGCTTAGTTGTTTTGGTGTGTACTTGACTCTACCCAAGTCAAGAAGAGTAGAGTAGTTTGATTTTAGACCTTAGAAGGTCATTTGCAATGTAGGCTAAGTGAGTTAGTCACTAGGGCTAAGGTCACACAAATAGCCAATGTTAGTTGTTGATTAAATTTCTTAGTGTTAGAAGCTTAAGGTAAGGTTAGAGTCTTAAATGTGTTCTAAACACATAATGATGTTCAAAAGATTCCTTAGGGTCATTAATGGTCTTGGATCCTCAAAATATAGGAGGTTAATAGTCCTAAGAAGTAGGATGATGGCATAAATGAAAGATGCCAAATGTTGCAAAGAATTTGTCATGAAAAGATTTGCAATTATTGCAAATGTTGCATGCAACTCGGTTATCCTTGCATCCCCTTGAGAATAGGAGGTGGGAGATCGGCCAACAGGCCCTAAAATGAAGGAAATGGCATTTATGTTTAGAAAGGCTCTAATCTCAAGTTGTGTGATGCATTTTAATAGTTTTGAGTATTGAATAGAGCTTTGTAGCAGTGTTATAGTGAATATCTCAAGCTTTTATGTTGACAGTCATGTAAAATGGATTGAAAGACTAAATCCAGTGGTTGTTTAGTGTTCATTAATTTGTTCTAAGACTTTTTTATTTGAAGAGTAAGTTGATTAGAATAGGATTTTTGTGTTAAATAAAAATTTTTAGCTTTAAAGCATCCACTGGTTTTGTTTTGACTAGTCTGAGCATTCATGGCTCCCCCATGAAATATAGCCATGGGAAACACCTAAGGGTAGATGGAAATGCTAGGGGAGTCATTAGTGTATATATTTTTAGGATTAGGAGGCATGAAAGTTTGGAGAGCTATTTTAGTTGCTACGCCCTAGGCGAGCAGAGAGAGCTCGATTAGAGGTCTAGGTTGTGAAGAAGTGAAGATTTCTTGCAGGGTAGAAAGGTACAGTACGGCTCCAATACTTTTTCAAGAAGGGTTTCATCATATCATGACATACTATGAGGATTGAGCCTATTCCAATCCATTAGACCAAGATTTGAGCAAGATTTCGACAAGGTTACAGTCAGTCCTAAAAACTAGGCCTATTAGCCCTATTTGCCCTAGTTTATAGGAAGCCAGTGAACGAAGGTTGTCAGACCCTAAAACCTACAAAATATTTTGAAATTTCCAAATGGGTATCCAAATCTGGTTTTATTTTCTTGGAGTCTTTGTAAAAGTTTTGCTCGAATTGGCAAAAAACCTCTGCAAAAGGCTACAAGGATTAGGCCTCTTTTAAGGTCTCTAAATGATGAAACCTTGAACCTGGTAAGGGTAAGCTAAAAGATCCTTCTAAAATGGATCAAATTGGCAAGATTATGAATGTTTTCAATATGGAGGACACCCCTACAATGAAAAATGGATTTTGTGAAGAAGTAGCACTTAGAGTCTTCTAAGTGAGGGTGAAGGATTGTACTATATAAAGGTGTTAGTCTTTCAAGGTTAAGCACAAAGGATAAGAACTCTTAGAGAAGAGTTAAGATTAGTCTTAGTTAATTATCTAAACCAATGAGGACCTAGAGGAGACTAGGTTCCTAGAAGAGATTAGCTAAGTCTCTTGGATGCAGTGCAAGCAAGCCTTGGAACACGCACATCAGATGCTCCTGCATCAGACACCTGGGGTTATTTAAAATGATTCTCTGAATCATGAAGTAGTTATGATCTGAGCTCAATCCAACTCAGATTGTGAAATCCATGAATTGTCTTCAATTGGTCTATGCTTCCACTTTACCAAATATTCCATATACTATTTTCCCCTTGTACTTCTGCCAATTCTTTGTTCCAAAATCTGCTCAACTTCTTCTATCTGTTTCTTAGGATAATCATTCGATACTTTCATTCTTCATCTGACTCGTGGTACTCATACTAATTTACAATGTCGAAAATAGGTGATATATCTATGTCATCAAGTAACTCAATCTCATAAGTATGTCCACTATCAAATCTCTTCAAAATCTTATAAGGGCCAAACTTCTTCATTTTCAGCTTCACATATGTTCCAACAGAAAATCTTCCTTTCTTCAAATGAACCATTACTTCATCACCGACTACAAAAGTCTTATGTCTTCTAGATCTATCAGGTGTGTCTTTTTATTTTTTATTACTTTTCTCCAACTTATGTTTCACATCTTCATGCAATGTCTTCATGTATTTAGAAAACTTTACTCCTTCAGCACTTCTCTTTCTTTCATCAACAATATCCCTCAAATCTGATATACCTCTCGGTTGTATGCCATTTACAATCTCAAAGGGTGTTTTTCCAGTACTCCTATTCACTGAATTATTATATGAAAACTCTTCTTGTACCAACACAGAATCCCAATTACTCAGTGTGTCTCCAACTAAACATCTCAAAAGATTTCCCAAGCTTTTGTTCACAACTTCTGTCTATCCATCGGTTTGTGGGTGAAATGTAGAACTATATTTCAACTCGGTGCCAAACTTTCTCCAAAGGGTCTTCCAAAAGTATCCAACAAATTTACTGTCTCAGTTAGAGATAATACTCCTCGGTAATCCATGAAATCTGACAATTTCCTTAAAGAAAAGATCTACTATATGTACTACATCTGATGTCTTTCTACAAGGTATAAAATGTGCCATTTTAGAAAATCTATCCACAACAACAAATATAGAATCATTACCTCTTACTGTCTTTGGTAAGCTAAGAAAAAAATCCATACTGATATCAATCCAAGGTTTCTCGGGAACATAAATCTGTGTATACAATCCAGTATTCTGACTTACTCCTTTTGCAACTTGACAAATTCCACAACTTTTCACAAATTTCTAAACATCTTTATACAATTGTGGCCAAAAGTATTTCTCCTTAAGAAAATTCAATGTTTCATCAACACCAAAGTGTCCAGCCAAACCACTACTATGTTTCTCCTTTATCAAATTAGTTCTCATTGACGCTCTCTGTATGCACAACTAAATACCTTTAAACAACATACCTCCTTGAATGAAATATTCTTCCCATTTGGTACTCAGGTGATCTTGAATAGGTGCTCTGCACTTTCTTGATGGCTCAGAAAAATCAGGATCAAATTCATAAGAATCTCTCATATCATCAAAACCAAGAACTTCAATTTTCATCTAGGTCATCAAAGAGCTTCTTCTACTCAATGAATCTACAAATCGGTTAGTGACTCCACTCTTATGCTTTATCACAAATGTATAACTCTACAAATACTCAACCCATTTCATGGACAAGATTAGAAGCATTGTATGAAGGAGACAAGTTTTCCAAACAAGCGAAGTTACAAAACTAGAAAACAAGGATGGAGAAGCTACAAATGAAGGATGATGAAAATAGTAGGGCTTATGTACAAAGAGTTATAGAGGCTGTGATTGGAATCAGAAATTCTGGAGGCACTTATGAAGAGGAAGAAGTTATTGCAAAGATCCTTAGATCTTTGACACCTGTTTACAAGACCAAAGTTCAGGATATAGAAGAAATCATACCCTTGACTCCAAACTTTAGCAGAGAAATGTTGATTGCAAAGTAAACTACCTTTGAAGCTACAGAAATGGGAGATTTTGTACCTAAATTTGAAACAGCATTCAATGCATCTATACACAGGAAGATAATATCTGCAATTCTGAGAACCAACAGTGAGAACATAAAAGAAGAGCTTGTTGAATATGTTGATGAATGGGAATAGATACAAGAAGAAGAAATAAAGCTACATGAACTTGTTGCACTAATCTCTAGAAGAGAAAAGAGAGGTAAGGGTAAATTTCAAGGAAAGTTGCCTTTTAAATGTTTTTCATGCAATAAGATAGGTCACTTTGCATCTAGAAATCATATAAGAGTTCCTAAGCACAAACCTAAGTTTTTCAAGCCTAAACTATTCAAAGGATAAGGAATGTTATTATGCTAGTGAAGTTATTTATGATGATGATGATTTGGATTATGATGAGATTGGATTTATTGCTATCAAAGATGAAAAACTAGTATATGAAGAAAATGTTTTAGTATCACATGTTGATAAGAAATATGAATGGGTTATACATAGTGGTTTCTCACATTATATGACTGGAGACAAAAATAAATTTATTAAACTAATGAAATATGATGGCGGTGTTGTAAGATTCAAAGACAATGTTCCTAAACCTATCATAGGAGTAGGATCTATTTCTTTGGATGGAAGGACTAATACTGACAATGTACTGCTTATAGATGGACTTAAGCATAATTTTTTGAGTGTTAGATAGTTGATGGATAAGGGATATCAATTAAAGTTCATTGATGGGAAATGTCTTATCAGAGGTAAGATAGGAAACCTGATTGCAACTGGTACTAAATCTAGAGGTAATGTATTTGAGTTAAATACATCTGAAGCTTCTTTTTTTGTTGCAAAGATAGATGATAGTTGGTTATGACACAGAAGATTTTGTCATGTCAATTTTGATAATATTGTGAAGGCAGGCTTGTCTAATGTAGTAAGAGACCTACCAAAGATTGTGAAACCATCTAACACCATATGTAGAGAATGTGTTATGGGAAAATAGACTAGAAGCGGCTATAAAAGAAAATCATATACAGCAAAAGAAAAGTTGCATATGGTACATACAGACCTATGTGGACGTACAAAGACAAGATCATACTATGGTGAAAGGTATTTTATATTTTTTGTTGATGACTTTTCTAGAATGATGTGGATCACTTACTTGAAAGAAAAATCAAAAGCATTAAACAAACTCAAAATATTCAAAGAAAAAGTAGAGAATGAATTAGGTCTAATGATAAAATGTTTGAGATTAGATAGAGGTGGAGAGTTTACTTCAGATATATTCAATTCATATTGTGAAGAGCATGGAATTCAAAGGCAGACTTCTGCTTCTAGGACTCCACAGCAAAATGGGATAGCAGAGAAAATAAAAAGAACAATACTAGATGCTACACATAAAGACTTCAAGTTATATCAGATGGATGTGAAATCTGCATTTCTAAATGGGGATCTTGAAGAAGAAGTTTACATAGAACAACCTAATGGATTTCCTCTATCCGAAGATGAAGACATGGTATGCAAGTTGAAGAAAGCACTGTATGGACTGAATCAATCTCCAAGGGCTTGGTATACAAGGTTAGACAAATACTTACTTCACCTTGGGTTCAGAAAAGGTAATGCTGACAGTAATTTGTATTTAAGAGATATTGAAGATGGAATTCTGATAATAGAAGTTTTTGTTGATGATATTATCTTTGGATGAAATGATGAAATGTGTAAGAAATTTTTTAAAGAGATGGAAAATGAATTTGAGATGTCCATGATAGGCGAAATGAAATTCTTTCTAGGACTTCAAATAAATCAGAACAAGAATGGGATTTTTATTTCTCTAACTAAGTATCTTAAAGAAATGTTGAAAAATTTTGGAATGGAAGAGTCTAAACCAGTTGGTACACCTATGGTGACTGGTCAAAAACTAACAACTAATGATGAGACAGAGTGTTTTTAGGACCAAGTAAAAATCAATGGTTGGTGGATTACAATATCTGACTCACACCAGACTAGATATTGCTAATGTTGTTAGAATTGTGGCTAGATATTAGGCAGAACCTAAAGAGACACACCTAGCTGCTGTGAAAAGGATATTTAGATATCTGAAAGGAACAATGGAATATGGCTTATGGTATGATAGAAATGATGAATTTGAACTTCATGCTTACACTGATGCTGATTGGGTAGGGAATATTGATGACAGAAAGAGTACTAGTGGTGGTGCATTTTTCCTTGGGAAAAAGTTGGTTTCATGGCTAAGTAAAAATCAAGATTGTATAGCTCAATTTGCTACCAAATCTGAGTATGTTACTACTGCTATTAACTACACTCAAATTGTCTAGATGAAACAAATGCTGAAATATATTGGAAAAACTTTTGTTGAACTAGTGGTTATCCATTGTGATAACACCAATATAGTAAATATGTTAATGAATCTTGTGATGCACTAAAACTAAGCATATTTCTATTAAGTATCACTTCTTGAGAGATAAGGTAGAAGAGAAGGAAATAAGGTTGGAATACATTAGCACAAAGGAATAGATAGTAGACATCTTTACAAAGTCATTGCCAAAAGATTCCTTTGAGTATCTCAGAGGTATGCTTGGGGTGCAGGCCCCTCCTAGTGAGAATAAATGATGTAGGGATGCATCAATCCAGAGGTTTTTAGAGCCTTATCATATTTGGGACTTGATGTATGGATCTACTCCTCAGGGGGAGTGATCATTGAATACATTTGATGACTTATGGCACCCTTTTCTACTATTGTCAAATGGGGAAAGAGACTATGTGAAAATCCTACAAGAAAGAGACTATGTGGTAAAGGTAGTGAGAGAATACTTTTGGGTTGATGCATTTTCCCATATGTTGCCATCCATGCCAAAGGGGGAGATTGTTGGATATTGCTAATGCATTGGAGAGATTGTTGGATACATTTAATATGTTTAATCACTACGTTGAGTGATGTTGGAATTACTGTTGTTGTCATTTATGTTTTGTCACTGATGTCAACATATGTTTCTATGAAGAGAACAAGCTGGTTATTACAGAGTACAGATACTGTACGGATGTTTCAGAACATGCGAAGTCATTTTTGTGTATAGGAAGGTGTTGTGATCCTATATCTAAGATCAAATGAGATAATATTGCATGAGTTACAGAAGATTTGGTGAAGAATAGTTATTGGATAGTGACAGTGGAAGCTGCACAGTAAGTCTCTAAGTTTTGGGTATATCTTACAAGTGATGAGGATTCAGTATATGTGAGATTAAGGGATGCCAGATAGTGCACTGAAGAATGTTCGTTGTGTTAGGAATAGTCCCAAGAGATAACTGAGAGGGGGGGTGAATCAGTTATCTACAAGTTTCAAATCTTTATCCAATTAAGTATACTTAAACATTAAGCATAAACACAATGAAAGAACACTTAAACACAACACCAATATTTTGGTTATGGGGAAACCCAAATAGGTAAAAATGTCTGTGGGAATTGACACCCACCAATAAACTGCACTAGTGTATAATGATCCTTGTTAGAAGATCTTATAACCCTGTTAGGAGTTGATATTTACAATGCAATAAGTGCAGTGACCTAGTCAAAGGTCAAACCTTGTTAGGAGTCTTTTATGATTGACCTTGTTAGGGGTGAGGAAGCACTATCCGAGAGCTCACTACTCAAAGGGGTAAAGGTTGTAACCTTCTGAATAACAGATACACACTATATCTGGATCTTGGTGAACTGCGATGTAGACTTGATGTTTTGATCAGTTCCAATGAATAGCATATACACTTTACTTGATCACATAGACCTTCTGCTGATGGCTCAACACTTCACACTCTCTTCTCTGCTCTTCTCTTTCAACTCTAAACCATATCTTAGCAATAAAAAATGATTGCCTATAAGTATCTTCTCTCTAAATGATATAATCAAGTCAACCTATTAGAACCACCTTGAAATCATATTAGAGAAACAATAACACTCTCCAATCATATCTTTTTCGGCTCTACTAAGCATGCAACACAATCTGGGACCTGTCCAAATTAATAAATATAGATGCACGCTACATACTGTCAGCTCTACCAAATTAACTAATACTTTCTCCTCAAGTTGAATTACGTCATGCGCTCTTAACCAAACCTTCTTAACTCTTCTCTAATAACTAATCCAAGCACGCATACCAAAATGATAGGTGCAACTCTTGTACCAATATAATCTATGTTAGCTCTTCTAATAAACATAGGAAACTGTAATTGGTGAATAGCGATTGCATAACTTCACTTCTACTGCACATCAAACTCAGTGTCCATGAATGGAGCAACACTAACATGTCTCCATCACATATCCAAGTGGACAAAGCTCCATGATAACTGTATGAACAATCACACATAGAACACTGCCTGTAACTCTGTCAGGAACACTACTGACACAAGTTGCTACATAACTATCTGTATAAACAATTAACCTCTGCGTCCATGATATCATGTTAATAACATTTCCATGCTACATATACTCAAAGCTTACTACATAAGTCTTCCACACATGCTACTTACCATATGTTGTCATTAATGACAAACATATAGTCAGCACTAGGTTGCTGGTAAATCTCCAACAATCTCCCCTTTTGGCATTGATGGTAACATATGGAATGAAAAACACCACCAATCCAAATGACCGATTCTTTTATAAAATTCTTCATTTCTTCATCAAAACTCCCCCCAGGATGAATCCTCCATCTGCTACAATATTTTCCAATATTCTTCATTTCCTCAACTGAACTACTTTCATGACTAAATTCTACTACCTCTTTCTGCTACATATTATTCATTCTTAATTTTGTATGTACTCCCCCTTTAATGTTGTTTTTCATGACTATATACTACTCCCCCTTTGACATCAATGGAAAAGGGCACCAAACATTTAAGCTCCAGTACTACTCCTAAAGTAAAGTAGTCAACCATCCATCAGTCACTAAGGACTAATGATCTTTCCACTTTTTCTAAGCAGAATCAGGGAAGAGAATTACTGCCAGCTTCTTCCTGAGATACTCAAAAGTGTCCTTTGGTAAGGGCTTTGTGAATATATCTGCTAGTTTTTCCTTTGTACTCACATAATCCAATTTGACTTCTTTCTCTGCCAGTTTCTCTCTTAGGAAGTGATAATCTCTATGTACTTTGTCTTTGCATGCATCACAGGATTCTTTGACATGTTGATAGTGCTAGTGTTATCACAATGAATAATAATAGGATAATCAATCTGAATTCCAAAATCCTTTATCATCTGTTTGATCCAAATAATTGTAGAACAATTCAAGGCTGCTGCAACATACTCTGCTTCTCCTATTGACTGAGAAATACAATTCTGCTTCTTTCTTGTCCAAGTGACAAGTATGTTACCAAGAAACACTGCTCCTCCTAATGTACTATTTCTATCATCCATGCATCCTGCCCAATCTGCATCTATATACACATGAAGCTCAACATTCTTTGAATTAGGATACCATAGACCATAATCTATAGTGTCCTGCAGATATCTAAATATTCTCTTTACTGCCATGAGGTGACTTTGTTTAGGCTCTACTGCAAATATTCCAACTATGCCAACTGCATTAGAAATATCAGGTCTAGTTTGAGTAAGATATATGAGTTTACCAATCATAGACTTGTACAATGTTATATCTACCACTGGAGAATCATCTTCTTTTGTAAGCTTGCATCCTATTATCATAGGTGTACCCAATGGCTTACAATCATCCATCTTGAATATCTTCAATATCGCTTTCACATATTTAGACTGATTAATGAAAATGCATTTCTCTATCTGTTGCACATTTAATCCCAAAAAGTATTTGATAGGTCCAATCATGCTCATCTCAAACTCGCTTTGCATCTCCTTAGCAAATTCTGCACTAAGTTTGTCATTACCACCAAAGATAATGTCATCAAAAAATATAGCTACAAGTAGTAAACCTTTAGATATCTCTCTGATAAAAAGGTTGCAATCTTCTACTCCTTTCTTGATTCCAATTTTTGTTAGATATCCATCAAGTCCCTCATACCAAGCTCTAGGGGCTTTCTTAAGTCCATAGAGGGCTTTCTTCAATCTGCATACCATATCAAGCTTGTCTGATAGGGTGAATCCTTATAGCTGCTCTATGTATACTTCTTCCTTTAACTCTCCATAAAAGAATGTTGACTTAACATCCATGTGATAAACTTTGAAGTTTTTCAATGTTGCATAAGCTAGAAACAACTTAATAGCTTCTAATCTGCTCACAAGTGCAAATGTGTCTGAATAATCAATACCTTCTCTTTGTGCATATCCCTTGCATACTAACCTTTCTTTATTCCTTACTACTGTACCATCTTCATTCATCTTGTTTCTGAATATCCATTTGGTTCCAATCACATTCTTATCACTAGGTCTTGGAACCAGTTCCCAAGTATCATTCTTAATAATCTGATCTAGTTCTTCTTTCATAGCATCATGCCAATCTGAATCATTACATGCATCTTCAATTCTTAAAGGTTCAATCTAAGATAGTAAACATACCACTTCATTGCTTGTTGAACTCTTTGGTTTTCATCTTGTTGTGACTTTTCTACTCTGATCTCCAATGATGTCATCCTTAGAGTGATATCTAGATGTAAACTTTGGAACTTTAGGTGCTACTGACTCATCTGCCTTCTGAGTTTCTTCTTCACTTGATTTAGGGTCATTGAATAATACATCAATACTGTCAAACATCTCTTCAACAATTGTCTCTAGTGGAAGGAATGTGTTCTTCTTCAATCATAGGTGCATAATCATGATATCTTTCTTGAACCATAAACTTTTCATTAATCTTAACATGAGCACTTTCAATGATTTTCTTCTATCTCAAATTAAAACATCTATAAGCTTTTCTTTTAGTAGAGTAACCAAGAAAAATACCTTCATCACTTCTTGCATCAAACTTGCTAATTCTTTCATCCCTCTTGATGTAGCACTTACTTCCAAAAATTCTAAAGTATTTCACTATAGGAACTTTACCAAACCATAGCTCATAAGGTGTCTTGTCCGCGCCAGGCCTCAATTATATTCTATTGATGGTATAGACTATTGTATTGACCGCATCTCTCCAATAGGTGTGTGCAACATTTCCTTCAATCATGATGGTGCATATTGTATCAAGGATGATCCTATTCCTTCTCTCTGCAATCTCATTCTACTGAGGGGTTCTAGGTGCACTCAACTGTCTCTTTATGCCATGTTCTTTGCAATACTCATAGAACTTGTCAAAGGTTAATTCTCCTCCTCTATTCGATCTTAGACACTTTATCTTTAGTCTAGATTCATTCTCAACCTTAGCTTTGAATATTTTTAACTTCTCAAATGCTTCTGACTTATCTTTCAAGAACACAACACACATCATTCTAGAATAATCATCAACAAACAAAATGAAATACCTTTCACCATAGTATGATCTTGTTTGAGTTGGTCCACATAGGTCTGTATGAATCAGATCCAACTTGTTCTTTGTTGAATTATTCTTACTTCTGAATTAATTCCTCACATGCTTTCCCATCACACATTCTCTGCAAATAGTATCAACTAGTTTTGCTATGCTAGGTAGATCTCTTACTACCTTTACATTGCTTTTCTTTACTATGTTATCAAAATTGATATGACATAGTATTTTATGCCATAGCCAACTATCATCTACTTTAGCAACAAAACAACTTATTTATGAATTAAGCTGAAAAACATTACCTTTAGTCTTTGAACCTGATGCAATCATTACACCATCCTTGTTTTTAATGATGCACTTTTTGTCTTTGAACTCCAATCTATAACCTTTTTCAAGAAATTGTCCAACACTCAGAAGGTTATGCTAAAAATCATCTACATAAAGAACATCATCAGTGTTGTTATTTCCATCCAGTGTGATAGCTCCTCTACCAATGATCGGTTTAGGAATGTTGACTCCAAATCTAACCATGCCACCATTGTATTTGTCCAGATGAACAAATCTATCTTTATCACCTGTCATGTGATATGAACAACCGCTATCTATAATCCAATCTGTCCTTATGTATGCTTGTGAAATCAATGCTAGCACTTGTTCCTTTTTCTCATCTTCACAATCCATCTCATCATACATCTTTTCCATAATAGCAATGAATCCAATTTCATCTTCACCTAAATCATCATCAGAAACTCCATCACCAGCATAGTAACATTCTTTTGTATACTTAGGCTTGTAGTTAGTTCTGAATTTCTTAACTCTTGTAGGACACTTAGATGCAAAGTGACCAATCTTATTACATGAGAAACATTTGAATGGTAACTGACCTTCATACTTTCCTTTTCCTTTTCTTTCTTTCTTAGCAATCATAGCAATAATATCATCTATCTCTTTATCTTCATCTTCATCTTCAAAATTACCAGAAGTGTTTAAAGATTTCTTACCATGGACTAATGCTTTGAAAGTTATCTCACTTTTAGGCTTTGTCTTCAATCTCTAAATCTCAAAAGCTGAAATTTTGCTGATCAAGGTCTCTCTCTTGAAATTTGTTGTAAGTTGCATGGTCTCATCAAGGATGTTGATCTTGTTTTCATACTCTATTGTAAGATTAGTCATCAACTTATCCATAATGTCTTCCTCCGAGATCTCTCCACAATTATTCCTAATACCAGCAACTGCTTCATTAATCATTTGGTTGTAAGCTCTGATGTTTTCTTTGGGTAGCATCTCTAATGCATTTTACCTTTTCTTCCATGTCTTTTTGTGTGCATTCTTTGCTTGTGTATCTCCTTCAAACATGTCTCCTAGGTGCTTCCATATCTTGTAGGTCATGTCTACTTTCGTTAACTCTGAAAACTCACTATCAGATAAGGCACTGATAAGGGCTTCTTTAGGTATTGCATTCTGATGGAACAAATCCTTTTGCTTGCTAGTAGCATCATCCTTTGCAAGATATTCTAGAGAGGGGATCTTAATATCTTTGATAGCCACTTCAAAAACTTCAAAAGCAATGCACTACAAATGTGTCACCACTTTGTTCTTCCAATCAGGATAGTTCTCTCCATCAAACTTAGGACTATCTTTTCTAAAGAATGCCATCTAATCAACCTCAAGCTGTTAAACTTTCTCTCCGAGGCACTTGGCTTTGATACAAATTGTTAGGAATAGTCCCAAGAGATAATTGAGAGGGGGGGGGTGAATTAGTTATCTACAAGTTTCAATTCTTTATCCAATTAAGTATACTTAAACATTAAGCATAAACACAATGATAAAACACTTAAACACAACATCAATATTTTGGTTACAGGGAAACCCAAATAGGTAAAAACCCTAATGGGAATTGACACCCACTATTAAACTGCACTAGTGTATAATTATCCTTATTAGAAGATCTTACAACCCTGTTAGGAGTTGATCTTTACAATGCAATAAGTATAGTGACCTGGTCAAAGGTCAGACCCTATTATGAGTATTTTATGATTGACCCTATTATGGGTGACGGTGCACTGTCTGAGAGCTCACTACTCAAAGGGGTGAAGGTTGTAACCTTCTGAATAATAGATACACACTATATCTGGATCTTGGTGAACTGCGTGTTAGGATTAACAAGGCAGAAATAACAATTATGTGCAAATATAACTAATATCAGAAAATAATAAACCACACAGAATAGAACACAAGACACATAGATTTAACGTGGTTCACCCAATCCCTGGGCTACGTCCACCAACAACAAGTCTAATATTATTATTATCCAGTGATTATAACCTGATTACAATCTGTAATCCCTTACAGCCCAATTCTGTCGCAAGTACTAAAATCATACATAATGAAAATCCCTAACCCTAAGCCTTATTATACAATATTTTTTCCCGCTTTAGGGTTAGAATGAGTTATAAGTAGTCGGCCCAAATAACCGAAAAAGTAGTCGGCCTCAAAAAAAAATTTCCTCGGGGGCTGCGCCCCCGAACCCCTGCGCTTGGGGGCCGGCGAGGTCGGGAGGAAAAGTGTACAGTACTTTCCTGATTAGTCACCACAAGCTAACAATCTCCCACTTGGTGACTGATCAGTATCCACACTATACTAAAAAACCTCCCACTTGGAGACTGATCCTGTAGCAATACCGCTACCCACATGAGGCTCCCACTCGATTGAACCACCTTGGACTTAGTTGTTCCTTTATTTTGTTCAGTCTAGAAGACCAACTGAAGCTGAACATGAGTTCAACTTCTCCCTTGTTACTACCTTTGTAAACATATCTGCTGGATTATCATCAGTATGAATCTTTTCCAGCCTTAACTGTCCATCATCCAAAACTGATCGAATGAAGTGGTACCGCAACTGTATGTGTTTTGTCTTTGAGTGCAAAGCAGAATTCTTTGCAAGATGAATGGCACTTTGGCTATCTGTATGTAGAAAATTATCCTTTTGTGGATGTCCCAATTCTTCCATGAAGAATTGAAGCCATATCATCTCCTTGGCTGCCTCTGTAGCAGCAACATACTTTGCCTTTGTAGTGGATAAAGCAACCACCTTTTGTAGTCGAGAAATCTAACTCACTGTTGTCCCACCAACAGTAAATATATAACCTGTAGTACTCCGCCTGCTATCTATATCTCCTGCCAAATCTGAGTCAACATAGCCTTGTACAGTAGTAGTAGAACCCCCAAAGTGTAAACACTTATTGGATGTGCCTCTCAAATATCTGAGAATCTATTTGACTGCATTCCAATGCTCAATACCAGGGTTACTCATATAATGGCTAACGACTCCTACTATGTGTGCAATATCTGGCCTAGTACATACCATAGCATACATTAAGCTCCCTACAGCTGAAGCATAAGGTACCTTAGACATTTTAGTCTCTTCTTCTGGTGTCTTGGGACACATATCCTTAGTCAATTTCAAATGACCAGGCAAAGGTGTGCTGACAGCTTTGGCATTTTCCATAAAGAAACGTTGCAACACCTTCTCAATATAATCAGCCTGAGATAGAGACAATTTCCTATTTTTCCTATCTCGACAAATTTTCATACCAAGGATTTGTTTTGCTGCCCCCAAATCCTTCATAGCAAAAGATTTTGCTAACTGTTGTTTCAACCCCTTAATGTGATCCATGTTAGACCCAGCTACAAGCATATCATCAACATATAAACATAAAATAATGTAGCTGTCATCATCCAACCTCTTAAAATAAACACAATGGTTAGAATGACACCGACTATATCCATGCTCATTCATAAAAGTGTCAAATTTAATGTACCATTGCCGAGGTGCTTGCTTCAAGCCATATAAACTTTTCTGCAATCTGCACACCAAATTCTCCTTACCCTTGACCTCAAATCCTTGTGGCTGAACCATATATATTTCTTCATCCAAATCACCATGAAGAAAGGTTGTTTTAACATCAAGCTGCTCTAAATGCAAATCTTCAGTAGCCACAATACTTAAAACAGTACGAATAGAAGTCATTTTAACAACTGGAGAAAATATCTCATCAAAATCAATACCATGTTTCTGTGCAAATCCTTTTACGACTAATCTGGCTTTAAATCTTTTCGTACCTCCATCCTCTTCTTTGATCCTGTAAACCCATTTATTCTGTAAAGCCCTTTTACCTGCAAGTAACTTACATAAATCCCATGTTTGATTTTTCAGCAAAGAGTCCATTTCATCTGTCATTGCAGACTCCCACTGAAGCTTTGTATCCACCTGCACAGCTTCATTATAACATTCAGGTTCACCAGCATCTATTAACAGAATAGAATACAAAGATGGAGAAAATCTTTCTGGAGGTCTACTTAGCCTTGTTGACCGTCTAACACTCACTGGGGTGTGTGGTATTTGTTGTTGCTGTTGTTGCGGAGCATAAGGAACTACTAGAACATGAACTTGTGGAGTATCATCCAGTACTACATAGTCATTTTCTTTCTTCTCATGCTGCAGCAACAGATCTTTGTACAATACTTTCTCATTGAATATGACATCCCTGCTTCTTACAATTTTATGATTTTCAAAATCCCAAAGCCTATAACCAAATTCATCAATGCCATACCCAACAAATACACATTTCTTTGACTTAGCTTCCAGCTTGGTTCTATTTTCAGAATCTATAAGTGCAAAAGCTTCACAACCAAAGGTTTTGAGAAAAGAATAACTCACCTTCTTACCACTTCATGCTTCCTCTGGAATACCACAGTCCAAAGGAGTAGAGGGGCCTCTATTGATTAAATAAACAGCAGTGTTCACTGCCTCTACCCACATATTTTTGGGCAGCCTAGCATGCAACCTCATACTCCTTGCACGCTCCATTATTGTCCTGTTCATGCGTTCAGCCACTCCATTTTCTTGTGGAGTCTTTGGTACAGTTTTCTGCCTACGAATACCATTAGAGGAACAATATTCTTCAAATTCTGTGCTGCAATACTCACCACCATTATCAGATCTGAGACATTTTAACTTTTTACCAGTCTCATTCTCAACCAAGCATTTCCATTTCTTAAAAGTTTGAAATACATCAGATTTTTGTCTAAGGAAATAAATCCATACTTTTCTTGTTGCATCATCTATAAATGTAACATAATACAGAGAGCCACCAAGGGAAGATACCTGAGCTGGTCCCCATACATCTGTATGCACAAGCTCTAATCTCTCATTTTTCTTTTCCTTCCCACTCTTCACAAAACTAACTCTCTTTTGTTTTCCATAAACACAACTTTCACATAAATTCATATTGACACATTTCAGACCAGGTAAAACTTTCTTTGAATGAAGTAATTTCATACATTTTTCACTCATGTGCCCGAGTCTGTTGTGCCACAGTGCTGTGTCAGAATCTACAGCAACAGTTTGATGTTCTTCCTGCTCAACTGCAGCCACTGTTCTTGAACATTCATTATCTTCTGAAATAATTAAAGTAGAAGGAACAGTATGACCTGTACAAAGATATAAGGTGCCTACTTTCACACCTTTTGCTACTACTAAGGAACCTTTTGAAACCTTCCAATTTTTATCATTAAAAGTAACTGTGCAACCCTCATCACCCAGTTGCCCTGCTGAAATTAAATTCCTACTCAGCCTTGGAACATGTCTTACCTCTTGTAGTAGCCAATGATTCCCATTCTGCAACTTAATCTTAATTTTTCCCTTTCCAACAATCTGACAGGGTTCATTATCTCCCAAATAAACTAGCCCAAAATCCCCTTGGACATAATCAACAAAATAACTTCTATGGGGTGTAGCATGAAATGAAGCCCCAGAATCTGAAACCCATGAATCATCAATACTTTCTAAGGACAAGAGCAAAGCATCCTCCTCGGATTTGTTACTTACCACATTTTCCTCCTTGTTTCCATCATTTTTGTCTCCTTGATCTTTCTTCCGAGACCAACAATCTTTCTTCTTATGACCTGGTTTTCCACAGTACCAGCAATCATTTGGCCCTTTAGATTCGGACCTCTTTCCCTTTGATTTTCCTCTTGATTTCCCACGATTTCCAGAGTTGTTTCCTCTATCTCTTGTTCTGCCTCTGCTTTCTGTGTTCAATACACTACCCGATGTGGATGCCCCTGAGCTTTTCCTATGAATTTCCTCACTCAATATAACACCAATAACATCATCATACTTTAGGGTATTAGAACCAGAAACAGAATTACTAACAGCCATTACCAAGCCATTCCAGCTTTCTGGCAAAGAACACAAAATCAAGAGAGCCCTAACCTCTTCATCAAAAGTAATTTTAACTGAGGTTAATTGACTTGTAACTGTATTAAACTCATTCAAATGATCAGTAACTGATCCACCTTCTACCATTTTCATATTAAATAAACGCTTCATAAGAAATACTTTGTTTGAAGCTGAAGGCTTTTCATACAACTTCCCTAGGGTTTCCATCAGATCTTTAGCTATCTTTGCTTCAGTAATATTGAATGCCACCGATTGTGCCAGGCATAGTTGAATACTCCCCAATGCCTTCCTATCCAAAATATCCCAATCCTCCTGAGACATTGATTGCTCTTTCTTGGCTACTCCCTCTAATGGCCGCCATAGATCTTTCTGATAGAGATAATCCTCCATTTGCATCTTCCATAACTGGAAGTTCTACCCATTAAACTTATCAACCTTCAGCCTACCCTCGTCTGCCATTTCTCCCACTTAACCGAGAGACTCTCCCACTAACTCGTGAGACCTACTTCAGAGAATAGATGAAAGAACGAATGAAATAACCTCACTCTGATACCACTTGTTAGGATTAATGTCATGCCCCGCAAGGGAACCAGGGAATTGCACAAAGGTTTACTTTGTAAAAGAAAACCTAAGTAGAGTTTTACGAAAAATTTTGAACTTTTAAAGTTTGCAATTAACAAAACATAATCTAACTTCTTTCCAAGGTTCCCTTAAATGTAAATTAAAAACTGATAAACTATTAACAACATCTACTAACCATACAAATTCCATTTCAAGTTCTTTATTGGAAAATACTTAAACACATTCATAATTAATTTCCATCTAAAACTTTTTAAGGATCAATTACTATAATTCCATTTCCTCAAACAAACATATTGCAATAGTACAACAAATGATTCATCAACATTTTACATAACTTGATACATAACAAGATTACATTTTTCCATTAAATAAACATCCCATATAACCCTTTTCCTATGTCTACCCATTATTACATCATTTAAAAATTACATTACATTTAAACTCCTCATAGGAGAATACATAAGTTTACAACAACATGAATAAGTACAAATCTTCATTCTTCAACAGGTGCTCAGACAAATATGAATCTTCAGTTGTTTACATCTGCACAAGATACCTCGATAGAAAGATTTTCCACCCAACCATGTGAAACTGGTAAGGTTTCACCCCCCGTGCTAGGAGATAAACACCAAGCCCACAAGAAGAAACTTACTAGGTTTTACCAAAAGGGGTGGATAACATTTCACACAAGTAAAGTACATTTCACAAGGGATTCTAAGGTTTGGGTAGGAAATCCTAAGCAACAACCTAAGTGAGTGTCATCGCATAGCCCTCACCCCTTGGGTTGTCCTGGTACTAGCCACACTGGGCCCCGGCCCCCAAGTAGGCACATGCGGAAATCGAATGTCTTTCGTATAGACAAGCGCCATTCGATTTGTACCTACGCATAGGTACCTTCTCCCACTCCCATCCATAGCCTGTCCTAGCGCTAATGGCATGGGCGAGGCACAATTTAATCTTTTTAATGTTTTGAACCCATCCCTTAAATTTTATTAGGTTATCACTTGGTTAACTAACTCATCAGTCGGTTATCCTGGTCTAGCCACTTTAGGGCCCCGGCCCCGCACTGAGAGCCACTCACTTAGGGGTTCCTAGGTTTCCTAACCTTAACCTATTCCCGTTAGGTTTCCCTAGTCAAACCACTAACATGTCCAACAATTTCATTATAACAGACCTACCTAGGATGCTTAGGAGATCACAAAGTTTGACTAGTTTGATTGTTGATAAAATTGAAAGTAAGAGTTTTGTTTCAGTTTTCTAGCCCCCATCCTAACATTTGTCTAAGCATGGAACTAAGAAATCAATTATTTATTTACAACTTAAAAACATTTACACAGTTAAAACATTGAATAAATATGCCTCTAGTTCAAACATTTCGCTCATCTAACAAATTTCATTACATAATATAATGATATTTAATATCACTTTGTCCGACAAGTTCTTTAATTAATATTATTATATTATATATATGTATAACCAAATTTATTACATATAAACATAATATAAAACTAAACCATCAAAATAATATATCAAAAAAAAAAACACCTTAACATAAACAATTTGGCATATTTCTTCAATTTTAATATTATATTATATATATATAATAATATATATTATATATATATAATATAAGTCTAATTATCAATATCATATGTATTAAATTATTTAACCCATGTTTTCAATTACTACTATCATATTATATGTAAAAATATAATACAAATTTAATTTTAATAAAAATTCAAATTATATTATATATATATATAATAATACCTATATTATATATATAGAATATAATATCTAACTTAAATTAATGTTAAACACAAATTATATTATACATATAATATATCAACCATATATTATACATATAATACCGAAATCATATTTTTTCCAAATGCTAAAATTAAATAATAAAAAAAATGTTTTTTTTAACCTTACAAGGGGGCCCGCTCCCGTGCGGTACCCCCGGGTACCGCCGACAGCGGTCGCTGTCGCACGACACCCGAAGGTGCCGCCGGCAGCGGATGCTGTCGTCCGGCACTGCGGGGCCCGCCGCGGCAGCGGCCATATACATTTAAAAAAAAAATTTTAAAAAAAAACATACTTAACAAAATTAACCCTATCTATTACATAATAGTATTAATAAGACAACAATTAATTATTTAATGAATATTTTAAACTATCAAAACAATAGTAAGTTAATGAATTTATTTATATTTACATATATATATATTTTTATTTTATTTTTTAAAAAAGAAATACTTATAATATATTTTCAAAAATAGAATGTTTCTAATGAACATTAATTTAATTTATAAAGCTATATTTCTTCAAGCATGAATATTAATATTTATATATATATATATATATATATATATATATATATTAAATACAACCACAGCATCTATATTTTACAGCCAATAATTTATTTCCTCACTAATGTACAAATATTTTCTACATTAATACAACTAAAGCGAAAAATATAATTTTCTTTTCCATTACAAATCTAACAAATTTAAATTTATTTCTGGTGCAGGATCCAACCTGGATTCGTAGTTTGTCTGTTGCAGATGAACTCTTTAGCCTTCCGTCTGCAATTCTCCCCGGATGCAATTCCCAGCTCTTTCCTAATGTCAAACTGAAATATTATTAATAGTTTCCTTCATTTTCCAGCCTCCTCTCTTCTCTCGAAACCTAGCATCATAAATATATTTTCCTCTCCAACTATATGGTTGGAGAAGTTTCTTTACGGGAAGAAACTTCTCCAACTTCCATAGTCGGTTGGAGGAGAAACTAATCTCTCTCGTAAATATAATAAAGTTTTGTTAATTTTAATTAAATTATTATCCAAAACAAGCTTTAATAACAAATTTAGTTAAATACCTCACAAGGAATTCACATAGCACAATTGGTAACTAACTAGCCCAACTTCTAGGAGGTCTCGAGTTCAACTCCGTCCTAGCTAGTTAGTTTTGTTACCGGAGGCAATTATTTTTAATTATTTATTTTTATTTTTATTTACATTTTGGTTAGAATTGTACTTTCTATTTATGAGAAATTATAGAGATATATATATATATATTTACTTTTATCGAACAATAATTAAGCTAGTGCTATTTTGCTAATCCTGTTATATATTTATTTATACTTATAAATATATATACATATGTGTTCATAAGCATATGTGTGCACCCATATGTTTATGACACATATAGTATAAATAACTTATTATTCATTTTACTAACATTTTATAACTATATAACCAGAAGATGCAAGGTACAAATAGCAACTCGATCTCAATACTAACATGAAAATCTAAACAGGGATAAGTCACTGAAACAGAAATCGATCAACAAGGACTCACATAGATAACCTACTGACAAAGTTGAGTATCCCTAACAGTAAGAACAAGATCCAAACCCTAATAACTGATAAACTACATAATATCTCCCTACTAGGAACTGACCCGGCACTTCCCACCTAAGGTGAATGATCAAGGATAAAGGTTTTCTTTTGTGAAGCTTGATGATATCTCCATGACAACAACAACGATCGAGGATTTTTAAGGGATCGCTCAGACCTGTGGAGCCAGGTGGAGACGATACCCGGTACCTGCAAATCCTGCATCACCAAGAAGAGATACATATACATATAGATATACACATCAGATATATGCAAGCAGATGACTAGGATCGATACATCGTGTGGACCTCACCGAGTGAGTAACTACGACTTCGTCCTGAGTCATGAAAAACACATATGTATCCATAAACCAATTGAGATAAGGGTTAGTATACCATTCATGAGATAAAACATGTAAAACTAATACATTCTTCTAGGATCTCATAAACATATAATCAAAGTAACTATAACTGAGCATATAAATATCATCTGATGAACGTATAATCTTCCATGAAAACATAAACATGAGTGCATAGTTCTAACCATCATAAAAAAAAGTATCAAATCATAGTATCATTGTAGGAGAGGTATTACATCCTCCCCCCCTAGAGTTAGGCTTACTCCTGGAAGCCTACAAACAAGTACGGATAAGCATCTCTAATCCTAGTGGCATCTTCCCATGTGGCGGAAGATTCATCATTGGGGTCCCATTGGACCCTTGCCTGCTCTATGCTGCGACCCCTGAGGGTCAGTGTCCGCTGCTGCAGAATACGTATTGGCTCTAAAGCCAGCTGCCCATCCGCTACCTGTAATGCATTCCAATCCAAAACATGAGTCACATCAGGAATATACTTTCTAAGAACTGAAACATGGAATACATCATGAATACGAGCAAGGCTGGGTGGCAAGGCAAGCCGATAGGCTACTGGTCCTATCCTCTCTAGGACCTCGAAAGGACCAACAAACCGGGGTGCCAACTTGGAGCCTTTTCCATAATGGATTGGGCTCTTTCGTGGATGCACCCTCAAAAATACTCTATCACCAGGAGAAAAATGTACATCAATCCTGTGAGCATCGGCGTACTTCTTCTGTCTATCCTGAGCTGTCCCAATGTGCTCTTTGATGCGCCTGACCTGATCCTCCATGTCCTGCAACATCTCTGGCCCCAAAAGTACCCTGTCCTCCAACTGATCCCAGCTCAAGGGAGTACGACAAGGGCGGCCATACAATGCCTGAAAAGGGGACATGCCTATGGAACTGTGATAACCATTGTTATATGAAAATTCTACCAAGTAGAGGTGCTCCTCCCAATGGGTCTGCCTGTCCATAACATACATCCTGAGCATATCCTCGAGGACCTGATTGACTCGCTCTGTCTGTCCATCTGTCTCAGGGTGATAGGCTGAACTAAAGTTAAGCTGAGTCCCTAAAGCATGCTGAAGTGATGTCCAAAGAGCTGAGGTGAATACTGGATCACGATCAGATATGATTTTCCTAGGAATGCTGTGGAGTCTCACAATATCCTTCATAAATATTCTGGCCACAAAAGATGCTGAATAGGAAGACTGTATAGGAGAGAAATGAGCTACCTTGGTGAGCCTATCCACCATTACCATGATAGCATCATGTCTCCTAGGAGTAACTGGAAGTCCCACTATAAAATCCATGGAAATGATATCCCATTTCCATTCTGGCACTAGGTGAGGTTGCAATAGACCTGCAGGGTGCTGATGCTCGGCCTTCACTCTCTGACACTCTAAACATCTAGCCACGTAGTCCGCTGTATCCCTCTTCATCCCTGACCAGTAGTACAACGGTCGTAGGTCGGCATACATTTTCTTCACCCCTGGATGTGCTGAATAGGGCGCCTTGTGGCTTTCCGAAAGGATAAGCGCACGAAGATCTCTGGCCATGGGAACATAGATTCTATTCTGTTGTTTTAGCAACCCTACTGAATCCAATGAGTATCCTGAGAAGCGACCTTCCAAAGGCCTTCCCGATTCTATCTCCGACTTAACTTCCTGGAACCAAGGGTCAGAAGTAAGGGCCTCCATGATTCTGCTCTCCAGATCTGTGCTAAGGGTTACGACTGAAAGAGTATGTCGGCGCCTACTCAGAGCATCTGCCACCACATTCGTTTTACCTTGAACATACTTAACTTCGAACTCATATTCGCATAAAAATTCCATCCACCTTCACTGCCTAGCATTGAGATTGGGTTGGGAGAAGATGTACTGAAGACTTCTATGATCTGTTTTGAGTTCAAACTTGTGACCCAACAGAAAGTGTCTCCATTTCACCAAGGCATGAACAACTGCTGCAAGTTCAAGGTCGTGGGTGGGGTAGTTGAGTTCATGATCCTTGAGTTTCCTTGACTCATAAGCCACCACCTTTCCTTCTTGCATAAGAACTGCCCCGATCCCCTCTAGAGAAGCACCTGTGCATACTACAAAATTTCCGGACGGTTCGGGAACTACCAAAATTGGAGCACTGGTTAATCTGTCTTTCAAGGTTTGGAAAGCGGCCTCACATTTTTCTGACCAAACAAACTTCTTACCCTTCCTTTGAAGTGAAGTAATGGGGTGAGAAACCCGAGAAAAATCTTTGACAAACCTTCTGTAATACCCGGCTAATCCCATAAAACTGCGAATCTCAGGGACATTAGTAGGAGTTGGCCACCCTACTATGGCTTGAATTTTATCTGGGTCAACAGCAATGCCATTTCCTGATATGACATGCCCAAGATACTTAACCTTAGTTTGAAAGAATTCACACTTTTCAGCATTTGCATACAGTTGGTTCTCCCTAAGGCACTGCAATACTTGCCGAAGATGAACCTCGTGTTCTTCAAGAGTTTTGGAGTAAACCAAGATATCATCTAAGAACACTATCACAAATTTGTCCAAGTAAGTTCTAAACACTCCATTCATCAAGCTCATAAATACGGAAGGAGCATTTGTTAACCCAAAGGGCACCACTGTGAACTCATAATGGCCATACCTGGTGCGAAAAGCTGTTCTATGAATATCAGCTTCTTGAATTCTCAGTTGATGATAGCCTGACTTGAGATCTATCTTAGAGAATATTTTTGCCCCTTTCATCTGATCAAATAGATCATCAATGCGAGGTAGAGGATACTGATTTTTGATAGTAACCTTGTTCAGTTGACGATAGTCAATACATAATCGGAGGGATCCATCTTTCTTCTTTACAAATATCACTGGCGCTCCCCAAGGTGATACACTAGGTCTTATAAACCCTTTTTCTAAAAGTTCTTCTAGCTGAACCTTGAGTTCCTCAAGTTCTTGCGTGGTCATACGGTACGGGGCTTTGGAAATTGGTTCTGCTCCCGGCACTAAATCAATTCGGAAATCTATGTCTCTCTTGGGTGGCATCCCTAGAATTCCTTTTGGAAAAACATCCAAGTATTCCTGTAAAAGGGGGTGATCTAATGATATCTCCCTACTCTCTTCTTGATCTAAATCCTCCATTGTGACTGCAAAAAGTTGGCATCCTTTGCGCATGCACCTCTTAAGCTGCATCGCAGAAATCATGCGGAGAGAGATGGATGATTGAACCCCAATAATCTTCTTAGTTTTCCCCAAGTCATCAGTGCATTGAACACTTTTGTTTCGACAATCCAAAGTGGCTTTGTGAGCATCCAACCAATCCATGCCCAACACTACTCCATATGATCCCAAAGGAATCACTCTAAGATCCACTAAGGTAGAGAAAGGTCCAAGTTCCAAACTACAACTTTGAACACAGGCGTCAGAGACTACCCTTGCCCCGGAGGCTAGTTCAACCTGCCACCTATCTTCCTGCCTTACTGCCTTCAGCCCACATTGCTCTACTAAAGAGGATGAAATAAAAGAATCTGTTGCTCCTGAATCAAACAAAACGGTGGTAGAGATACCCTTTAACAAACCTAGAGTTTCAATGACTGTCCCCTGACTATTGGCTTGTCCATGGTTTGCAGCAGAAAATGCTCGATGGGATCTGCCTGAGTTACCTACTGTAGGTTCTAAAGTGGCCTGTCTAAAACTAACTGCTGAAGAAGATTTCTGAGGGCAATTAACTGCAATGTGCCCATGCTGCCCACAAGAGTAACATCCGGTGTTTTTGATAACATTTCTTCCTGCAGAAGGTGCACTAGATTGCTGGTAGCTACCCCGACTAGAGTTCTGGGGCATACTCTGAGCTGGTTGACGGTTTGGGAATTGTTTTGCACGTTGCCAGTTGCGAGGATTATTAAATTTAGAACTCCCATTTTTATTTTTGTTTCCATTCTGATTTTTGTTGTTGTTGTTGCTGACAAACTTCCTTTTGTGTTGATTCTGGTTTCCTTTAGGCGGATAGTTCTTAGGTGTGCCTTGAAATTGATTCCCTGACCCAAACTGGAAAGTATTGCCACCTTGGCCACTGGTTCGACTTCCTAACCCCAAGGCTATGTTTTGTTCTTCAAGACGAGCCTTAATGACTGCTTCATTTATAGTCTGAGGTTCAAACATTCTTACACTGCAGGCCAAACGACTGTTGAGCCCTCTGAGAAAGTGTTGAGTTAACATAGGTTCATCATCCTTAAACCCTGAATATGGCTTGAGTTCCAAGAACTTCCTCTCATAGTCATCCACTGACATATTAAGCTGTCTTAGATTATGAAATTCTTCGGCTCTGTCCCGCCTCCAATGGTTAGACAGAAATTTAGCTCGAAAAAGTTCTAGGAATAGTTCCCAAGAAAGGGTGGTGATGTCTAAGTGAAGTTTCTCTCTTTCTGTTTCCCACCATGTGGATGCAAAGTCTCTAAGGTGAATGACTGCAAACCGGGCTTTGGTGTTACTGTGGTATGGGTGCATGGAGAAAAGCCTTTCTAATTCTAGCAACCAAGTTTGTGCGGAAGTTCCACCTTGTGTTCCCTTAAATGGGTTTGTCTTGGTTCTAAGGAGATCCCGCATATGAGAAGCCCGTAGGGCATCCTCTTCCAATGTCTGGTCTCTCCTCCTAGGACTTCTTTCTCTTTCCTCATGGTGAGTGCCATTCTCCCCATGCTGGCCTCTATCCTGCCCTGCCTCTAACCTCTGAAGGATTTGTTGTAGTAACTCTGTTACTTGGGCTCCCTGAAAACCTCCTGATTGATTGTTAGATTGTTCCCCTTGTTCCTCGTATTGTTCTTCTTCTTGAGAATCTTCGTGTTGGGATCTAGGAGGAGCATTTTGGGCACCTCCTCTACGACCACGGGTTACAGGTGGCATCCTGCCATGAGTTAAGAAGAATGATGAGTTTATGGTTTTTTTATTTTCATTTTGAGTTTTCCTAAGGTGTAGTGTAAGTTTAAGGTACATGGACCCAATTTCTTTAGGTCCCAGTGTAGCAACTTAGTGCTCTGATACCAAATATGGCATGCCCCGCAAGGGAACCAGGGAATTGCACAAAGGTTTACTTTGTAAAAGAAAACCTAAGTAGATTTTTATGAAAAATTTTGAACTTTTAAAGTTTGCAATTAACAAAACATAATCTAACTTCTTTCCAAGGTTCCCTTAAATGTAAATTAAAAACTGATAAACTATTAACAACATCTACTAACCATACAAATTCCATTTCAAGTTCTTTATTGGAAAACACTTAAACACATTCATAATTAATTTCCATATAAAACTTTTTAAGGATCAATTACTATAATTCCATTTCCTCAAACAAACATATTGCAATAGTACAACAAATGATTCATCAACATTTTACATAACTTGATACATAACAAGATTACATTTTTCCATTAAATAAACATCCCATATAACCCTTTTCCTATGTCTACCCATTATTACATCATTTAAAAATTACATTACATTTAAACTCCTCATAGGAGAATACATAAGTTTACAACAACATGAATAAGTACAAATCTTCATTCTTCAACAGGTGCTCAGACAAATATGAATCTTCAGTTGTTTACATCTGCAAGAGATACCTCGATAGAAAGATTTTCCACCCAACCATGTGAAACTGGTAAGGTTTCACCCCCCGTGCTAGGAGATAAACACCAAGCCCACAAGAAGAAACTTACTAGGTTTTACCAAAAGGGGTGGATAACATTTCACACAAGTAAAGTACATTTCACAAGGGATTCTAAAGTTTGGGTAGGAAATCCTAAGCAACAACCTAAGTGAGTGTCATCGCATAGCCCTCACCCCTTGGGTTGTCCTAGTACTAGCCACACTGGGCCCCGGCCCCCAAGTAGGCACATGCGGAAATCGAATGCCTTTCGTACAAACAAGCGCCATTCGATTTGTACCTACGCATAGGTACCTTCTCCCACTCCCATCCATAGCCTGTCCTAGCGCTAATGGCATGGGCGAGGCACAATTTAATCTTTTTAATGTTTTGAACCCATCCCTTAAATTTTATTAGGTTATCACTTGGTTAACTAACTCATCAGTCGGTTATCCTGGTCTAGCCACTTTAGGGCCCCGGCCCCGCACTGAGAGCCACTCACTTAGGGGTTCCTAGGTTTCCTAACCCTAACCTATTCCCGTTAGGTTTCCCTAGTCAAACCACTAACATGTCCAACAATTTCATTATAACAGACCTACCTAGGATGCTTAGGAGATCACAAAGTTTGACTAGTTTGATTGTTGATAAAATTGAAAGTAAGAGTTTTGTTTCAGTTTTCTAGCCCCCATCCTAACATTTGTCTAAGCATGGAACTAAGAAATCAATTATTTATTTACAATTTAAAAACATTTACACAGTTAAAACATTGAATAAATATGCCTCTAGTTCAAACATTTCGCTCATCTAACAAATTTCATTACATAATATAATGATATTTAATATCACTTTGTCCGACAAGTTCTTTAATTAATATTATTATATTATATATATGTATAACCAAATTTATTACATATAAACATAATATAAAACTAAACCATCAAAATAATATATCTAAAAAAAAAAACACCTTAACATAAACAATTTGGCATATTTCTTCAATTTTAATATTATATTATATATATATAATAATATATATTATATATATATAATATAAGTCTAATTATCAATATCATATGTATTAAATTATTTAACCCATGTTTTCAATTACTACTATCATATTATATGTAAAAATATAATACAAATTTAATTTTAATAAAAATTCAAATTATATTATATATATATAATAATACCTATATTATATATATAGAATATAATATCTAACTTAAATTAATGTTAAACACAAATTATATTATACATATAATATATCAACCATATATTATACATATAATACCGAAATCATATTTTTTCCAAATGCTAAAATTAAATAATAAAAAAAATGTTTTTTTAACCTTACAAGGGGGCCCGCTCCCGTGCGGTACCCCCGGGTACCGCCGACAGTGGTTGCTGCCGCACGGCACCCGAAGGTGCCGCCGGCAGCGGACGCTGTCGTCCGGCACTGCGGGGCCCGCCGCGGCAGCGGCCATATACATTTAAAAAAAAAAATTTAAAAAAAAACATACTTAACAAAATTAACCCTATCTATTACATAATAGTATTAATAAGACAACAATTAATTATTTAATGAATATTTTAAACTATCAAAACAATAGTAAGTTAATGAATTTATTTATATTTACATATATATATATTTTTATTTTATTTTTTAAAAAAGAAATACTTATAATATATTTTCAAAAATAGAATGTTTCTAATGAACATTAATTTAATTTATAAAGCTATATTTCTTCAAGCATGAATATTAATATATATATATATATATATATATATTAAATACAACCACAGCATCTATTTTACAGCCAATAATTTATTTCCTCACTAATGTACAAATATTTTCTACATTAATACAACTAAAGCGAAAAATATAATTTTCTTTTCCATTACAAATCTAACAAATTTAAATTTATTTCTGGTGCAAGATCCAACCTGGATTCGTAGTTTGTCTGTTGCAGATGAACTCTTTAGCCTCCCGTCTGCAATTCTCCCCGGATGCAATTCCCAGCTCTTTCCTAATGTCAAACTGAAATATTATTAATAGTTTCCTTCATTTTCCAGCCTCCTCTCTTCTCTCGAAACCTAGCATCATAAATATATTTTCCTCTCCAACTATATGGTTGGAGAAGTTTCTTTACGGGAAGAAACTTCTCCAACTTCCATAGTCGATTGGAGGAGAAACTAATCTCTCCCGTAAATATAATAAAGTTTTGTTAATTTTAATTAAATTATTATCCAAAACAAGCTTTAATAACAAATTTAGTTAAATACCTCACAAGGAATTCACATAGCACAATTGGTAACTAACTAGCCCAACTTCTAGGAGGTCTCGAGTTCAACTCCCTCCTAGCTAGTTAGTTTTGTTACCGGAGGCAATTATTTTTAATTATTTATTTTTATTTTTATTTACATTTTGGTTAGAGTTGTACTTTCTATTTATGAGAAATTATAGAGATATATATATATATATATTTACTTTTATCGAACAATAATTAAGCTAGTGCTATTTTGCTAATCCTGTTATATATTTATTTATACTTATAAATATATATACATATGTGTTCATAAGCATATGTGTGCACCCATATGTTTATGACACATATAGTATAAATAACTTATTATTCGTTTTACTAACATTTTATAACTATATAACCAGAAGATGCAAGGTACAAATAGCAACTCGATCTTAATACTAACATGAAAATCTAAACAGGGATAAGTCACTGAAACAGAAATCGATCAACAAGGACTCACATAGATAACCTACTGACAAAGTTGAGTATCCCTAACAGTAAGAACAAGATCCAAACCCTAATAACTGATAAACCACATAATATCTCCCTACCAAGAACTGACCCGGCACTTCCCACCTAAGGTGAATGATCAAGGATAAAGGTTTTCTTTTGTGAAGTTTGATGATATCTCCATGACAACAACAACGATCGAGGATTTTTAAGGGATCGCTCAGACCTGTGGAGCCAGGTGGAGACGATACCCGGTACCTGCAAATCCTGCATCACCAAGAAGAGATACATATACATATAGATATACACATCAGATATATGCAAGCAGATGACTAGGATCGATACATCGTGTGGACCTCACCGAGTGAGTAACTATGACTTCGTCCTGAGTCATGAAAAACACATATGTATCCATAAACCAATTGAGATAAGGGTTAGTATACCATTCATGAGATAAAACATGTAAAACTAATACATTCTTCTAGGATCTCATAAACATATAATCAAAGTAACTATAACTGAGCATATAAATATCATATGATGAACGTATAATCCTCCATGAAAACATAAACATGAGTGCATAGTTCTAACCATTATAAAAAAAAGTATCAAATCATAGTATCATTGTAGGAGAGGTATTACAATTAACAAGGCAGAAATAACAACTATGTGCAAATATAACTAATATCAAAAAATAATAAACCACACAGAATAGAACACAAGACACACAGATTTAACGTGGTTCACCCAATCCCTGGGCTACGTCCACCAACAGCAAGTCCAATATTATTATTATCCAGTGATTACAACTTGATTACAATCCATAATCCCTTACAGCCCAATTCTGCCGCAAGTACTAAAATCATACATAATGAAAATCCCTAACCCTAAGCCTTATTATACAATATTTTTTCCCGCTTTAGGGTTAGAATGAGTTATAAGTAGTCGGCCCAAATAACCGAAAAAGTGTACAGTACTTTCCTGGATAGTACTTTCCTGATTAGTCACCACAAGCTAACACTGCGATGTAGACCTGTTGTCTTGATCAGTTCTAATGAATAGCATATACTCTTTACTTGGTCACATAGACCTTCTGTTGATGGCTCACCACTCACACTCTTTGCTCTTCTCTTTTCTTTCAACTCTGAACCATATCTTAGCAATCACAAATGACCGCCTATAAATATCTTCTCTCTAAATGATATAATCAAGTCGGCCTGTTAGAACCACCTTGAAATCATATTAGAGAAACAATAACAATCTCCAATCATATCTCTATCGGCTCTACTAAGTACGCAACACAATCTAGGATCTGTGCAAATTAATAAATGTAAATACATGCTACATATTATCTGCTCTACCAAATTAACTGATACTTTCTCCTCAAGCTGAATTACATCATGCACTCTTAACAAAACCTTCTTAACTCTTCTCTAATCACTAATCCAAGCACACATACCGAAATGATAGACGCAACTCATGTACCAATATAATCTATGTCGGCTCTTTTGGATAAACATAGTAAAGTGCAACTGGTGAATAGCGACTGCATAACTTCACTTCTACTGCACATCAAACTTTGTGTCCATGAATGGAGCAACACTAACATGTCTCCATCACATATCCAAGTGCAAAAGGCTCCATCATAAATGTATGGACAATCACACACAGAACACTGCCTGTAACTCTATAAAGAACACTACTGACACAAGCTGCTACATAACTATCTGTATAAATAATTAACCTCTGTGTCCATGATATCATGTTGATAACATGTCCATTGTACATATACTCAAAGATTACTACATAAGTCTTCCATGCATGCTACTTACCATATGTTGTCATCAATGACAAACATACAGTCAGCACTGGCTTGTTGGAAAATCTCCAACACGTTGATCTTAGCAAGGTACAGAATGCAAGATGACTTATGATGTGGCATGTGTTCTAGAGATGACCTATTTGGAAGCTGACTTCAGAGTTGTAGCGTGTATCATGAATGGAAAGCATGATTTATGGATTTTGGTCCTTATTTATTGAATTATAATTGTTGTATACTTGTTTTAGATACCATGTGTATCTTAGCAAGGAGTTATGAAATCATTTGTATATTAGGAAAGCCTAATTGGCCGACCTAATCATTTATTTTGTAATAGGGTATATATGTAAGATTTTTTCTTTTGAAAAGATATGGTATAATGGATGTGATGTAAAAGAGGATTGTGGAAGTTGCAAGCTTGTGTCTGCTAGATGTAGAGCAGAGGATAAATTATATACTTCATTGGAACTGATCAAGCAAAGACAATTGCTATCAGACAGTTCAAGATTGTGTATTTCTTTACATACACTTGTGTTGCAAATAGTGAGTTCTGAAGGTGGACATAACCTTCTTTGGGCAATGAGCCTACCTTATTTTTCTTGACTCCTAACAAGGTCTGTCCTCTAACAAGGACTGTGTACTATAATGTTTTAATCAGCTCCTAACAGGGCTAGATCTTCTAACAAGGATACTATACTCTTGGTACATCATTACTGAGTGTTAATTCCCACTGAGGTTTTACCTTTAACAGGGTTTCCTTGACAACAAATATTGTGTTATTGTGTTGGCATTCATTGTGCTCATTTGATTTGATATTGTTGCTATTCAAAGTTTAAAGTTTAATAATCTGTCATACAACTGATTCACCCCCCCCCCTCTCAGTTGTATTGGTGGACTGTTATTCCTAACATATTCATCTTATAATACTATGTGGACTTTGGGAAGACACGTGCCAACTCTGCATTGAAACAGTTCATCATTTGTTAGGTAGTTACAATGGTCATCAATCTAATCCAATAGGCTTCTGAGTCAGATATGCAATATTTTTTATTTTCCTAATAGATAATCACAAACTATATTTGTGTTGAGAGATTGGATTTAATCAGTCTCATGGCTTATGTTTTCAACATTCTAATGTTCATTTTGAAGCTGCATTTAACTTTCAAGGTTTCTAATCACCTAGTGATCCATCATTAGGTGGATCAGTGGGTGTGATCCAAAATATGGAATGAAAAATATATGTAGATGAATCTAGAAGCTACGATATTACAATAATACATGGAGTGTGAAAAATACATGCAAACTATGCATTGAAATAGTTCATCATTTATTAGTTACAACAGTCATCAACTCAATCCAGTAGACTTTTGTGTTTGATTTGTAATATTTTTTATTTTCCCTAAAGACAACTAGAGACTATATTTGTGTTGTGAGTTTGGATTTAACTAGTTCCATGGCTTCTCTATGTATCTTATTTTTATAGCACATGTGAAAACACTAATAGTTTGCTACACATGCATGTGATCAACCCTAGACTCAGCTAATGCTCTACAATTTTCCATTTTTCTTCGATTGTGGTGGGCATTCTGACGGTTTTTTCTATGATGGTTTACAAGGAAGAGATGAAACTCAAGATTTTGAAGATGTATTGATGGATAATTACCTGGTTGGAGTTATTTATGGTTTTAAATGTGATCTTTCTCCTATCAAGAAAGTGGAAACTATGAATAAAAAATGAAATAAAAGACTCGATTCAAATAAATTCCAGTTTCTGTAACAAATAATTATTGAATTGTGACAAACGGAGGTTTCGATAACTTTTGAAGTGTTGGCTAAAGGAAGGGATAGAGGAAGGGTTAGATCCTCTAAAAACAACAGCTATATTTTGGATCTTTTTGGAATATATATCCCTAATAAAAGCCGTGACAATAATAGAAAATCTCATTTGTAATTGATAAAGAGGTGTTAGTTCATATCCTTAAAGATCTATTAATAATTATTGTTTTCCAATTTTTCAATCAAGTCATAAAAATATAGATATGTTATTCATACAAAAGTCAAACATAATACGGTCCATATCATCATATCTGCTAAACTAAGGCCAATTTGATAACATTAGTGACATACACTGAAAATAATTCACATACATCATGCCCTACCCTTATTATTTTATTCTAGGCAATCTCAAAAGAGTCTAAAAATATAATATACTTTTTCCCTAATTAGATATGTAGGATTATATTACATCCATGCTAAATAGTCTTCCATTGGAATTTTTTCAAAATATATTTTATAAATATAAATGCACAAATTTAGGGTAAGGACATTTTAGGATAAAATACCTTAAAGAAGAAGTGAATCCATCAATTGTTGTTGTTGTTCCTCTATCTTGCCTTTGTTTGGCTTGCTTCCTCTTTCCTACCTGCTTCTTCTTCTTCTTAAACAAACATACAAAAAAATCTTCTTTTAAAACACTATCTATGTTAAAAAATATATAAAAAGACTTATCTATGTTATATTTTTTGTTTGCAAATTATATCAACGTGAAATGTAGAAAATCCTAGACAAAATAAAAAACAAAACACACACGAAGAAACAAAACCCTAGGAGTGAAAACTAAAGAATAAGCGGAAGCTAACCTTAAAATCTATGGAAAAGAGGTCAACTTCTACAATTTGAAATCTCCAAAAGGTCAAATAATGACTGAATCTAACAAGTGGAATGTACAAACGAGTGGTGAAATGGGGAGAAAAGTTATCACTTGGGGGATGCCGGACTTTTTAGGAAAGAGCTTAAAATACACAATCACAAAATGATCAAACACAATGCATTCACCGCCTTTCGAACTTGCACAACAATTTTTCCTCCACAACTCTGAAATTCCCCCAACTTCTTCCCCCGCCAGAAAATATCACTTCCTTGTGCAGCCAATTCCTGATTTGTTCATGGCTAATTTGTTTGTAGCTAAGTTCCTTGTTTAGCATTAGGATTATTAGGATTACTATTAGGATTATTAATCATGGTTAGTATTAGGATTATGGTTAGTATTATTAATCATGGTTAGTGTTAGGATTATTAGTCATATCTACTCTAGTATTAATCATGGTTAGTATTAATCATGTTTAGTATGAACCCAATTCTAACCCAATCTATGGTGTAAACCTAAACCCTTGTGATAACCCTAACCCTTGGCTCTAACTCTAATCAATGCCCTAGCCTTAGCCATAATTTAAACCATGATATAAACCTTGAACCTAATCTTAAAACCTAATCCTAATCCTAAATCATAAGCCTTAAAACCTTATAAAAATCCTAACACTATCTATAATTTTAATCATGATATAAATCTTATACCTAACCATAATAATATTCCTCAACTCTAAACAATGATCCTAACCCTAAACCCTATCCTCTCATCCTAATCCTAAATCCTAATCTTACCCTAATCCTAACTAATAAACCCTAATTATAAATGCTAGATCATATCCTAACCCTAGTTATATATGCTAAATCTTAGTCCTAAATTCCATTGCTAAATCATTTACTAAGCCTAATTATATATGCTAAATCTTAATCCTAAATGCTAAACCCTAATCCTAAATAATAAAACCTAATTGTAAATGCTAAACCATATTATAACTCTAATTGTATATGCGAGACCTTAATCCTCAATGCTAAACCTTAATCTTAACCTAAATCATAATCCTAAATGGTAAACCCTGATCCTAATTACTAACCCTAACATTGAATTCTAAACCTCAATCCTAAACTCTAATAATAAATATTGGACCCCAATCATAGCCCTAATCATAGATTATAAATGCTAATTCTAAATACTAAAGCCTAATCCTATATGTTGAACCCTAAACCTAATTGTAAATAGTAAACCCTAATCCTAAATGTTAAACCCTAATCTTGAATCCAACTCTAATATATACCCTTGTTGGAATCATTTGTCGTTGCACCAAAAGCTCAAACTTTCAATACCTAATACAAATGTCAGATTTAACCCAAACCACAGGAGGCGGTTAAGCCATGTCATGAATCTCCAAGGAGATGCTGACCACCAAGTCAACAATCTCCCCCCCAGCACCGACTGAGCCTTTAGCACCCACTGAAAGGAGACTTGAACCCGTGACTCAAGGCTCTAATACCAATTGTTGGAATCATTTATCATTGCACCAAAAGCTCAAAATTTCAATGCTTGATACAAATGTTAGATTTAACCCAACCCATAGGACGCGATTAAGCCATGACACAATTATGGCCAAAAAAATGAACCTAACCTTAAACCCTAATCCTAATCATAAATCATAAGCCCTAATAGATTTAATTACATAATGACATTTATAATGACATTTAAAGTTAATAGATATAACATGACATTTATAAATGTGTAAATAAGTCTAAATACCTTAAATCAATCAATTTTATATGCAATTACTATTCTTTTGACATAAACATGTTGACCATAAAATAATGAAAGAAAAGTGAAAACCTGTGCAATTTTATTTAATTATAAAGAGACTTTTTAACATGTTTCCATTAAATATTAAGTGATTCAAACACCTTAGATGAAAAAACCCTAACCCTGTTTAAATAGTACATTTAGTTGAACTCTACAACTAATTGAATTATGACCCTAGCATTAATTAAATGTGAATGGTAAATTTAGTATATCTCTAATTTATTTTAAGTTTTCATTTAAGATAATAATAATTTCTATTTTTATTTATAATATTTTTCATAAAAACTTATATTAGATAAGGCCACTATAGTATGACTTCAAAAATTCATCAAAATTTTGACAAAAAAAGTTGATTATATTAGACATCATAATTTTTATACATCATAAACATCATAAGAATCCATAATAAACATATGTCATAGGAATCATATGCATAACATAACATAACATAACTCATCAAGTGTATCATACATCATAATAGGAACTCATTATAGAGATCATGCATGCATGCATTGCATAGATATCATAGTCATCACCCATATTCCATATAGGAACATGATACATAACCATCATAAGCATACATTACATCACATCCATCCTACATCATTACACATGCTAGCACATCATATCATAATAAATAATAAGGATATACAACTGTTACAAGTAGTGGTTTTCACTTTACCAAAAGATCGACTTATTAATGCTTGATACAACCACTAGACTTATAGAAGACACGAGAGGCGGTTAAGCCATGTCGCAAATCCTGAGGGGAGAACTGACCATTTTACCAACAATCTCCCCCTCAGCATTACTTAAGGGGATTTGAACCTATGACCAAGCTATGATACCACTTGTTACAAATAGTGATTCTCGTTGCACCAAAAGATCAACCTATTAATGCTCGATACAACCACTAGAATTATATAAGACACAGGAGGCAGTTAAGCCATGTCGCAAATCCTGTGGGGAGTGCTGATTATTTTGCCAACAAACACATCATAAATACACAACACATTAGATTCATCATAAACATGTTGTAATCCATCACATATGTATCATAATCATGATCCATCACATAAATAATAAATAGTCCACATTCCATAAATAAACACAAAATATAAGTTTGTTGCCAAAAAATCATTCCTCGTCTCATATATATCAAAAAATAATGTATCAATCATAATAAGAAATCCTCAAAGGTTCAAAAAATGTCACACAAAATGATGGCTAGTCGACACTCTCTTTGTCTCCATCTCCTAAAGGTGGCATGGTGCTACTATTAGGACCTATTGGAGGTGGACTATGAATTAAAAACATTAAAACATACATCATGAATTAATTATGTAATGTAATTAGAATTAAAAACATAATGAATTACTTATGTAACCATATAAGTCAAATAAAATTCTATTGAGAAATCAATATCCAATAGATAATATACTAATCACATACCTCATACATTTCAATCATGACAATGATCTTATTCTTCATCCAACACATCATCATCATCATCATCATCATCATCATTGATATCTTCTTCGATAATTTCATCATCGACATGGATATCATCTCCATGAACATCATTGTTATCTAGTTCGTCTTCTTCAACATTGTTTTCAGTCACATCATCAACTAACTATTGATCATGATCATCATCTACATCAAAGAAGAGGCAAAGAGACCACTGGCCTAGGATATACAAGTGATGCAGGAGCATCCGAGGGTAGTTAGCAATCTTGTATATTGGTGTGTTGAAGTGTATCTGTGTTACTCGGTTATAGCTTTGACCAAGGGTCTCAGTCATTGAAGGGCTCAATCGCTAAAGGGAACTCGGTAACTTTTGGCACTCAGAAGAACTGGTGCTCGGTGATGCTTGTGGTGCTCAGTCAATGTGCTTGCTTGGTGATGCCTAGCTTGCTTAGTTGTTTTTATTGGCGCTCGGTAGTTTGGCTTACCGATTGGAGTTATTGGAGATTTGGTGGGCCGACTTGATGTATTTAATGTTGGTATCTTATGTTATATTCTCCTAGGTAGATCTAGAAGCCGACATGGAGAATTAATCATTTGTAAGGCTATTTGAGAGCCGACTTGTATTGCATTTAATATTTGTTTTTTTAGGATCCGACTTGGGCTTAGGAGTTAATTATTTCTTCCAGCCGACTTGTGGTTGAAGAAATGTGTTTAAGGAAGGTGTGGGTAGTTGTTTGAGAAGAGGGAGAAAGGGGTAAGTCCTGAAATAATGATTGGATCCTACAAGATCTTGTAGATCAGATTGTTTGTCTGATCTTTGTAATAGCAAATCTAGTGGTTTGTATACTTGGAGACAAGGAGATTTCTTGGTGGCTTGTGAGCTCAAGTTTAGATCTACCTTAGTATTTCTACCAGTTGCTGATGTGTTACAGAGCTAGACTAGCTAGAGGATAATTGAATATTTTTTGTAGTTGGTCGTAACCCAGAGGGTCTTACAGCCGGGCATGTTGAATGAAATTATATTTGAGCATTCTCTTGTTGTATTTCAGCTGTATTGTTGTTGTTAGTGTAGATTTGGACTATCCATCCAAGGCTTTTCCATTGTGCATTGATTGGGTTGGTGATTTATTGCCTTGGGTTTTCAAAGATCTTGAAGATACCTCCGAGAATATTGGACCCTAAGGTGATTGCAAATCTCTCTAATGTTGTGGAAGCAAAGATCTCTAAGAAGGTTAGATTAGATGTCAGATATAAGATGGAATTGATGAAGAATGATATGATCGTTGAGATCATGAGGGCTATTGCTGGTATGCCAAGTAATCTTAGTACTTAAGATGGCTATGAGGAAGTTGTTGAAGACTTTGAAGTTGTTGGATCTAGTGGAGATGACAGAACCGATCGGAGGGATAGATCTGGTGAAGATAGAACTAGTTGATTACAGATATCTGGAGCTCGGTTAAGTACTAGTTACCGAATGGAAGTTTATAACTTCTCTAGTACTTTGAGACCTAAGGACTTGATTGATTGGATTGGTGAGTTAGAAGACTTCTTTGAGCTTGAAGAAATTGAAGATCCTCTTAGAGTGCGATTGGCATAGACTAAGTTGAAAGGACATGTTCTTTGGTGGAAAGAATTGCAAAGGGAAAGAGAAGATGAAGGTGAAATGAAAATCAATCGTTGGAGGTTGATAGTGGCGAAATTGCAAGCTAAGTTCATACCTGTCAACTATGAACTTGAGTTGTTTAAGAAATTGTAGAATTTGAAGTAGAAATATTTGACTGTGGAAGACTATACCGAGGATTTTTATAAGTTGAGTATTAGGTCTGGACATAGAGAACTTGGTAAGGAAAAGGTAGCTCGGTATATGAATGGATTAAGATTCAATATTCAGGATGAGCTTGGTATGTTGAAGATTGATTTGGTTAAGGATGCTTATTAGTATTCCCTGAAGGCATAAGATAAGTTGAAGAGGAGAAAACATGGTAATTCCTAAGGGAGGGAGAAACAAGATCACTTGGTGAAGGATAAACTGAATGCTAAAGATGAACCAAAACTTGTTGAGCCGCAAAAGAGGACATGTAGGGTTTCCTTTAAGGCTACTTGTTATAATTGTGGTGAAGGACATCTATCATTTGAATGTTCACATAAGAAGCTCAATAATAGTAGGAATGTTGTGGTGAATGACAACATACTAAATGAACCCAAAGGAGAGTCAAAAAATGTGTTGGTTCGAAGAACATTGCCTGGTACTAAGGTGGAACCTTCTCAAAGGAGTAACCTATTCAGAACTTGGTGCAAGTCATGAGGTAAACTTTGTGATGTGATTATGGATAGTGGTAGTACAGATAACCTTGTGGCTGTGAAGATGGTTCAAAAACTTATTTTGAAGAGAGTAAGACATCCTTATCCTTATAGGATTGGCTGGTTGCAAGATGTTCATGCTTTGGAAGTGAGGGAGCAATATCTTGTTGATTTTTAGATTGGCCAGTATAAGGATCAAGTGTTGTGCGATATTGTGGACATGAGTAGTTGTCACATATTACTCTGTAGACCTTGGGAGTATGATTACAAGGTTGTGCATGATTGTGCCAAGAATGTGTTTACTATTGAGAAGAGTGGCAGGAAGTTTTTCCTAATGCCTTTGTTGGATACAACACTCAGTAGGAGGAACTTGAGTTTTGGAATCCGAGTTGAGTCAAAGGATTCTGAAAGGATTGGAGATCAGTATGGAGAAAAGACATGTGTATTGTCAAGGGAAGACTTGAAAAGGAAGAGAAATAAGAAGTGGAAAAATTTGCAAGTTGAAGACTTGGAGGACATGTATGTGAAGAACTAGTTTAGGATTTATGTGTTGAATCCCAACAGATGTTCTTCCATTCATTGAAAACATCTTTTCATACATGGGGTGTCTAATGCAGGAGCATCCTAGGGTAGTTGGCAATCTTGTATGTTGGTGTGTTGAAGTGTTTATGTGTTACTTAGTTGCAGCTTTGACTAAGGGGCTTGGTCATTGAAGGGTCTGATCACTGAAGGGAACTCAGTAACTTTTGGTGCTTAGAAGAACTAGTGCTTAGTGATGCTTGTGGTTCTCGATCTACGTGCTTTCTCGGTGATGCCTAGCTTGCTTAGTTGTTTTTACTCACTATTACATTTGGGGCCAAATTTTGACAGACACTTCTGACGGGTAAATTTTTTTTAATGAATTTGTTTTGTTTTTTTTAAATAGGCCCTGATGGTGTTGGTATTTCGATGGGTTTTAAATTGACCATCGGAATTCTGACAGTTTTGGGTATACATAAAAAAAAGTGAAGCACCAAATCATTTTATTTTGATTGGCATACAAAAGGAGTGGGAGAAAATGAGTGAAAGTTGGGCGCGAGAGAAGGTATCTGATTTCTTCATCTTTCAAGCCTCTGGCATCATATTCAACCGCAAATTTCAAATGCATTGCATTTTATTTGATCATGAATGCTCTCTGAAATGACTGCATTCTACTGGTGTCGTGCCCTATCCAGTGCTTTATCTCTATTATTTGATGTTACTGGTGTCGTGCCCTAGCCCACGCTTTAACTCCATTATTTGATGTTATTGGTGCTTGTGCTCAAGGATATGCATTTTTTTGAAATTTTGATTGTGGTTATCAAATGGACAGCCTGTGAGCTTCTAGCTAGGTGCCATTTGTATTGATAGCTTAGGGTATCAAATGTATTGTATCATTGATAGTTGAGACTTTGTTAAAAGTAAATAGGACAAAGAACGATTTTGATTTAGTGTTTTAACTCAATTATTTGATGTTATTGGTGCTTGTGCTTAAGGATATCCATTTTTTTGAAATGTTGACTGTGGTTATCAAATGGACAGCTTGTGAGCTTCTAGCTAGGCGCTATTTGTATTGATAGCTTAGGGCATCAAATGTATTTTTATATCATTGATAGTTGAGTCTTTGTTAAAAGGAAATAGGACAAAGAACAATTTTGATTTGGTTTCTCTATTTTGATCCCTAAGTGGCTTACAACCCTAGAGAAGTATATGTAGATTTACAGATGCAGTTGGAAAATACATAGCAGTTGATAATTCATAAGAAATCCACGTATACAATTTGAATAGAAATTAATACAAATAAATAGGGTCCTCAAATGGCCCAATCATCTGGACCTTGACTGTCCCCTCAACCAGTGACCCTTCAAAACTAGTTTATCATGCAATCAATGAGTGATCCTTCATTCTCCCGATCTACCCTGCATCCAAACATATTGGAAATACACAATACAATGATAACAAGCCTTTCACAATCCCCCTTCCCTCAAGGAACACTATCAACATCCAGACCTTGACTGTCCCCTCAACCAATGACCCTTCAAAATTGGGTTATCATGCAATCAGTGAGTGATTCTTCATTCTCCTAGTCTGTCCTGCATCTAAACATATTAAAAATACACAATACAATGATAAAAATTCTTTCACAATCCCCCTTCCCTCAAGGAACACTATCAACATCTGGACCTTGACTGTCCCCTCAACCAGTGACCCTTCAAAACCGGGTTATCATGCAATGAGTGAGTGATCCTTAATTCTCTTCGTCTAACCTGCATCCAAACATATTAGAAATACACAATACAATGATAACAAGTCTTTCACAATCCCCCTTCCCTCAAGGAACACTATCAACATCCAAACCTTGACTGTCCCCTCAACCAATGACCCTTCAAAACTGGGTTATCATGCAATCAGTGAGTGATCCTTCATTCTCATGTTCTTCCCTGCATCCAAACATATTGGAAATACATAATACAATGATAACAAGTCTTTTACAATCCCCTTTCCCTCAATGAACATTATCAATATCCGGACCTTGATTGTCCCCTCAACCAGTGACCCTTCAAAACCAGGTTATCATGTAATCAATGAGTGATCCTTCACTCTCTTGGTCTGCCCTACATCCAAACATATTGGAAATACACAATACAATGATAACAAGTCTTTCACAATCCTCCTTCCCTCAAGGAACACTGTCAACATCTAGACCTTGACTGTCCCCTCAACCAGTGACCCTTCAAAACCGGGTTATCATGCAATCAATGAGTGATCCTTCATTCTCTTGTTCTGCCCTGCATCCAAACATATTGGAAATACACAATACAATGATAACACATCTTTTACAATCCCCCTTCCCTCAACGAACACTATCAACATCTGGACCTTGACTATCCCCTCAACCAGTGACCCTTCAAAATTGGGTTATCATGCAATCAGTGAGTGATCCTTCATTCTACTAGTCTGCCCTGCATCCAAACATATTGGAAATACACAATATAATGATAAAAAGTCTTTTACAATCCCCCTTCCCTCAATGAACACTATCAACATCCGGACCTTGACTGTCCCCTCAACTAGTGACCCTTCAAAATCAGGTTATCATGTAATCAGTGAGTGATCCTTCATTCTCCTAGTCTGCCTTACATCCAAACATCTTGGAAATACACAATAAAATGATAACAAGTCTTTCACAATCCCCCTTCCCTCAAGGAACACTATCAACATCTGGACCTTAAATGTCCCCTCAACCAGTGACCCTTCAAAATCGGGTTATCATGCAATCAATGAGTGATCCTTCATTCTCATGTTCTTCCCTGCATCCAAACATATTGGAAATACACAATACAATGATAACAAGTCTTTTACAATCCCCCTTCCCTCAATGAACACTATCAACATCTGGACCTTGACTGTCCGCTCAACTAGTGACCCTTCAAAACCATATCATGCAATTAGTGAGTGATCCTTCATTCTCGTGGTCTTCCCTGCATCCAAACATATTGGAAATACACAATACAATGATAACAAGTCTTTCACAATCCCCCTTCCCTCAAGGAACACTATCAACAAGTGATCCTTCTTCTTATCAGCCATATCCAATGTTTCATTGAAGTCAAGGCCAAGAATGAAGGTCACCTTACCCATACCATTCATGGATTCTGAAATGTTGTTCCAAACTCCTGAAAACTTTTATGTTGCTTCTTGATGCCCCTCCCTGATTAAGACCCCCCGCATCCTCAACATGGTTTTCATCACCTGTAGTCTCGATTTCATGGATAGGGGACATGTAAATATCTTTAAATACTTCTACCACAATGTCCTCCCGCCCCATCTTCTTGATCTTCCTGGATAAAGCGGATGAATCCACACACAACAACCCAAAATGAAGGGTTTTGTATCCTTTAATGAATCTCAGTCACTAGTAACGTGTGGACAGTCAAACCAGTAGTCTCCAAAGAATCTAATAAGTGAATATGAATGTTTAAAACTTTCCTCTCAACTTCCCCAACCACTCCTAATCGATTAGAGGGATATTTCTAGAATATCCACTATTCCTATCCTTACCAACAATTCTTAAACATACTTTATCTGATATGATAATAACATGCTAAACTAAACCAATGGCATGTTCTTCGTGTGGTACAAGGAAGATTTGGCTATCAAATCTTCCTTCGTGCAAGCTGAGCGCGAGAGAAGGTATGTGATTTCTTCATCTTTGATTGGTATCTTTGACAGCAAACGTCTTTCGAGCCTCTGGCATCATATTCGACAACAAATTTCAAATGCATTGCATTTTATTTGATCATGAATGCTCACTGAAATGACCACATTCTACTGGTGTCGTGCCCTAGCCCGTGCTTTATCTCCATTATTTGATGTTATTGGTGCTTGTGCTCAAGGATATCGATTCACTGTTTTGAAATGTTTGGATTCACGTTTGTTGATATTACAATTCATCATATTAGATAAAGTATGTTTAAGAATTTTTAGTGTCTAAACACTCAACTAATCCCTCTAACCGATTAGGAGTGGTTGGGGAAGTTGAGAGGAAAATTTTCAAACATTCATATTCACTTATTGAATGCTTTAATGGAGACTACTGGTTTGACTGTCCATGCATTAATGTTTAGAAGAGATCAATAAAGTATTTAAAAAAATTCTTACATGTTTGGAGAGGTTTGAGAGGCACTTATCATGATTGTACCCTCACAAACAGTGGCATAGACTGATTTTACTAAGGTTCCTTTTCTATTTTGAGGTTTCTTTTCTCTGCCATAGGGGTACAGTCAGAGGGTTCATTGACAAAATGATCCTTTCAATGGTTACTATAAATATGAATGATTTGATATAGCATATTTCTCATTTTACTTGAAGTTTGGAATAGCTTGTGCAAGGGTGAAAGTACTTTTCAGCAATTTGGTCATGACTATTCCTCTACACAGTCAGGAAATGTAACTGTCTAATGATTATATATAATGTTGAATGGATTAAATGCTTTATTCTTGGTAGAAGTGAATGGAAGGAATAGTGTTGGTGTTAGGTTTCATTTACTATTGAATTCAATGGTTTCCAAGATGTGTTGAGGAGTTTGGTCCTTGTTTAATGTTAACTATTCCTGCACAATCCACTCACACAACATTGAAATGCTATGTGATTGACAATTTCATACAACTAGTCCTTTGGCGTGTATTAAACATAATAGAATTTTCAGCATATTATTATCATTATATTTATTTGTTGTAAACATGCCAGTGGTTCAGTTTTGTAAAAAAAAATCATGCTAAATTTTTGTTTTCTATTTTTTCCATTTGATAACCACAGTCAACATTTCAAAACGGTGAATAACATCAAATAATGGAGATAAAGCATGGGCTAGGGCACAACACCAGTAGATTAAAAGAAATAGAATGATAATAATATGCTGAAAATTTTATTATGTTTAATACACGTCAAAGGACCAGTCCCAACAATTCTTAAACATACTTTATTTTGTTTAAGAATTGTTGGGAGTAGTTTTCAAACATTCATATTCACTTATTGAATGTTTTGGAGACTAGAAGTTTGACTTATTCACTTATTCACTTATTAAAATGTAGTTTTGATTTGGTTAATGTTTAGAAGAGATCAATAAAGTATTTAAAGACAATCTTACATGTTTGGAGAGGTTTGAGAGGCACTTATCATGACTGTTTAGACCATTAGTATGCCAATATATGACTATCCAAATCATAAAAATGCCTCGCCCTTAGGGCCAAACTCTCACTACTGCTCCCTAGCTATCAATTCCCTTAAGGAACACACTGTTCTAACCAGTGTTCTCTTTACTTTCTCAAATCTCTGCAAGTCAAGAACATTAGAGTTGTATAATACATTGTTAGTATCCTCTTTCCATGGGTCCTAGGCCTTTGGGTCCATGGAAAAGAAATAGATTACAAAATACTCTTCAAAACAAAGGAAAAACTTAGCAAATTCAGTCTAACTCGTTGTAGATGAAGGAACAGTCATGCTAATAGTTCCTCTAAGTCTTCCAAAACATTTATTGAACTCCCCTAAAGTCCTATTGGATCCCCAAATTGCTTAATCCAATCAACTTACATCAGGATCATGAGAAACTTCAAAGGATTACAAACATTACTTGGAATAGTCACTAGTTTTACCAGTCAAAATGTAAGGAATAGAAATTTAAAGTGCTCACAATACATTCAATGATGAAATGGATGCTTGGAGATTTCTTACTATTCCATCCTTGAATTTAGAAACCAAAACAATAAGTAAAGAATCCTTTCAACAATGCATAACACAATGGACTTGCACATTTAAACTTCTATTTTTATTGAATCTATGTTCATGTCGTACACTCCAGGCTTAAGTCTATCGTACAATGACTTCCAAAGGTTACATATAACTCCATCACAACTTCCCCAACCATGAAGAACATAGGTGAAGAACTTGATAGTTTCATGTTTTAATCTTTAAGAACTTGATCAAGAACATAGGTTTTAATGAAATATCAATTTGATTTGCAAAGTTTGTGTTCTTTACAAATTTGAAAGGCTAATGTGTTTATTTTGTTTGTATGATTGTACTTTTCGATGATTTGGTTGAAAATTGTAAATTGTAACATCTTTTTATCATTATTGTATTTCAACATTTTTGGTCAAATTATGTATCATTGATGACATACATGGAATATTAAAATTGACTTTGAGTATTTTTAGGCTTGTTTCATGTTTAGCTCTTTTTGGGAATTTTGGTCTTTACATGTGGTATCAGAGCTATGTTTAAACCCTAGGGTCTGGGTCTTCTATGCTAAAGTTGTGTTTTTGCATGGTTCAGGAATAGATTGTCATCATGCAAACTCAAAACAGTGGCCGATCTGGAACCAACAATGAACAAAATTGATTTCCAAATCAAAGGCTAGATGAAATAGTAGCCCTCTTAGCTGAATAGAGGTACATTTTGTAGCAGCAAAATGATTGGATGAATGTCATTGAAAATGAATTAAGGGGCAGGTAGAATGAGGGTCATTAGGATGATGAAGCTCGTAGGAAATAGGTGGAAGATCAAAGGCTTGAGGATCTTCGTAAAGAGGAAGAGGATAGGATGATTGAGGAACAACGTAAGAGAGATGTCAATATTGGGGCAAATGTAGGAGATCTGAAAAATGACCAGATTGCTTAGTGTGTGTGTGTGAATTTTGTACCTGATCTGTAGACACAACACTTCAGTAAAACATTAGAGGTTAGCAATAATCAAAATCGTGCAATGAATTGAAAATTAAACTAACCAGGCAGTTTACTGCCTTCTAGTAAATGCGAGTATGTATTCTCAAATTGTACCGAGATCAATGACCTTGATGACACCTAAACGAAGGATTTGAATGCAATTCTAGATATGAGATGAATGCAATTAATCTAATTTTTTTAGATTTTAGATGCAATTAGATGAAAAATTGATATGAATCTATGATAATATGAAAATTGATATGCTATGCTAATCTAACAATGAAAATTCTAATATGATATGCAATGCTATGTAAAATATGGAAATCTCACAACAAGTCGAATTCGCAAGATTGATTCTTCAGTCCCCAATTCGATAGCGTGATTGTGCAAATTCCTCAAATTTGATATACTATGATTTCTGCAAAGTAAATTTGCAAATTCGTGAGATGTGATATGAAGAGCTGAAGCCTTAATTTATAGAAATCTAGGGCTTTGGAGGTGCATGGAAAAAGCCATAAATCACTTTGATAACTCAAGTTGATTTTTGAGTTAACAACAATAAAAGAATATTTAATTCACAAAGACATGCAAAAGCAGGGTTTAACTCAAAATAGAGTTTAGATTTAATTGATAATTGATAGTTGCCAGCTTTTATGATTGTGCATGTTTTATTTATGAATTAATTTAATAATAAAGTGATTTATTTCCAACTAAACTGATTTTGAAAAATAAAACAATTGATTTATGGGTTAATCAATTATTTTTCAAACTTTTATTCAAAAACAATATTATTTAAAAATTGACAACTTGTTTTACTTAATTAAATAAGAATTTAATCAATTATTCATAAGATTTTGGATTTATTGTCAAAATTAAATAATACAATTTAGGAATAAATAGAATTAAATTTAATTAAACAATTAAGTGGTAGTATTAAATCTAATTAATTAAATATTTATAATATTCAATTAATCAAACTTTAGGATAAATAAGATTTATTGCCAAATAATCATAAAATTAAAGATAATTAGGATAAATAAGAATATTGCTAGGAATATTCCCTGATGCGGATTTTAGGATAATCAATTAGGATTCGATGATGTTCAGATGTGCCTTAGGTTAGGACTTTGATGTCGATTTCATTTGAATTGTCGATGTAGGAGGTTAATGAACCTATAGCCCATTTTTGGGGTATTACATTTTGCCCCTCTTTGAATTGTTGTGTGAAGCGCAGCGGTTCAAAGACAGTTTGTGTATGATATTGAAATTGATGTTTGAAATTGAAATTGATATGAAATAGAAATTGTGATATGAGATAGAAACTGATTGAAAGATTCGAAGATATTAGGTCCTGAATGACCAAAGATAATGTGAACTATAACAACAATGAACTGATGATTGCGAAAAAGTGTCAAAATGCCTGATTTCAAACCTTATGATTGCAAACAAGTGAGTGACCGATTCCAGACTTGATTGTCCTTATATTGAATCACATTGGTATCACATCTGAACCCTTCAGTTACGAAGAACTAAGGAAATAACACTAATGAATCGATGGTTGCGAAAAGCTGATACAATTTACAAAATTAAGAGAATATCAGATTGATATGGATCTCGATGAATCTGATATGCCCCAAGCAATGATTGATTTGCCCCAAGTGATGAGGTCTTTTGATGAATCAGCAACTAGATGTGGTTGTTGTCTCGATTACTGAGGAAAGATATGATTTCAGATTTAGATTATAGACTTTGAATGATGTGTAATATCATGCCCCCTTCAGGATTAAAATTGAAATTTGACAAGAAAAGTCAGCGTTATATGGTTGAGAAGCATGTTAATTGATTTAAGAAGTGGTTATACACGTCCGAGAATGCGTTCTGCATCGTTTAGAGGTCCTAGACACCAAGTTTGACTAGGTTAAACCATGAGGTGACCATAGTTAACCAAGTTGAAATTTCAATAGTTTGTGTAAGATAATCAGTTAAGTTGAATTCTAGATTTCTTTGATGATTGAAGGTTGATTATGCAAGTAGTGAATAGTATAAATGATCTCAGATTTTGATTTTGATCTCGAAAAAGGATTCTACTTGTTGTTTCGTTGGATGGACCTTCTTGTAGGATTCAGCTCTTTTTAGATTCGAAGATGTGATTGAAGAATCTTTTAAGCATTTGAAGTTCATTGAGTTATTGTGAGATCATGCAAACATGCAAAATGCAAAGAGACACTTAATATGAAAATGCAACCTAAGACCTAGGACCTAGTCACTGATCATGTGTCGGTCATTCTCGTCATTGAATTTTTAGGTAACCAGATAAATCAATACAATGCCCCCTAGTGATGAAACCATAGACATATGAATATCAATTTGTATGCGCAGGAATCAATACAACCCCCACTGATTAGGTAACCATGGACATATGAATATTGATTTTATTTTCGGAATGTCGGATTAGATATAAGCACCAAGGCACAAATGCCAGGATGACCTGAATATCATGTCCATTTTGATATAGCAATTTGTATAAGCATCAAAATAGAAACGTCGTGATGACCTGAATGTGCCTTGCATAACAAACACATCAAACAATCAAGAGGTCATTCTAAATCCAATGTGAATTACCCATAGTGACCCTTTATCATTCACATCCTTAGGCAAGATCGCGTTTCACAGTAGGAGAAAGAACTTACTCAAAAAGACAATAGTTAGATCAAACTTCCTTGAATTTTCTGGGTATCAATGGTTGAGGTACGCATGGCCATCCAATTCGAGATAGAGGCTCTTACAGTCAGACACCATTTCAATCTAGAATTTCCAAAGTTGTTAGAGTTTCACATACAAGAAGAAAATAAAGAAAAGATTATGCCCCCAGTCATCACTCTCTAAATCCTGTAAAAGACATCATCGAAGAGCTCAAAGGGACACAATATGCAAAAAATCTCAATGTGAATCAGTAAGCATACAAGGAGATAAAAGTATGTAAAGTACAGATTATTTTCAGTTTGATGTTTGATGTTGGATTGCATTGTTTATAGATGCAAAATCCTTTCTAGAGATAAGACTGACTGACTGACTCAAATGAAGCTTCCAAGGACTCTGATTGGATATGATACGTCTAAGATACATTGGAGGCCATAGGATAGGACTTTGATTGCCCCCAAGTTTGAACATTGATAGGATACAGATGCTTGAGTTGATTGGTGCACAAAACTGACTTATTAGAAACAAATTCGGAGATATGTGCAAACCAAAGCAAGACTGAAAGCTAGGAAAGACCAAGATTGCACTGATAGATGGAGCATTTTTGAAACAAGTGGTGCCCGTTTGCCGGATTTTCACCATCTTGGTAGAGATTCTATTTTTTCTACCAAAGCGCTTGTTTCCAAGTTTTCACCAAGGCACTTTTTTCTTTTTTTCTTTTTTTCTTTTTTTTTTAATTTTTTGTAATTTTTTTGTACTTTTGATAGTTTTTACTTTTTTTGTGAATCATCAAGGTGCCTATTGCTAGGTTTTCACCAAGATGTTCATTTTTTTCAAGACTTTTTCAGATTTTTAAGATTTTTTTCAAGACATTTTACCATAGACTGAATGCCTTAGGCGTAGAATTTCTTCAGATGGAGAACGTTGATTGGTTCTCGGAGCTGCTCTTCTTCAGTCGTTGAGAGTTGATAGGCACTAGAGCCAAAAGTAGTAGTGATAACAAAGGGACCCAGCCAATTGGGTTCAAACTTCCCCTTGCATTCTCGATGTGATTGATTTTTAAGATTTTCTCTCAAGACTAGATCACCAACCTGAAATTCTCTGTGTCTGACTTTCTTGGTGTAGCCTCTAGACATTCTCTTCTAATATACTCTGAGATGATCATATGTTGCTTGTCTGCGCTCATCTAGTAGTTCAAGTTCTTGCAACCTAGACACTTTGTAGTCATCATCAATTACTAGACCATGCATTTTGATTCTTAGTGATGGGATTTCAACCTCAATAGGTAGTACCACTTCAGACCCATAAACTAAAGCGAAAGGTGTAGCCCCAGTAGGCATTTTGATACTTGTTTTGTTGGCCTAGAGAGCTGGATTGATCTTGAGATACCAATCTCTTCCTGTCTTATTAATTGTGCAGTGTAAGATTTTCAACAGATTCTTATTAGAAGCCTCTGCTTGTCCATTCCCTTGAGGATAGTAGATAGAAGACCAATGTTGTGTGATCTTGAATTTGGCACATAGATCATCTAGGTCTTTATTTTTGAATTGTCCCCCATTATCTATGATTATAGAATGCGAGATCCCATATCTGCATATGATATAGTTCAATATGAACATAGATATTTTCTTTCCAGTGGCTTGTGTCAAAGGGACTACTTCTACCCATTTGGTAAAATAATCTGTAGCTGTGATGATATGGGTATGTCCATTAGAAGAGTGAGGATGAATTGATCCTATAAGATCAAATGCCCATTGGTGAAAAGGCCATTGTGTAGTAAAGGGAATTAGATCTCTCCCTGGAGCATGAATTAGGTTTCCATGTACTTGACACTTTTGACAATTCTTAGCAAATTTGATAGCCTCTTTCTCCATTTCAGGCCAATAGTACCCAGCCCTAATAAGTTTTTGAGCTAGTGTTAAACCGTTCGAGTGTGACCCACAAATACCTTCATGGACTTCCTCTAATGCACATTGAGACTCTTCCTATTCTAAACATCTAAGTAGTGTACCATCTAGACCTCGTTTGTAAAGATCATGACCAATGATGACATATCGGGAGGCATTACGGATAAGGTATCTCTTTTCATGGCGGTTGAAGGTATCGGGAATAATTTGGTCTTGGAGATAGGAAAATAGGTTTTTGTATATGGATGAATCATGACCTACAACAGTGCAAATCATGCGGGTTTCAGGGGATTCATATGCAAGATAAGATAGTGCTTCCACCAGGAACTCGTAGTGTAACTCATGTTCAGGCTGCTGTAATAAAGTAGATAGTGTTGCCATTGCATCGGCAGCCTTGTTCTCCATTCTAGGAATTTGCTCAAATGTGATAGATATGAAATACTTCTTAAGATCATCTACCATTCTCTTGTAAGGAATGAGCTTTTCATCTTTAGTTTGGTACACATCATTGACTTGATGGATAACAAGTTGAGAGTCTCCATGAATGTGTATCTCTGTTATTCTCCACTCAATTGCTAGTTTCATGCCATTCAAAAGGGCTTCATATTCTCCAATATTGTTTGTGCAAGGGAACTTTAATCTGAATGCTTTTGGAATTGGGTATCTTTGAGGAGTTATGAACAATATGCCTGCTCTAGATCCATTCTGTGTGTAGGAGCCATCAAAGAATAATTGCCATTCTCTAGAAGAAAGAGTCATGATAGAGGAATCTGGAAATTTCATTTGCATTGGTGTATCATCAATCATAGGTGCATCTGCTAATTGATCAGCAATAACCTGTCTTTTTATAGCTTTTCTTTCCACATATTCAATGTCAAATTCACTTAAGAGCATGACCCATTTGGATAATCTACCCGTGAGGGCAGCTTTGCTTAGTGGGTATTTTAGTGGATCAATTTTAGCTACCAAATGTGTGGTATGAGCTAACATGTAGTGTCTCAATTTTTGTGATGCAAAGATCATAGCTAGACAAGCTTTCTCAATCAATGAATAGTTCTTTTCATATGCAACCAATGTTCTACTGATATAATATATAGCTCTTTCTTTTTTATTCTCATCATGTTGTACTAGCAATGCCCCCAGTGATGTATCTGTTACGGAGACATATAAGATCAATGGCCTCCCGTGAATAAGAGGCATCAAGATTGGAGGATTTGATAGATACTGTTTGATATGATCAAAGTTTTTCTCACATTCTTCATTCCATGCAAAGGTCACACCTTTATGTAATGTTTTTATAAACGGTTGTGATATGTCCGCAAGCTATGATATGAATCTTTTGATAGATTGAACTCTTCCTTGCAATGTTCTCATTTGACTGATATTTTTCGGGGGTTGCATCTCTATTATAGCCTTTACTTTAGCTGGATCAACTTCAATGCCCTTATTTGAGACTATGTACCCTAAGAGCTTTCTAGAAGTGACACCAAAAGCACACTTCTTAGGATTTAGTCTAAGACTAAATTTTTCCATTATGTCTAGTATCTTTCTCAAGTCATTTAGATGTTCAGCTCTAATCATAGATTTTGCTAAATTATCATCCACATAATCTTTCATAGTCCTATGCATCATGTCATGGAAAATAGATGTCATGGCTCTTTGATATGTAGCACCAGCATTTTTAAGCCCAAATGGCATAACATTCCAACAGAAGGTGCCCCATGCACATGTGAAAGTAGTTTTCTCTTGATCCTCTGGAGCAATTTTTATTTGGTTATATCCATAAAAACCATCCATTAAAGAGTACATCTCGAAATCTGCAGTCATGTCCACTATCATATCAATGTTAGGTAGTGGAAAATCATCCTTAGGGCATGCTCTATTTACATCTCTAAAGTTTCTGCACACTCTAATTGATTTATCTAGTTTTGAAACAGGTACACTATTAGAGATCCACTCTGCATAGTCAATAACACAAATGAATCCGGCTTTCAGGAGCTTCTCTAATTCAGCTTTTACTAAGAGTGCAACATGAGGATGCATCTTTCTTAATTTTTTCTTGACAGGTTTGACATTTGGAGCTATAGATAAATGATGCATTATAATATTAGGATCCAACCCTGGCATATCTGAATATTTCCATGCAAAGTTGATCTTCTTCTTTGTTAGGAATGTTGTAAACTTTTGCTTCTCTTCTTCTGATAAAGATTGTGCTACATGAATCAACTGTGGTTCTTCTGTGGTTCCCAAGTTGATGGATTGAGTGGGCTCAATTAGAACTGGAGATCTGTCCTGTAAATGACTTGGAAGGACATCAAATATCTCATCCTTAGGCGCCTCAAAGAGGTTTTCACCTTTGGATACATCTTTTATTTTTACTTTTGTAGGTTCTGAGACTACCACAAAGTGGTTTTCACCCTTAGAACTCCTTTTCTTTTTATCCTTATTTTTATTTTTCTGACTAAGATACTTGATGTCTGACTCCATCATGCTAACGCTCGGTTCACTGATTGAAGTCCTCATAGGCTCAACTGCATTGAGATAACAAGCAAGTGCATAGTCATTCGGGAAGGTATAAATACCATGGCTCGGATTTGTGGAGGTTTGATCAAGAAGTTCAGGATGTTGGATAGTCAAAATGGGGAAAGATTGGGAGATAGTGTTTATGGATATGGATCTGTCATCATTGGTCCTAACCCGATGCTCGAGTTCAGAGGTGATATTACAACTTAAGACATTCAATTTGTGAATAGGCTCAATGTCATTGTGGGAGTCCAATTCAGCCATAGGTGGATCAAACTCGATAGGTTCATCATTTCGCTCTAGACTTACATTGGGTTGAGGTGCATATTGGTGAATAACATCAACATGTTTCTCTATGATAAGCTCATCTGGTTCTGGAATGACTCCCCATTCATAGTAAATCTAAGAACATGAGTAAAGTTAGGGTGAATACCCCAAGAAGGGTTACCCTCAAATTTTGATTTGTATTCATACTCATGGGAATCTGTCTCAGAATAACTACCACCTTCTTATTGGTCCATTTGATTAGCTTCGAGATCAGCTGGTTCTTGTGTAGCAAATATCTCTTGCTTTACAGTAGGTTCTTATGTTTCTACTACATTGATTCTTCTGATAGGATCATCTTCTACATCAAGAAGGTCTTTGATCTCTTTAGGCAATTTTTCATAGGGAATGAGTTATGAGTTGTCTGAATCACTATCTGATGGTTCTGTTTCTTCTTTCTTAAGAAGGGCTTCTCCTGGTGCGATCTACTCTATGACATGAGAACAATTACCTTTGAGGTGAAAGGGTTTCTTTTTAAATCCTAAGCCAACTTTGTCTTTATTTTCTCTACCAGTATGTGGGATAGGTGCCTCAAGACCTTCTCCTCTGATTCCTAGAGGTCCTTTACTCGGATATCCCATCTTAGCTATCAATTTGTCTCCTGGGCCATATGACTTAGAAGGATCTTTTGGTACTGCTGAGTTACTAGTTTGAGTATCATGGGATTCAGATTCATCTTTGGATAGCCATGCAAGCACAGCTTCATCCTCTTCAAATTCTTGCTTGGAGACCTATTCTGCTATAAAATTCTTCTTATATACCTCAAGGGGTTCTTTAGATTCTGGTTTGGACGGTTTCAAAGATTGTCCATAAGACTTAGGTGAAATAGGGAGAGACGTCAGAGATAAGACTGGCTCTATAGTATATTCTCCCATACTATTTTCTTTGATGTGGACATCTTTGGCAATATCTTCCATTTTAGAAGTGGATGCTTCTTTTGTTGACTTAATGGAAGATTCTCTGTTATTGGGCACAAGTTTATCCGCACCTTCTTTCAATGTATTGCAAGTGGTAGATATGTCTACTGGAATAGTGACCTCTACTCCTTCATAAGAAAATTTCAAACATTGGTGGAATGTAGAAGGAATAGCTTGCATTTCATGTATCCACGGTCCCCCTAGAAGAATGTTGTAAGCCAAAGGTAGATCAAGGACTTGACATACAGTATCTCTGATAACCAGACCTACTCTGATAGGTAAGACAATGGTGCCTTTAGAAGATCTTTCTTGTTCATCATAGGCTTTTATAGTTATTTTCTTTCTAGGATCAATAGCCATTTCTGAAAATCCCAATTGTGTAACCAAGCTGTAAGAACAAATGTTTAGGTCAGCGCCCCCATCTATCAACACACGTTTGACTCTACAGTTCTGGATCAAGACTTCTATATGCAAGGGTTGATTATGTGGGTGACTCAAGGAGTTGTCATCTTCCTCTGAAAAGGAGATATATTGTGGAGATGTAAGATGTCCAACCATAGTCTGGAACCTGTCTAAATCAAGGTCATTAGGAACATTGGATCTGAGAAAAGCTTTATCTAGAATAGCTCTATGAGCTGGAGATATCCGAAGCAACTCAAACATGGAGATGTTTGCATTAGTATGTTGGAGTTGTTGAACAATGCTATAAGATGTTGGCCTCGTATCTTTAGGATTGGAAGATTTAGAAGCAGCCTTCTGTTTGGAAGCGGAAGAAAAATTGAAGGGCATCTTAGGGACATTTGATGAATTTGGGATTTGTCCATTCAGATGTGCCTGAGCTTGTGATCTAGTAACTGTGTTAGCTGAAGAATGATCTTTATCTCTTTGCACAATTGTGATGACATTGCAATGTTCAGAGAGACAAGGTTCAACCATATTGATAACAGCATTATTTCCAAGGTAAGCATAATTGACCTTTGCCCCCATATTAGGTTGAGAAGATGAAACTTCTTGACCATGTTTCAGAAATGGTTTTGTGAATGCCATATGATCATTATTGCTCTTATGATTGTCAATGGTGATATCTCCATTATCAATCAAATCTTGAATAGTATGTTTCAAGCGTAAGCAGTTATTCATTTTGTGACCTTTACCTCGATGGAAATCACAGAATTTGTTCTCTCTCCACCATTTTGGTTTAGCCTCAGAATCAGGTGGTCGGATCTCAGGCAAGGAGATGATGTTATTAGCTAGCAGGGTTCTCATCGCTAATTCCAAAGATTCTCCAAGAAGAGTGAACATTCGTTTATTATCAGCGGACCACTTTTTATACTCTGGCTTCTTTTGAGATGATTCAGGCACCTTTTGTTCTGAAGCTTTTATGGCTTGGGTACCAATAGTTAGATTGAAAGCTGGTGCCTTAGATGGGGCACAGATAGTATCAAAAACACCATCTATGATGATGCCTTTATTCTTGTTCCAGTTTTTGTTCTTGTCTTTAGAACTGGATCCTGATTCATACTTGTCTTTTTGAAGTGTGATTTCTCCTTTTTTCACAAGCACTTTTTCGATTTTGATAGCATTGTCTACCATCTTATCAAAAGATGTATGATCTTGCATTTTTAAAGGATAGTTGATCTCTGGGACAAGATTATTGATGAAGATTTCCAATTTTTTAGTTTCTGGAATAGGCCTAGCATATAGAGAGAATTTCTTCCTCCATCTCTTGAGAAATGTCAGGAATGGTCCCCTAGATATTGTTTGAGATTGCAGATATCAATCATGGTGACCGGATGTTGGATATTGTAGGAGTATTGTTGATAGAACAATTTAATCAACTCCTCAAAATTTTTGATAGTAGAAGGCAATCTAGAGAACCAATGAATGGCCGCTCCACCTAGAGATCGAGGGAAGAGACACATTAGATAGGTTGGTTCATGCATGAACTCCATAGCTTGTTTATAGAATTCTCTGACATGATCTTGGGGATCCGAGTGTCCATCATACTTATCATACTTAGGCATCTCCACTCTTTTTGGGAATGGTGGCATGTACAAGTCTTTGTCAAATGGAAAAGGACATAGAGCCTCCATGGAGAACTCCTTGGGTTCCTTTTCTTTTTCAAGGTTGTTAAGTTTGACTTGCATGGCATGCATCTGTTTCATCATAGCCGTGAGTGGAGTTTCTTCCTCATGCGTAATGATATCTTCAACATTAAAGTTGGGAGGAAGTTTAGCTCCTTGATGAGCTAATTGTAAAAAGTATGCCTCTCTATCTTCTTTCAAGAAATGCTTCATCATTTTCTTGAATTCATCATCATTTTGATATCGAGCAATTTGTTCAAGTGTGGGTTCTTGATCTGCTCCATGTTGAGATTGAGTTCTGTGAGAACCAAAGTTTGTCCCTGCTTGAGACATGGTAGGAGTTTGTGGGCTCCCTAGAATAGATTGATGAGGAGTTTGTTGATTGCCTCCATGAGTTGATGATGGAGGAATGTAACCAGTTTTGAATCAAAAGTTGCCAAGACCATCATCTTCGTAAAGATCAGAATTGTAGAGTTGCTCAAGAGTTGGACCTACGTGAGCAGACAAAGTTCCGGTGTTAAGCGCTTCTCTAGATTTCTTGTGAGAGGAAGAGCTAGTTTCCACCATTAACCTTGGGTGAAGCAAAAGAATAAGATGAAGACAACTGAAGAATGAATTGAATCAAGATGATCAGATGATGCAACCTTGTCAAGGTCTGATTGATTGGAGTATAGATTTAACTTGGATGAGGGATACTGTGCCCTGGATGTATGGGTAGCTACCCAAAAGATAGCGGACAAGATATCACAACACTTAGTCATTTTTGAAGATTGATTGAAGATGGATAGTTATGACAAGGTTTTAACACAAGATGATAAAGACTCAAATGGATTAAACAAAAGACTAAATCGGATTCAAAAGGCCACTTTAGGAAAATGATTGGATTCTCAGTAGTTTTCTGCTCTGTTCCTGATACAGTGATTTGTTTGACAGATTCCAAAAATAGGCTGAAAAAGCTAGATATCTAGCAATTCTGACAACTTTCTGGCAATTTTTCAAAACTTCTCAAACGACTATCTGCAAACTCGTATGATAGTGGGTATAGCATGAAACGACAATTGACAAGCTCGTATGACAGTTGACAACAAGAAAATTGACTTTTGAAAATGACTGGCTGAAACACTCGTACGACAATATACCTGTTACCATACGACACTCAGGGGGTTATGAAACGACTCTTTCTAAAACTCGTATGACTTTCTGACTCTTTGAGATGACTTTTGACTCTAGACAGGAATTTCACTTCAATTTTTGCAAATTTTTGGGTTTTCAGTTTCAGATTGTTTGCAAATTTTAATGTCCATTTTTGAGGATTGTAATAGGTTTGTTCATTTTTAGTAACCAGATAGATAAGCAAGCACGCAAAACAGCAAGCAAGTGATTTCAAGCATGTCTGAAAATAATGAACAAGGGCAAAAGCAACCTTACGCATGACCAATCAAGTGACTTATTTGTGCTAATCCTTAGAAGTGCTAATTGTGTATGTTCCAAAAAGTTTTGCAATAATGCACATATCCCTAGAAAATGAAAATTTTGGCCTCACTAGGGTTTTTAGTAATGGTTTGACTCTACAACTTTTATGATCCAAGAGGGCGAACTCCAATCCAGGCGCACCGGGGTTTTGACACAGTCTGAGAACTTAATCTTCAGGATCTGCTAGGGAGATCTGACAGCCCAACAAGAGACCACACCTGTGGAGATTTCTTCCAACAGGACATTTATATAGCGGTTGTCACTACCACGGTGAAAATGGCTATTACCGCTTGAGGTTCCGTCCACGTGGTTGACCCAATTAAGGGAATGTCCACTACGGTTAACCCTCTCTAAAAGTGACTCACAAGATATACCACATGGAGACTAGATCAGATTCAAGGATCTAGGTTTCTAGTACTATCCAAAAAGGAAGTAGAGCATAATCCCCTAGCCTCTTCACTTCACCAAAATAAAGCAGATAGATAAATCAGACACGCTAAGACTAAGATTATCTCACAAAGATCTATGACGTCAACCCCTTATGATCTATCAACCTCTCTGGAGAGAGAATGCCTCGATCAAAATTTGAAGACACACGGATCTAGTAGAATGTGAGATGCCCTCAGTATCCTCCCTACCTACAAGGGTTCCTTCGTTGAGAAGAGTTTCGCTGGAAACTCACTGTCTCAAGAGCCACAAATAGTGTTCATAGGGCATATTTACTATGTGTAACAGATATGCGAAAAGCAAATTCTATGTTAATTTTATAGCCCAAAATGAAGTCTGTGATATGAAAGCAAGAAAAGTCACACAAGCTTGACATGTGAGAGTTTATTTTAATCCAAATTGAAATATTATCAGCTTGAGAAGAATACCTTAGGTCTGACGCTCTGCAATCCAAAATTTAGCACACATCTGAAAGTACAAAAGCAAGACAAATCAACAGCAAATAGTGAGCGTTAGAAATCAATAATCTGAAAGTACAAATCTACAAATTCTGTGTATCTGTAGAAAAATCTCACGCGAGTCAGAATATGGTCCTGTGTGAGGAAGTACGGTCTCGCGCGATGAAGGATAAAATCTCACGCGAGGAAGTACGATCTCGTGCAACAAAAGATTAAGTCTCACGCGAGGAAGTACGGTCTCGCACGATAAAAGATTAAGTCTCACGCGACAAAGTGTTGAAACCAGCAAAACTTTGCGTGGCATGATGAAGAATCTCACGTGAGAATCCGTGCAGAGATGTATGAAAGTATAGACAGAAAATTAAAAATCACAGTTTTGATAGAAAAAGTGCTAAAAAAAAAAAATTCTTTTTTCAGGCAAAAAAGAAACAAAAAATAGCGTCCTGCAGAGTATACCAGAACCCTTGAAACCCTTAACCTCAAAAGACAGAAAATTGATAGAAATGAAGGGAAACCCGTTTCAGGGCCCCACGATGGGCGCTAGAAATGTGTGTGAATTTTGTACCTGATCTGTAGACACAACACTTCAATAAAACATTAGAGGTTAGCAATAATCAAAATCGTGCAATGAATTAAAAATTAAACTAACTAGGCGATCTACTGCCTTCTAGTAGATGCGAGTATTTATTCTCAAATTGTACCGAGATCAGTGACCTTGACGACACCTAAACGAAGCATTTGAATGCAATTCTAGATATGAGATGAATGCAATTAATCTAATTTTTTTAGATTTTAGATGCAATTAGATGAAAAATTGATATGAATCTATGATAATATGAAAATTGATATGCTATGCTAATCTAACAATGAAAATTCTAATATGATATGCAATGCTATGTAAAATATGGAAATCTCACAAGTCAAATTTGCAAGATTGATTCTTCAGTCCCCAATTCGATAGCGTGATTGTGCAAATTCCTCAAATTTGATATACTATGATTTCTGCAAAGTAAATTTGCAAATTCGTGAGATATGATATGAAGAGTTGAAGCCTTAATTTATAGAAATCTAGGGCTTTGGGGGTGCATGGAAAAAGCCATAAATCACTATGATAACTCAGGTTGATTTTTGAGTTAACAACAATAAAAGAATATTTAATTCACAAAAACATGCAAAAGCAGAGTTTAACTCAAAATAGTGTTTAGATTTAATTGATAATTGATAGTTGCCTGCTTTTATGATTGTGCATGTTTTATTTATGAATTAATTTAATAATAAAGTGATTTATTTCCAACTTAACTGATTTTGAAAAATAAAATAATTGATTTATGAGTTAATCAATTATTTTTCAAACTTTTATTCAAAAATAATATTATTTAAAAATTGACAACTTGCTTTAATTAATTAAATAAGAATTTAATCAATTATTCATAAGATTTTGGATTTATTGTCAAAATTAAATAATACAATTTAGGAATAAATAGAATTAAATTTAATTAAACAATTAAGTGGCAGTATTAAATCTAATTAATTAAATATTTAGAATATTCAATTAATCAAACTTTAGGATAAATAGGATTTATCGCCAAATAATCATAAAATTAAAGATAATTATGATAAATAGGAATATTGCTAGGAATATTCCCTGATGCAGATTTTAGGATAATCAATTAGGATTCGATGATGTTCAGATGTGCCTTAGGTTAGGACATTGATGTCGATTTCATTCAAATTGTCAATGTAGGAGGTTAATGAACCTATAGCCCATTTTTGGGGTATTACACTTAGGAATTAAGCAAGGACATTAAAAAGGTCACGCCACCTACTTTTCATGGGAAAACTATAGGGGATGATGCTGAGGCATGGATCATATCCATGGAAAAGTAATTTCGTGTTTGAAATCTTTATGGACATTCTAGGGCCTTATGCGGTGCTTTCCAGTTGATTGAAGAAGTAGCTACATGGTGGAAAAATGAAATGACTGAGAAGAAGTTACGACTAGGATAGATATCTTGGGAGGATTTCCTAGTTCGCATCAGAAAATGATGGTTACCATGGCTATTTTATGATAGGAAAGTGTCTAAGTTCCAAACTCTGATCCAAGGGGTCTTGTCAGTGACCAATTACCATGAGAAGTTTTTCCATTTGGTGAAATATATTCCACAATATTTGCAGGATGACCGTTTCAGGACACGTAAGTTCATTTTGGGATTACAACCTAAGATTGGATCTGAGGTTGAGATGCATGAAGCAGAAACTATAGAGTTCGCTTATGCTAAGGCATTGTTGCAAGAGGAGAAACTAAAAAGGGTACTAGCAATCAGAACCTCACAATGAAATGATAGTTCACAAGGATTCAAGAGAAAGTATGACAATGATAAATTAAGGAATAATGGACATCAGCAAGTGTGAAACCTGAGAATTAAAGGTAGGGGTAATGGAGGCAGAAACAATAACAACCCTCAGAAACATAATCGGAATCAGAATCAGAATAGGGGAAATAATGGGAATGGGAACAATAGGGTATAGAAACAACTGGAGGAATGGAACTGAAAATCGGCAAGGACTGAGAAATGGATGTTTCAATTGTGGGGGTAATCATTATGTTGCTTATTTTCCTCAAAATATGACTCAGAGAGAGGGTAAAGATCCTCAGGTACAACACCAGATTCATGTAGTGGTTGATCATCGCCAAGCAGATTTTCAGGAAGCTCCCATTCAAATAGCTGGTAAGCTCTATGGACATGATGTTTCTGTTTTGATTGATACTAGAGCTACTGAATATTTTATAGATCCTAAGTTTGTTTCTAAATTATATGTTAGAGCTAGTTATTTTTATAACCATGGATGGTTGAATACGGAAATAGGACAAAGCGTAGAGTTTAGCAGTGTCTAGCATGTAGTAATTTAGAATTTCCAAATTTCCAAACACAAGTCAACCTTTATGTCACTCCTTTAGGATCTTATGATGTTATTTTGGGCATAAATTGGCTTATTGAGCACAAGGCCATTGTGAATTGTAAGGACAAGTCAATTCAATGTCTAGATGATTCAAGTATGCCTACAGTTGTTAAGGGTATTCAGAAGCCTTTGGAACTAAGGCTAATATCTACAATGCAAATGAAGAAAGCCCAGAAGAAGGGGGGTGTGATCTATGTAGCTTATGCAAAAGACTTAGACACTCCTAGTCAAAATGATTATCCTATCTTGCAAGAGTTCCAAGATGTATTTCCAGAAGAACTACATGAATTGCCTCCTAAGAGAGAATTTGACTTCTCTATAGATGTGTTTCTTGGAACCGAACCTCAATCCAAGGCCCCATACAGAATGAAAACCACATAAATGTATGAGTTGAAAACTCAATTGCAAGAACTTTTAGACAAAGGGTTCATGCGCTCCAGTGTGTCACCATGGGGAGCACCTGTGATCTTCATAAAGAAGAAAGATGGCACCTTGAGGTTATGCATAGACTATCGAATACTTAACAAGGTGACTATAAAGAACAGATATCTGCTTCCTATAATTAATGAACTATTCGATCAAATGAAAGGAGCAACAGTGTTCTCAAAAATTGACTTAAGATCTGGATATCATCAACTCCAGGTCAAGGAGGAAGATATAGAAAAAATAGCTTTCAGAACAAGGTATGGGCATTATGAGTTTGTAGTATTACCTTTTGGTCTAACAAATTCTCTTGTGACATTCATGAACTTGATGAATAGTGTGTTTCGAGATTGTTTGGATAAATTTGTTGAGATTTTCATTGATGATATTTTAATTTATTCCAAGAATCTCGAGGAACATGAGGAGCACTTGTGTATAGTTTTGCAGCACCTCAAAGATAGGAAATTGTATGGAAAACTATCCAAGTGTTCATTTTATTAGAAAGAAATTCACTATTTGGGGCATATAATTTTTGCTAAGGGAATTGTAGTGGATCTTGCAAAGATTCAAGTTATACTTGAATGGCCAACACCACAAAATGTGAGTGAAGTTAGGAGCTTCATGGGGCTTGCAGGATATTACAAAAAATTTGTGGAGGGATTCTCCAAAATTGTGGCACCTATTACATCCCTTCAGAGGAAAGGAAAGAGGTATGAGTGGACAGAGGTTTGTGAACAGGCTTTCTAGTCACTGAAATAGAAACTCACATCCACTCCCATTCTAGTTATACCAGATCCTAACAGCCATTTTACTATTATCATTGATGCTTCAGGTGAGGGTTTAGGAGGTGTACTTATGCAGAATGGTAAAGTAGTGTCTTATGAGTCACGAAAGCCGAAGCAATATGAGGTTAACTATGCACCTCATGATTTAGAACTTGCTGCCATAGTTCATGCACTTGTGATGTGGAGACACTACCTTTTAGGAAAGCCTTTCGAGTTGAAAATAGATCACATGGGTTTGAGGTACATCTTCACTCAACCCAACCTTAATGCTAAATAGAGGTGATGGATAGAATTCTTGAGCGAGTATGATTTTGGTATTGAATATATCAAAGGGAAAGAAAATAGGGTAGTTGATGCCTTGAGAAGAAGGAGACACATTGTAGCTATTTCCACTACCTGAACACACCTAAAGGAACAGGCGTTGCAGAACCTCCAAGGTGATGACCATTATGAGTTGGTCAAATTAGCATTGCAGAATGATCTGACAGACTACTATTTTGATGGTTACTCATTTGATGAGGATGGTAGTTTAAGATACCAAGGGAGAATGTATATTCCCAACCAGGATGGGTTGAGGAAATTGGTTTTTGAGGAGATGCATTGCACTCCATTTTTAGGCATCCAGGAGTCATTAAGATGCGTGCAGATATACAGCCATTGTATTTTTGGCCCGGACTTAAAAGAGATGTGGTAGCATCTATTTCTCAATGTCTAGAATGCCAACAGGTCAAAGTTGGGCATGTCCATCAAGCTGGACTTTTGTATCCTCATGAGATACCAGAATACAAGTGGTAGGTTATCACTATGGACTTTATCCAAGGTTTTCCCATCACTAAGCACAAACATGATGTAATCTTGGTTGTGGTTGATAAATTGACCAAGGTTTCTCATTTCATACTAGGTAGTTTGAGGGATGGGTCCTTGGTTTTGGCCAAGAAATTTTTTCAAGAGATTTTTAGACTTCATGGAGTACCTGAGACCATAATATCTGATAAGGACATGAGTATGACATCCAGGTTCTAGACAACCTTAAATGCTTCTTTGGGAACTAGATTGAACTTCATCACAGTCTATCATCCTCAAACGGATGGCCAAACCGAGAGGGTATATCAGGTTCTTGAGGACTTACTACAAATGTATTGCATGGATTAGCAGTACAAGTGGGAAGATTATCTTCCTTTGGTTGAATTTGCTTACAATAATTCACATCATTCTTCACTAGGCATGGCTCCTTTTGAAGCACAATATGGGAGAAAGTGTCAGACACCAATCAGTTGGGATAGGGTTGAGGACAGGATCATTGTTGCTCCTAAATTGTTAAGGGAGATGGAAGAGAAGATGTCTCTTATTCGAGAAAGGTTGAAGGAAGCCGTTGATAGGCAAAAGAGTTATGCAGACAAGAACCGTACCTTCATATAGTTCATTGTGGGGGACAAATTTTTTCTTTGTGTGAGGCCACACAAGAGTTCTATATCTTTTGGTAGGGCTTCTAAGCTCACACCAAGATATGTCAGGCCCTTTGATGTTTTGGAGATTATCAATCTTGTAGGTGTGGCTAAATTTCTATTATATTATTCTTTTATCAATTAGGATATTATGGTGAAATTAGATTTTATCTCTTAAATTCAATTTAAATTACATATATTTAATTAGATTAAGTGTGTTTGACTACTTTTGTGGAATAAGTTAAACAACTAATAGTGGCTGATAGTTTAGAGGAAATAATTTAGGGGGGATTTATATTTACCTTCAATTAGAAATCAGTAGGGAGAGTTGAATTTTTCTATGTTATTAAACCAATCTATTAACCTCAGTCTTGCTGGTGTGGATGGATAGGAAGACTTATTCATTGAAGAATTGTTACGCATTAAACTAGGAGTCTTTGTTCTATTTTGGAGGGCATGATTGGGCACATGGCAGTTAAGTGGCGGATAAGGTTGCGATCAAATTAAAGAGGGAAGTGATATCTAGGGAAGGGGCTGCGAAGTTAAAAAGGGAGTATGAAAAAAAGAGAAGGGAAAAGAAGCATGGGCTAGAGGAGGAGAACACACAAAGATAAGAGTAAAAAAATGTAGCAGAAAGGAGAGGAGGAAAAAAATAGCCTAAGGAATAAATGATTGGAGAAAGTGGGTGCAAAGGAGGGAATGAAAAGTGTGCAACCAATAAGTAGAAAATGTAGGGCACCATAGACAAAAGGGAACGTAGAGGAGAGGAAGAAAATAGAAAACAGTATAGCAGATGAGATAAGAGAAAAGTGTTAGATAAGGGAGTGCGCAGGACATAGCAAGAAAGAGAGAAATTATTGAGTTAGGCCATTTATCAAGTGAAATTAACGCTAAATCCCAGGTTCCTTGCTTTCTTTTTGAAGTAGAAGTCTTCTTTGGGTTATAATTATAATAGATTCTTTGAAAATTCTGAAGAAATTTTGTGTATACACTGGTTTGATGACTAAATTGCCTCCCCATCTAAAAATTATTGTTTAATCAATGACTGTGAGAGTCATTCCAAAACATTGAAATCATATGTATCTTCCTTGATTTGAAAATTTCCTTGTAATTAATTTACACCATCCAACAGCTTCTTCCCTGTCAAATATATATATATATATATATATATATATATATATATATATATATATATATATATATATATATATATATATATATATATATATATATATATATATATATAGTTTGCAAATCTGATAATGATAAATTTTATGTTTGTTTGTTAATTTAGACTGGCCTACAAATTTCTCACCCAACCAATAGCGTCTTTGTGTTGCCCAAAGTTAATTTTTGTTTGGGTGGTTTAAATATTCCAACTGTCTATTGAATCATTATTCCAATTTTATTTATAGACTCTTGTAAAATGATTTCTCTGAGATAAATACTCTTTTCCTTCTATGTAAATATGGGTGCCTCTACCACCATTAATGAAACACCATAATGTGGTTCCCATGAGCTTTCAGATTATTTTTGTCATTCTTTTTCTTATGAACATCTCATTCTCTGTCATCATGCTCTGCCGTCAGGATTTACCATGCAGTGACGTATAGGAATTATTCATATATCAATGAGCCCTATCTTAGTTCGTAATGATTCCATCGTGTGTCATCACCAACATGACTGTTTTCAAACAATCAAAGAAATCAAGAGTTGTATGGCTTGTTATATGTTTTGTGAAGATCTTCAGCATTTCCTTCTTTGCTATTTTTTTTTTTTTATAACAATGCAAAACAGAACCACAACCACATTGAACAAATGAGCAATGATCTACTAAATGGTTAATGACACTTTTAGAACTAATTAAGAATAATGTACACACATCTCTGTTTGAGAGACAAGATAAAATTAGGAAGCATCTTGAATGTTGTCATGTATTCTATAATCGAAATGATTGACTCTTGAGCCATCATGCCTCTTTCATTTATTTGATTGCTTGTGCAACAAATTTTGGATCGTTGTTTTTGGTTGGATAGTTGTTGGTTAATGAAATGTTTATGTTATTCTTCTTATCAAACGTAGATTAGCACTATACGTTTCTGATTAAAATATTAAATGAAGAAAACTTATCAAAATAGGAGTATTCTCAGAAAAGGTGTCATTTTGACGCAGTCCAAGGTCAAAGGATACAATAAAGGACTATCCAAACTTGCAGCCAAACACCAACAATGTGGAATAACACAACAAGATAATGCTTCAATAGAATTTTCATTAAACATGCCTAGTTGTAAGGTCTTCCGGGTTAGGGCCAAATACAATCACTTAAAAAAGTATTTATGAAATCTCCTAGCTAGTCCAGCTCTGAAACAGATCAGCAACTGATGGAAACACTAAGGCAGATCTAAACTTGAGCTCGCAAGCTTCCAAGCAATCACCTTGTCTCCAAGCATGCAAACCACTAGCTCTGCTATTACAATTATCAGATAAACAATCTGATCTTCAAGATCTTGTAGGATCCAATTGCTATCCTTATCTATCACTAACTCCAATCTATTAATATTCCCCTAAACAACTACCAAAGTACTTCTTAAATACATTTCCTCAACCACAAGTCGGCTAGAAGAAATAATTAACTCCTAAGCCAAGTTGGCTTCTACTACAAGCGAATATTAAATACAACAGTCGGCTCTCAAATATCCTTACAAATAATTAATTCTCCATGTTGGCCTCTAGACTCACATAGGAGAATACAACAAAAACTACCAACATTAAATACACCAAGTCGGCCAGCCAAAACTTCAAGAACTCTAGTCGGTAAACTAGAACTACCGAGCACGCCAGGCATCACTGAGAAATCACATCGATCGAGAACCACAAGCATCACCGAGTACATGTTCCACCGAGCACCAGAGGTTTTACCAAGTTCCTTAAGTGACTGAACTCCTTCAATAAATGAGATTTGTTGGTTAAAGCTGTAACCGAGCAACACAGAACCATTTCAACACACTACCATGCAAATTTGTTGAATACCCAAGAATGCCCCTGCATCAGACACCCCAGGTTCAAATAGATGTTCTCATAGGATGGAAGAACATCTTCCAGGATTCAGCACATAAACCCCAAACTAGTTCTTCACATACAAGCCCTTCAACTCTTCACCTTGCATACTCTTCCACTTCTGCTTCCTCTATCTTTTCAAGTCCTTCCTTGATAACACACGGGTATTTTCTCCATATTGATCAATCCTTTCATAATTCTTCAACTCATCTCAGCTACCAAAGCTCAGGTTTCTCCTACCAAGTGTTGCATCCAGTAAAGGCATCAAGGAAAGCTTCATGTTATTCTTCTCAATAGTAAATACATTCTTGACACAATCATACATAGCTCTGCAATCATACTGCCAAGGTCTACCGAGCAACATGTGACAAGTATTCATCTCCAAAATATCACACAACACTTGATCCTTATACTGGCCAATCTGAAAATCAACAAGACATTGCTCCCTCACTTCTAGATCATGAACATCTTACAACCAACCAATCCTATAAGGATAAGGATGTCTCATTCTCTTCAAACCAAGTTTCTGAACCATCTCCTCATCTACAAGGTTATCAGTACTATCACTATCCACAATTACATCACAAAGTTTACCTCTGACTTGCACCGAGTTCTGAACAAATTACTCCTCTAACAAGGTTCCATCTTTGCACCGAGCAATGTTCTCCAAACCAGCAATTTCTCGGATTCAAGTTCATTCTGAATGTTCTCATTCACCACAGCATTCCTTCAGTCACCAAACTTCTTCTTTGTACACTCAAAATATCTATGTCCTTCACCACAATTATAATAAGTTCCCTTAAAGATAACCCTGCCTGTCTTCTTTTTTGGCTCCACAGGTTTTGGTTCATCTTCAACAGTCGGTTTATCTTTCACCAAGTGATCAAGCTTCTCCTTCCCTCGGGAATCACCATATTGTCTCCTCTTCAACTTATCTTCTACCTTCAGAGAATACTGATAAGCATCCTCAACCAAATCAATCTTCAGCATACGAATATTGAATCTCGAACCATTCACATATTGAGCTACCTTTTCTTTACCAAGTTCTCTGTGTCCAGACCGAATAGTCAACTTATAGAACTCCTCGGTATAGTCCTCCACAGTCAAATATTTTTTCTTTAGATTCTGCAACTTCTTAAACAAGTCAAGCTCATAGTCGGAAGGTATGAACTTAGCTTTCAATTTAGTCACCATCAACCTCCACCGATTGATCTTCATTTCACCTTCATCTTCTCTATCTCTTTGTAATTCTTCCACCAAAGAGCAGCATGTCCTTTTAACTTAGTCTGTGCCAATCTTACTCTAAGAGGATATTCAATTTCTTCAAGCTCAAAGAAATCTTCTAGCTCACCAATCCAATCAATCAAATCCTCAGGTCTCAAAGTACCAGAGAAAGTAGTAACTTCCATTCGGTAACTAGTACTTAACCGAGCTCCAGATCTATGTAACCGACCAATTCTATCTTCACCAGATCTATCTCTCCAATCATCTCCACTATATCCAGCAGCTTCAAAGTCTTTAGTAGCTTCCTCATAACCATCTTCAGTACTAAGATTCCTCAGCATACTAGCAATAGCTTTCATGACCTCAGCAATAATGTCATTCTTCATCAATTCCATCTCAGATCTGAAATCAACTTTAACCTTCTCTGTAATCTTTGATTCCATAGCATCACAGAGATCTATAATCGTTCTAGGGTCTAATCTTCTCGGAGGCATCCTTCAAGATCTTTGAAACCCAACGCAACAAATCACCAACCAAGGTCCTGGTGCAAATTGCCTCAACTCGGAGATTAGTGTACACACTCAAGAACTCAAGCTCTGATACCACCTGAAGGAGTCCAAGGTCGGAGGATCCAATAAATGACTATCCAAACTTGCATCCAAACACCAACAATGCGGAATAACACAACAAGATAATGCTTCAATAGAATTTTCATTAAACATGCCCGGTTGTAAGGCCTTCTGGGTTAGGGCCAAATACAATCACGTACAAAATTATGTTTGCAATCTCCTAGCTAGTTCAGCTCTGAAATAGATTTTCAACTGATGGAAACACTAAGAAAGATCTAAACTTGAGCTCGCAAGCCTCCAAGCAATCTCTTTGTCTCCAAGCATGCAAACCACTAGCTCTGCTATTACAATTTTCAGATAAACAATCTAATCTTCAAGATCTCATAGGATCCAATAGCTATCCTTATCTATCACTAACTCCAATCTATTAATATGTCCCTAAACAACTACCCAAGTACTCCTTAGATACATTTCCTCGACCAAAAGTCGACTGGAAGAAATAATTAACTCCTAAGCCAAGTCAGCTTCTACTAAAAGCAAATATTAAATACAACAACTGTCGGCTCTCAAATTGCCTTACAAACAATTAATTCTCCATGTCGGCTTCTAGATCCACATAGGAGAATACAACAAAAACTACCAACATTAAATACACCAAGTCGGCCAAACAAAACTTAAGAACTCTAGTCGGTAAACCAGAACTACCAAGCATGAATAAAACAACCGAGCACGTCAGGCATCACCGAGCACGCCAGGCATCACTGAGCACTAGAGGTTTTACCGAGTTCCTTCAGCAACCGAGCTCCTTCAATAACCAAGACCGTCGGTTAAAGCTGCAACCAAGCAACACACTACCATGCAGATTTGTTAAATACCCAAGAATGCCCCTACATCACATTTGTTATTATCTTTATGTTTTATAATGGAGGCGTAATGTAGAATAGACGGAGAAGGGTAATTTTGATGTATTACCTATCAGTGGAACTGAGTCGTAAAAGATACTTTGGCCAAAGTTTTATTTTCGCATATGTACCATTATTATGCTTGGTTAGTTATGTAATTTTCTCTCTGCCACCCTCTGATTAGGATTTCTACTTAAACTAAAGAATGTTAAGTAGCTAGGTTCACAGTTGCACCTTTTTCTTCCGACTCATCAATGTCGAGATGCTAGTCTCCTCGGGCAGGGTCAATGCACTTTCCATTTCAAGGTAAGCCCCAAAGGAGCTAACCACTCCATGGTTGGGCGGAAAAAGCACCTGGGCCACACTCTCGTCTCAAGATTTGTAGGTGGACATGTTGTCTAGAGGCTTAGGAGACAAGGAATTATAACAGTGTGGTGCCTTGTTACTGTAATTTGACGGTTTGGGAAATGATATTTTCCATTGATTAATGAAAATTATTGATTATATGGTTGGATTTCGACAGAAGGTCAAAATTTGTAATTGTAATGTGTTTATTTTGTTTATATGATTGTACTTTTCAATGATTTGGTCGAAAGTTGTAAATTGTAACATCTTTTTATCATTATTGTATTTCGACATCTTTGGTCAAATTATGTATCATTGATGACATACATAGAATATTAAAATCAACTTTGAGTATTTTTAGACTTTTTTCATGTTTAGCTCTTTTTGGAAATTTTGGTCTTTACATAATGGCATTTTATTTCTTGTTCTCTCTTGTATTCCCTATGCATTATTATTTGAGTGTTGTCCTCTTTTGATAACACTCTATTCATTTATTTCTATCTTACTACTACAACATTATCCTTAAGTTGTGCTCTTATCTTTGCTTGTATCGTATCCAATTCTTTGTCTATTGCTATGATTTTAGTTTTATTGCCTCTTCTAATTATTAATTATTCTATATTTTGATTGTCAAGTTCAAATCTACCTCAGCTTTGTTTCTTGTATTGTTTTTAACTGCTCATGAATATTCTCACCAACCATCACCTTATTTATGCACCATAACTTGACTTGTGTTAAACCTCTTTTCTTTCATTCTAAAGTTCTTTTTATTTTTCTTTACTTACGTAAGGTTTTTGAAAACCTTTTTTTTATTAATTCTAACTACCTTCTTCTTATAATATTAATGTTTTGTTCTTAAAAAATTATTCATAGTTTCTTGTCTAAAAGGATTTTAATTGAAAAATTTTATGAAATTTTTTTTTTAAAAAAATTACGATTATATATTCTTCTAAACTCTTATTAAGTTCTCTTTAAAATATTAAGTTTGTTTAAATAAAAGAAAAAAAAATAGATTTAAAATAATTTATTTAACGTTATAATATAGTTATTTTATTCTTAAAAAAATATCAATTTTTTTAAAATTAAACTTTTTAAATTTCAATATTAAGTATGGTTTAAAAAATTGAAATATTAAATATTAAATGAAATTTTACAGAAGCTAAAGCATTCAGAGAAGTTCTAAATATATATATGAAGGCATCAGGACAGTTAGTCAACCCAAGTAAATCTGAAGTCTTTTTCATCAACACACCCCCAGTCAGAGCTCGACAAATATGCAACATCCTAGGATATAAAATGGGAAAATTTCCATGTAAGTATCTAGGGATACCCCTAGATAAGGGAATTCGCAGCACTAAGTTATGGAAACAAGTTATATCCAAAATCCAATCAAAAAAAGGGAGCTAGAAAGGTAAGTGGCTTACCAAAGCAGGAAGGGCCACAATGATTAAATCAGTTTTAACAGCCATTCCCACCTATCAAATGTCGATACTACCTCTTCTTGTCAATATCAAAACCAATCTAGATAAGCTTTTTAGAGATTTCTACTGGCAAGGTCCATCAGAGGATAAAAAGCTAGCCTTGATTAAATGGGATAATTTGTGTAAACCAACTTCCCTAGGTGGATTAGGTATTAAAAATCTTTAATGGCAGAACATCGCACTAGGCGCCAAACTCATATGGAGGCTCTATAAGCAATCTAGTAGTAAATGGGCCACGATTCTTTTGCACAAATATGTACCAAATGTAGAACCTATTGATATCTTCCGATCCCGAACTCATGTAAAAGGTTCTCGTATCTGGAACTTCATTAAAGAGTCCCGAGGAGTTATTAATAATTTACTAACATGAGATATTGGAAAAGGGGATAAGGCTCTCTTCTGGGAAGATTCTTGGGGAGGCAATACCTCACTCTCCAAGTTAGGTTTCTCTCAAGGCTTCATAGACTTCTGTAAAAATACCAGAGGTCTGTTCTTAAAAGATTATATCTCTCATGAAGAGGATCAAGTATGGAAATTAGTAAATGAAATACCACTAGAAAATGAGGAAAAACTTAAACTCATTGACACCTTGAAAGATAAAGCTTTAACGATCAAAAATAGGGAGGATAATCTTATATGGGCAGGCTCAAATAATAGATCATATAATGTGAAGGACAGTTATAAAACAATTGTGCAGAATCATAATCTGGACTCCCTAGATATCCCTTTGAACTTATGCTGGAATAAAGCATGCCTTCCTAAAGCAGGATTATTCCTTTGGACAGCATTACAAAAGAAAATCCTAACTACAGATAGAATCAGGAGATTAGGTTATGAGGGCCCCACAAGATGCCCTTTATGTGAATCCCAAGAAGAAGATGTCAATCACTTACTTTAAAACTGCACTTTCTCCCAGAAATGCTGGCAATGGTTATGTAAATGTCTGGACTGGTGTACAGCCATGCCCATCGATTTTGTTAACAATCTTAAAGCATGGCCCACTTTAAACAAGGATAGTTTGTACAAGGACATTTGGGTAATCTCCCCATCCATTTTAGTTTGGGAAATCTGGAAAGAACGAAATAGGAGAATCTTTACTGACCAAAAGCTCAGTAGCTCATCAATAATCAATAAAATTGAAACTTCAATCATTGAAGTAATAAATAAAAAACCTAGAGATAAGATGAGTCTGGAAAACTCATTTAAACTATGGGATAATAAGTTCAAAAATGTATGGCCCCGTCTACAAATTCCACCATTATATGGAAGAGGGGGAAACAAGTCAAAAATAGAACGAAGCATCTGCAAATGGTCAAAACCCAAAGAAGGATGGTATAAACTAAATTTTGACGATGCCGCTCGAGGAAACCCCAGTATAGCAGGTATAGGAGGAATTATACATAATTGGAACGGGGATATCATATCCAAATATGCTAGGCCTATTAGAAGGTCTCAAATTATGCCAACAACTAGGCATTTCCAAGGTTGAAATTGAAGGAGATTCTCAAATCATAATCAATGCTATTAGAACGAGAAAGACTCCAAACTGGATCCTTAATTTGAAAATAGAAGATGTCTTAAACATCCTTGACACCATTCCCCAATATGAAATAAAACATATTTATAGGGAAGGGAATACAAAAGAAGATAAGCTGGCTAATCAAGGTGCGGACGAGATTTATGTGTAAACCTTCTAAAACTTATAGATTTCTTATAGACCCCCTTCAGTAAGACATAGTTAAGTTTCGAGGACACAGAACTACTTTTGATTACATAATCCTAGAGGTCCTGGACCATATATTCAATAGTGTAATCAAAATTACTAATGGTTGTCGGGTATACTATTGCAGACTTTGATTTAAGGAATTTTAGAAACTATTATGGATAGTCTAATCCTTAAGCTATACAGTCACTAAAAGACTTATGAATCTAACTAAAAATGAACAATATAAACACCCTTGGATTTTGAAATCAAGCAAGAGATAATGTACTTTGGAATTCTCAGTGATCCCTGCCCAGTTCGCTTTTAATATGACACTTAATATTATAAGCCTTAAGATGTCACTGACCTAATTATCTTTCATCAGTATTAAGCCCCAGTGGCATAACTCATACAAAGGGAGGCTAGAGTAGTATAGGTATATCCCCTGGCGAAAGTTGATCTAATCTTAGGTGTCCCTCTCGAATATAATCCTTAGACTAACCTGACATGTCTTATCTTCCCTTAGTATTTCCTCTCATTTTCATTGACCCATGGAGATCGGTCTAGAACATAGTTGGATCTCCTTCAGACTTTTATAGGTCCTCATTTTTGGCCAATCGATCATTATACCCAGCACTAGCTTTTTTCTAGGATCAATAGCATTTCAACACACTCTGCCACAATAGATTAATTTGGAAACATAGAGAAGCATGAAATTATTAAAATGAAATAAGCCTTTGTGCATAATGATATTATAAATTATTAACATCAAATATTAACAACCTTCAAGAGTTCTCTCGAAAGATCTATCAGAGTATTGTGTTAATAATCATCATTTCTATAAACGGTAGAATTTTAAACCTCAACAAATAATGATCAAAAAGGATGATCGAGTTGCCTCTTTAGACGAGCCTTGTAACATCAATCATCATTAGAACTTGCTAAACCCCAAGATTTGATGATTCACAACTAGATGGTAGACTAAACATGATTTCACTTCTATTATCTTCCCTAGAATTATAAGTTATTCACAACAGACCCCGACATCTCCCTTGTTACTCTTCTCAAAAGATCGAGACTCACCATCTTCTCAGTTGTGTCTTAACCATGGAGTCCAGATTGCTCACCTTTTATATTGAAGGAGACAAAGCTATGGCCTTTAGAGGACATATCCTCCCTAAACGCTGGAACCAGATCCCTAAACCCTTGCCAGACACGACTAGAAGAGAAATTGAGAATGCTTTGGGTGATAAGTATTTTGATAATGAATACACCTATCGAACAAATGGGGAGATCATTGGACAATTTATAGCAATTTCAATCTTCACAGGAAAACCCAAGAATAATATAATTCAGGTAGCAAGGGAAATCTTCAATAAAGAACACCTTGGCGGGCTGGAAAAAATGGTGAATTGTGTCGACAATGAGCTTACTATACCATACCCTAAGGTAACAATTAACACAGAGCTATCCAAGTTAGAGAAAATTCCACAGTCTCAGTGTATACCCATGATCACATTTAAAGATGAAACCAGATTTGATAACCATTGGCTGAAGATGCATAGAAATATGGAATTCATTTACAATGAGGCCCTGTCTGAGGAGATGGACATGAATTGGCTCCTAAACTTCTGGCGGAGTGAGGGATTCGAAATACTAGAAGAAATAGATCAAGTTGAGCCAAACAACATACATATCATAGCCCTAGAGGTTACAAGGTGCACTCGGCAATCTAAGAAGGGCACAGAGGAGGTGGAAAGCATTGTCGTGGTGGTTAAAAAGGGGAATACATGGAGCTATGGCATCGTGCAGAAATATGGTGATAACTAAGTAATAGCAATTAGTGTTTCCTTTTGAACAGTATAAGCTAGTTACACTAAAACTTCAGTCTCAGTAATATGTATAGTTTATGTCTAAATAGCATATGTGTATTGGTTTCTTCTCTGACTACGTATACAAACTTATGACAATGTATTAGTTAAGAATGAATCCATTTACAAACTTATAGAAATATCCCATGGATTAATAGTAAACTGTTACAGTCTTATGTAGATCTCTGCATGTATGAATAGATGTGTATACCTCTGCATATTTGAATTGATGTGTGTATTTCTTATGTAGATCTTCGCATGTTAGAATAGATGTGTATATTAACAAATGGTCCAAGATGGACTTCCTTTTCAAGCGGTAGGTACAGGGCTTTTTGACATGTCCTTCTGATCCAGGCTCCTTCTCTTAGACATGAGTTTGTAAAAACTTTTTATATATTTTATAAGAGTGTAATGCATTCCGGGATAAGGTAGACGTTTCTTAGCTAATTATATGAAGCAGTTCAATATGGATACTCTTGGAATTCCTTAAAAATAGGACTTCATTAGGTTTCTGGTCTCCACATAGTTTCGATGGTAAATGTGGAATGGTTAATGTAGTAATCTACTTGATGAGATAATGGGAGCAGGCAAGGATAAGGTTTTTAACCTCGTATTGTTCCCAGATCCGATACTCAAGTCAGATTATAAAGAAGATAATAAATTACCCCCTTTTTGACACCATTCAAGATTGCAGATTAATATGCTTTATAGAGCCTAAAAGTTTAAGAGTATGAGGCTTTGCAGTAAGTAAAGTAAGCAGGTTTTTATGGTCAACATAAATACAGATGAAGAATGTATATGGATGATATAAGTAGAATTGTCATTCTCAATAATCTGTATAGCCTTAGCCATGGAGGTGTTAGCTAAACAGAACAATCTATTAGATCAGGAATGCCTCTCCCATCAGTCTTATCGATACGCTTAGATTGAGATCTGAGAATAATGTCTATACCCATAACATAGAGTGCACGAAACTAACTATGCAGGCCTTTTCTCTGGGTTGGAATCCTAAGTGTTTCCCAGCTATTAAGGACCTACTTGAAATATTAAATGAAGTTCAGCAATAGTATGTTTATTATGTTTTAATCTTATTTAATGGTATCTTGGAAATAAAGGTAAGAATGGATCAAGAATAAACATTGGTTTAATACCAAATAGTAAGGATCAAGATATTTGTTCTAAATCTCATTTGCATAATCTTTGTGTAAGCTCAACTTAGTCTAAAATAATGGACTCCTATGAAGATGCTCTCATTGAGATAGATGGAACTAGTAAAATTTATAGAGGTTTCATTATTTGCCTATTTTTTATCCATAGAATGGAGAGTGACTAACTCATGCTTAATATATAGTAGAAAGCACAGTTTAGTTTTTCAAGTTTCTATGAATAAAAGCATTTACTTGATCAGCTAAATAACATTTCTCTAATTAATGGACTATCAAGTGCATTAATATAAGGGGATACATTTAGCAATTTCTGTTGACAGTATCTTTTAGATAGCAATCAGGGAACAAAGTTACAACACAATCTTTTTTCGCTGCAACAGTCATTTCAGGCTAAGGTATAAAAATCTTCTCTTCTCGAGCTGAATTTTCATTGGAACTCTGAGAGGTAGGCCTAAAACCTCAGTAGGAGAAGTGAGCATATATGTTTTTAAAAAAATTTCTAATCATGTAGATTAGCTTGTTAGATGTAGCAATCAATGTTTGTGGATACAGGAGAGCTATCACTGGAAAAATACACTAGAACTTCTCATTGTCAACTCATAGATGACTCAATGAAAATAGATACGAGGCAAGGCCCTAGCAAAAGGGAAACAAATTGTATATAAAGGATTGAATATAGCAATCAATGTAAATGAGGGGATGCCCTCATACTATTGTTTGTAATATAATTTCCAGACCTTGATCCCAGGCTAGACTGGAGGTTTTCTTCTCCATTCTTTCCTACCAATGCCCGCACAGAATGGAATTTTGTACTTAATTTTAATATATTAATATAATTATTTGGCTTAAGCCTTTTACCGATCAAAAAAATTAAATTAAATTAAATTAAATTTCTTGGTAATCTTATAAACATAAAAGGGTGTGTTTTTATTTCACATTTTATCAAAAGGGACAATTTTTTATTTCTAAGTTAATCTATTATTATTTACAATTATGGTAGCTTTAAATCGAATTTTCTAAGAAAATATGTCATGATTGATCCAAAGCAAATAAAGTCATTGATGTCGCTATGTTATAATTTGTTCAAGTATTATGAGTTATCTTACTATAATTGTCTTAATGAGTATTATTTTTTATCGATGATTAACATAAGTTACTATCAATTTATTTGGTATTATTCCATCTGCGCACATAGATACATGTTTTGGTGTTGTGTAGGAAGCCCTTTTTTTACAAGGTTAACCATGGAGGGCGCTTTAGTTGCCCTTCATTCATAATAACCTTTTTTGGGACTCGTGGAGAATCCCTACATCCAATGATTTGGTATGCACTTCTCTATTTTCCTCATAGTATGGATGAAGTTCTTGAAATATGTTGGATTTTGTATATCTTTGAAAGGCAATCTAGATTAACACTCATAATCCTTAGAATTGATTATGATAAGTCATATGTCAATAATATTTTCAAGGGTTAATTGTAATCATTTGGTATTAATTATGAGCTATCCATTCCCTATACACCTCTAAAGAAATTGTGTAATGGAAAGGAATCATATATCTATTGTTAAAGGTTCTCTTAACATTGGTTTAATTTTTGGATTCGTGTCTAAACCTCATCACCCTTATTTTAAAGTTGCAAAAATAATATTAAAATATGTTATGCATTCTGTTAATGGTTGTTTATTTTTCTCATATAATTTGTGAGTTTATTTTCAAAGGATATATTGATTCGTGTCTAGGGGAAGATCCCAATAATGGGAAATCTACTTGTGATTTTTTTTTCTTTGTTGTATTAAATGATATCTCATAGAACATTCAAAAGTAACAATTCACTTCTTGTGGCTCTATCAAAATTGAATATAAAGATTGTCTCACTGCATCTAAAGAGGTCTTATGGTTAAGAAGGCTATGTGAAAATTTAAATTTACCTCAATTGAAAATAAATATATTTCTCTTTTGTATTGTAAGAATGAAGATCAAGTTGCTTCTATTTTATCAAAGCCACTTTGTAAACTGTTGCCTACAATTTGGGACCAAAAAAATTTAATTTTCCTACCCCGACCCAAATTGTCACTATCTCTCTTTTATTGTTAGAGCTTCAAGAGCCTATTTAAATCATGTCATTACTAGAGCATTGTTGGCAGTGAGGATTTTGATTGGTGGCACCCGAAATGAATGTGATCTTGCATCTGCACTATGACAAATTATATATGCAAGAATGAAACCAACTGTGAAACCCGACACAGCTCTCGAAACCCCATCGGAGCCCGATAGGAGTTCAGGAACTCCTCTTTTCTCCTGACGCTTCCTTTTGAGCTAATGACAGGTTTTGGTACTTTCATATGCGTACTGAAAGGTTCTTTGCAGCCTGATGCCTTACCCATAAGATAAAACCGCAATAATTTAAGGTGAAGGCCCAAGAAAATGATGGCATTGTTGTGTTATTCAAAATTTGACATTGGAACCCGATGTAACAATTGGAACTATAGATTGAGTTCCTATTGCAGTGTTTGAACCCGACGAGGTTCAAGGGACCACCTCAATTGTTGATAGCATAAGAACTGTTGGAGTGCGAAATCCCAAAAAGTAAAGAGAGGAAGCATTGCATCGAATTGACCGTGCTACTTCATACCAGACATCGGCATTTGTCCCTACCTTCAACTTAATGCAAACTGGTTTAAAAGATTCTGACTCTTATGCGAACTGCCGACGGCACGACCAACATCGGGTTTTACCATGATCACGGTGATAAGTAAATTCATAATGACAAGTAATATTTCAGATCTTGTCGCGATCACCCATAATCTGCCAGCACCCACATGCTTGAGAAAATTCATAATGGTATGTAGAATCTCTACAAATACCCAATAGATCGGGCCAAATAATTAGGTCATGTCATACATACTTGATCATCCACATTTTAGTGGAATCATAAGAATAACCCACATGAAGTGGAAGCAGCATTCTGAAAGTCTGATGAAATTGAACCTGCAGCTCAGACAAGAATGGGATGTGGCCCATGGCAAATGATTAATACACATCAATCACGGCGTAAAAACAACATGACAGCTTGGTCTGGATTTTAATGTTATCGGGGATGCTATGGAAAACTTCAGGAGCCGGTATGCACAGAAAAGTACCCCAGTTGCTGATATCACGGAACCATTGAAAAATTGTTACATAAGCTAGAGTCAGATGATTTCGATCGCTTTTCCATGCTTTTGGTTCGAAGTTTCCGCAACGGCCCAAGTTTTCGACAATCTGTACTGTCGGAACATCCCGAAATTGTCCATGCTTTGTCATCAGCCCAATGCACCCATATGGAAGGAGATAAAACATTTCTATTGTCCTAAATTAGCATTGGGTCCTGACCCTCCAAGAATAGGGGCTTGATTTCTTTGTCAACTGAATTATGGAGAAAATTATACGTGAAGCCTTCGTTGATCCCGAAAAGAAGAAATATTCAGCTGTTGTGTTTATTTAAAGATGGGATGACTATACGCAACAACATTGAAGGATCTCAAAACGGTAATTCTAGTTTCCAAACCGCTGTCGATTCCCGACCAGGCTCTATTAGCAGATATATATATACGAAATGTGGAGTCAGATTGAAGGAATTGACTTTGAGTAGACTAATGTTTTTTCGTTTTTTTAATTCAGATGGAGGCGATCTAGATATTTTTGGCTTTTGCAGCATATAAGGATTTCAAAGTTTATCAGATGGGTGTGAAGTCAACATTTCTGAATAGGAAATTGAAGAAAGAGGTTGACATTGAACAATCAGAAGGTTTCAGATAAAAAAGAACTAGAAGTAGTATGTAGATTCAAGAAGGCGTTGTATGGTTTGAAGTAGGCACCGAAAGCCTAGTATAGCAGATTAGACAAATACTTGATTGGACAGAAGTTTCAGAAAGGTTTTGCAAACTGTAATTTGTATTACAAGATATATTCAGATCATATTATAATTGTTGTTGTGTACGTTGATGATATTATTTTTCGAGGCAAGGATGATTGGTGCAAGATTTTTGCAGAGGAGATGCAGAAAGAATTTGAGATGTCTATGATAGGTGAGTTGAATTTATTTCTTGGATTGCAAGTAAATCAGAACAGTAAAGGCATTTTCATCTCTCAGTCCAAGTATGTCAAAGAATTGTTAAATAAGTTTGGATTGTAAAATTCCAAACCCGTATGTCTTCCAATTGCTACCAATTGTAAGTTAACTAAGGAAGATTAATTACTAAAAACATATACAAGTAAGTACAGATCAATGATTGATAGAATTGTGTACCTGACTACCACTCGACTAGATATCATGTATGCAATATGTTTGGTAGCCAGATTTCAGCAAGAACCGAAAGAATCACATCTTATGGCGGTGAAAAGAATTTTTAGATATTTGAAAGGAATGGAAGAGTTTGGTTTATGGTATCCAAAAGATTCAGGTTTCATGTTGACATCTTATACCAATGCACATTGGGTAGAATGTTCGGATAACCAGAGAAGTGCCAATGGTGGAGCTTACTTTCTTGGCTCTCGGTTAGTTGCTTGGTCAAGCAAAAAGCAGGGTTTTCTAACTCTATCAACTGTTGAACAAAAAAATATTGCAACATCCAAGTACTATGGATGAAACGGATTTTTAAGGATATAGGTGTTACTTTTGATGAGCCAATTTTGATCATGTGTGATAATACCATTGCTATAAGTATGTCCAACAATTTAGTGCAGCATTGCAAAACAAAGCATATATCTATGAGATATCATATTATCAAAAAGAAGGTGTTGCATGGTGAAGTGAAGCTTGAGTATGTGCCTACAAAGGAGCAGATAGAAAAAATATTCACAAAACTTTTACGCAACGATACTTTTTGTTAGAATGATTTTAGACTAACTGAGAGGAGGACTGAATCAGTTATCCTCGGGTCTAGATGTACCAATTGAACTTTTAAACTCTTCAACAAACTTAGATCTATTTAGCAATTCACTCGGTCTCTATAAAGTATATTAATAACAATAAAATTTGCAGTCCACTGTTCAAAAGTAATCAACTTGCAGAATATAAAACTTTCAACAACATAACACATCAAATAACATTCACACAAGTATGACACTAGGATTTAACATGGAAACCCAATATGGGAAAAACCACCAGTAACATGCTACCAAATTTTCACTCTTCTAAAGTGAGCTCTGTGAGAAGCCAACCCTGTTAAAGGTTTACAATACACATTGTTAGGTGTGACCCTGTTAAACGATTTAATCACCCTATTAAGAGTGGTCTGGTTAGAGGGCTTAAGAACATTCCATCAAAATGTCACCTTGATTAAAAGGTTTACAAAATGACTGTTAGGTCAACCTTGATTAAAGGATTTTAACTGATACAATGGTTAGAAAGTAACAGTAGGTTCTAATCTGAAATATGCAACTCACTTTGCAAATACAAATCCAATACCCTCATATGTTGATTTACTAACTGACCTTCATTACCATATCCATCTCTAATCTACTCAAAAATCCCTTCAACCAATCACCTCAACTATGTTCATCTTTTCACAGCTCTTCTTAGCCTTCTGCTTAGGTTCGTCAGTCAATAACATCAACCTCTTTCCACCACACTACATAACTCACAATTAGGTCATTCTTATACCTCCTTGATTAGGTAGATTAATCTTTTATCAATTAATCTCTTCCGTAGATCTTAGGTTTAGGTCAGATTCATCGAATCCTTCCATCATTTTGTTCTCTTCCTTATCCTTCTAGATACTTCTCCAAACTTCTCCTTGAATCCATAAGAAAATTGTTTGTCATGCATTAAATGCTCCAGTTCATTCATCTTTAATGTCAACACGTTTTACATATCCCAAGAATTCAACTATGTCAGTTGGGATTCTCAATTCCTTCACAAACTCTAAATTACTAACACTCGATCAATACTGCGTTCATCTACTTAGTCATTACTGAATAACTCAGTCATCGCTAAAATTATTCTACTCAAAAAACACTATCTTCGCTCGGTTAATTCTCTGATACTCGACAATTACTGATGCTCGGTCAACACTAAAATTTACTCGGCTTATACTGGCACTCGATCGACACTAGCATCACTCGGCTTAAACTAAATTTTTTCTCTTTTTCTCTGTTAAATCTATGCTTCAAATCTATTGACTTATTTACTTAGTGTTAAAGATAAACAACACATTACCTTGTCAATGTGCCAACTAATCAAGTATCCATTGTAGTATCACATAACTCAATATTTCCTTAGGTCCTTTTGTTATCTCCTCTTTTCAAATCCTCTTCATCAATCAAAAGATATGGTACTCTACTAGATAGCAATTGTCTTACCAATTAAGGTTTGACATCAATGACAATATAAGAATTGTTTCAATTGTAATTTCCAACAATCTCCCTCTTTGGCATTGATGGAAACACTACAAGTTCTACCATAAATTTCATATGCATAATCGCCATACAATCCAAAAATATCTATTCAACATTTTACCAAATCTCTCCCATCTTATTCAATCTATCCATCTTTGGTTAGGGTAATTTCTTCTATGTCTTTCTCTCAAGTTTATTAAATCTCTAAATCTTCTCCCTCTTTGACAACATTGTCAAAGACATTCATCTTCACCATGTAGATATCTTCATGTCAGTTTTCTAAATTTTATTACTCTCTATGGCATCTTGCTTATGAATTATCAACATCTTGTGCTCGACTCTTCACAACTTTAGGAAACTCTTAAAGTGTGACCTCCTTTGCATCAATTTGTCAAATATTCTGATTTAATACATTTGATGCAATGTTCCTATATGATTCTAGGTAGCCTCAGTTAGGGGAATCACCCATAATTTACCTCTTAGATATTCATGAGCATCCTTAGGTAATGTCTTAGTGAATATATCTGCTAAATGTTCATTTGTATTCACATACTCCAATCTCACTTCTTTGTCTTGAACTAGCTCTCTCACGTAATGATACTTGATAGCAATATGCTCGGTCTTAGTGTGCATTGCAGGATTCTTTTATATATTGATAGCACTTGTGTTATCACATAAAATAATAATTGGCTCAGTGATTTCTTCATTCATACCTTTTAACAAGTGTTTGATCTGCACTAAATTTGAATAATTCACTATTGTTTCTACATATTCAACTTCTACTATAGATTGAGAAATGGAATTTTGTTTCTTGCTTGTCCAAGAGACTAATCTCTTTGCTAGAAAGAATGCGCCACCACTTATACTATTTTTGGCATCCACATTTCCTGTCTAATTTGCATCAGTGTAAACTTTCAGTTCAACTTGTCATTCTTCTTGTAATACAATCCATAGTCCTATGTTCCTTTTAGATATCTCAATATCATTTTAACTATCATCATGTGACTCTCCTTAGGATTTGCAGAAAAACTTGCAACAATCCCAACTACTAAGGAAATATCTAGTCTGCTATGGACAACATATTGTAACTTTTCAATCATAGACCTGTACAAGGTTTGATTCACTTCAGTTGTATCATCATTTTTTGACAGTTTTTGTCCAATAGCCATAGGTGTACTTACTAGTCTAGAGTCCATATAAATACATTTTTTCATCTGATAAACTTGCAAACCAACAAATAATTTGATCTCACCAAATATAGACATCTCAAATTCAGTTTGCATTTCATTTGAAAATGGTTGACATAGGGCATCTTGTCCTCCAAATATGATATCATCAACAAATATTTCAGCTAACAATATCCCTTTACCTTTTTCAGTCTTCAAATACAGATTATTGTTGTCATTTGTTCTTACAAATCTAATCTTTATTGTACTTACAACTTCTCTCCAGTATTTTTTTGCAACATTCTTCTCTATCATTAGTTTTCTAGCATAATCCATAATTAATCTATTTATTCTCTCTGCTATACCATTCTGTAGAGGTGTCCTTGGTGTAGACATTTGTCTCTTTATTCCTCTTGTTACAAGTAGTGGTTTCCATTGCACCAAAAGATTGACCTATTAATGCCCAATACAACCACTAAATTTATAGAAGACACAGGAGGCGGTTAAGCCATGTCACGAATCCCGAAGGGAGTGCTGACTATTTTTCTAACAATCTTCCCCTCAGAGTTACCAAAGGGGATTCGAACCTGTGACCAAGCTCTGATACCACTTGTTGGATATTGCTAATCCATTGGGGAGATTGTTGGATGCATTTAATATGTTTAATCACTACGTTGAGTGGTGTTGGAATTACTGATGTTGTCATTCGTGTTTTGTCACTGATGTCAACATATGTTTCTATGAAGAGAACATGCTGGTTATTACTGTGTACGGATTCTGTACGAATGATTCAGAACGTGCTGTGTGTACAGGAAGGTGTTGTGATCTTATATCTAAGATCACATGATATAATATTGCATATTGGTTGAGTTACAGAAGATTTGGTGAAGACTGGTTTCTGGACTGTGATAGTGGAAGTTGACAGAGTAAGTCTCTGAGTTTTGGATATATCTTACAGGCGATGAGGATTCAGTGTATGCGAGCTTAAGGGATGACAGATAGTGTACTAAAGAATGTTCGCTAATCTTAGCAAGGTACGAAAAGAAGGATGACGCCAGATGTGGTGTGTGTTCTAAAGAAGACTTGTTTGGAAGCCGACTTCAGAGTTGTAGCATGTATCATGAATGACGAGCATGAATTATGGATGTGGGTCCTTAATTATTGAATTATAATTGTTGTATACTTGTTTTAGATACCATGTGTATCTTAGCAAGGAGTTATATAATTATTTATATATTAGGAAAGCCTAATTGGCCGACCTGATCATTTATTTTTAATAGGGTATATATGTAAGATCTTTTCTTTTGAAAAGATATGGTAGAATGTATGTGATGTAAAAAATGATTGTGGAAGTTATGAGCTTGTGTCTATTGGATGTAGAGCAGAGGATAAATTATATACTTCATTGGAACTGATCAAGCAAAGACAGTTGCTATCAGACAATTCAAGATTGTGTATTTCTTTACATACACTTGTGTTGTGAACAGTAAGTTCTCAAGGTGGACATAACCTTCTTTAAGCAATGAGCCTACCTCTTTTTTTGACTCCTAACAGGGTCTATCCTCTAAAAAGGACTGTGTACTGTAATATTTTATTCAGCTCCTAACATAGCTAGATCTTCTAACAAGGATACTATACTCTCGGTACATTATTAGTGGGTGTTAATTCCCACTGGGGTTTTACTTTTAACAGGGTTTCCTCGACAACAAATATTGTGTTATTGTGTTGGCATTCATTGTGTTCATTTGATTTGATATTACTGTTATTCAAATTTTAAAGTTTAAAATTCTGTCATACAACTTATTCACCCCCTCCCCCCCCTCTATATTGTATTGGTGGACTGTTATTCCTAACACCACTTGTTACAAGTAGTGGTTGTCATTGCACCGAAAGATCAACATGTTAATGCCCAATACAACCACTAAACTTATAGAAGACATAGGAGGTGGTTAATCCATGTCATGAATCCTAAGGGGAGCGCTGACCATTTTTGCAACACCTCTATCATTGCAGAGTATGTTGAACTCATTTGATATGAACTATCCTCATCTGTCAGATCTCAAACATTTCAATCTTTTCCCTGTTTCTTTCTCAACTTTGGCCAAATACCACTTAAACAAATGAAAGGCATCATATTTCTCTTTCAAAAACATCACAATCATCATTCTAGAATAGTCATCAACAAATAGAATAAAATATTTATCACCATAGTAAATTTGCACACCAATAGGTCCATAAAGGTCAGTATGAACCAATTCCAAAATATTATCAAAAGTATATGTCTTGCTCTTGAAACTAGACTTTGTCATTTTTTCCAATTGACATTGTTTACACATCACATTATCAGATTTTTTCAATTTTGGTAAACCTCTAACTTTCTTCATCTTATTAATATTTACCAAATTTTCAAAGTTGACATGACACAATCTCTTATGACATAACCATACATCATCAAATTGTGCAAACAAACATGTTTCTTCAGATAGGTCTAGATAGAACAAATTACCTCTTGTCTGTTCTCCACTTCCAATTAGTTCACCTGTGGCATCAAATATTTTAGACTTCTTGTGATGAAACTCAACTCGGTAAAAGATATTGTTCAACTGTGCAACACTTAACAAATTATAGTTAAGACCTTCAACCCAATAAGCATTATCATATCTGATCTTATCAGTTAATCTTATTGATCATTTTTCTTCATAGGACATGGTGCATCATTACCAAACTTAACACTCCTACCTTTTTAATGATTTAAGATTTCAAACTTACTTATATCACCAGTCATGTGATGTGAGCACCCACTATCAATAATTCATTTATCACCTTTACTCACATATGAGATAAGTGCATTTTTCTCATCTTCATCAAAATCATCTTTCATAGCAACATAAACAACTTCTATATCACAATCATCAGATTCACTAGTTTCACTATTAGTTTCTTCTTCAGCAATATAACAAGACTTCTTACCTTTTTCTTTGTAGTCCTTATACCTTTTGTGATCTATGTCATTCCTTTTTTCTTTATACTTGCTCTCCCTTCTTTCATCCTTGTCATTCATGTCAGGGCATCTTGCTGCAATATGGCCAACTTTGTTACATGAAAAATAGATTATAGAAAGTTTACCTTTGAATTTTCTTTTTCCTCTCGACAGTCTTCTAGCCATAAGAGCCTCAAGATCATCTAAATCATCATCAAAAGTGTCACTGTCACTGTCATTGTTATTGTCACTGTTCACACATATTTATTTTCCTTTCTTAGACTTATGAAGAACCATTTGAGGCTTGAATGCAGATTCAATATTGTGAGTAGTGAAATTATCAAAATTTGACAACTCAAAAGTAGTAAGCCTACCAACAAGACCTTCCAAAGTTAGGATGTTACCAAGAGTACATCTTGATTCTTGTATTGCAGAAACTCTAATAGCATAGATAAGAACTAGGGTTCTCAAAACTTTGCTAATAACAATTTCATCATCAATGTTTCCATTAGTTCCTCTAATAGCATTCACTACCTCTTTAACTCTGCCATAATATTGAACAATGTTTTCATCTTGTAACATTTTCATTTCATCAAACTTACCTCTCAATCTTTCAGATTTGGCTCTCAGCACATTTGTGTCCCCACCATAGATAGTTGTCAATGAATCTCACATTTGTTTTGCATTAATACAGTCCTTGATGTCTTCAAATTCAGGACAACTTATGGCTGATGCAATCTCCAACATTGCCTGGTTATGTTCTTGTTTTTATTTCATCTCCTCGGCGATCATAGATGCAGCAACTAGTACATAATCAATTTCCACATAGTATTTCGTTGAATCACCAATTCCAACTAGATTGAATTTCATCAAATTTTGCCAAGCAAGGAAGTTTTCCTTATTCATATTTGGTATCTCCTTTTTATACATCTTGATCATTAGCTTCAAGTACCTTTAAAATTTCTCCTTACAAGTACCACAAGCTCTAATACCAATTGTTAGAATGATTTTAGAATAACTGAGGGGGGGGTGAATCAGTTATCCGCAGGTTCAGATGTACCAATTGAACTTTTAAACTCGTCAACAAACTTAGATCTATTCAGCAATTCACTCGGTCTCTATAGAATATATCAGTAACATAAAACTTGCAGTCCACTGTCCAAAAGTAATCAAATTGCAAAATATAAAACTTTCAACAACATAACACATCACATAACATTCGCACAAGTATGACACTAAGATTTAACGTGGAAACCCAATATGGGAAAAACCACTAGTAACATGCTACTAGATTTTCAGTCTTCTGAAGTGAGCTCTATGAGAAGCCAACCTTGTTAAAGGTTTACAATACACACTGTTAGGTGTCACCCTATTAAAGGATTTAATCACCCTATTAAGAGTGGTCTGGTTAGAGGGCTTAAGAACATTCCATCAAAATGTCACCTTGATTAAAGGGTTTACAAAATGACTATTAGGTCAACCTTGATTAAAGTATTTTAACTGATACAATGGTTAGAAAGTAATACTAGATTCTGATCTGAAATATACAACTCACTTTGCAAATACAGATCCAATATGCTCATATGTTGATTTACTGACTCACCTTCATTACCATCTACATCTCTAATATGCTCGTAAATCCCTTCAACCAATCACCTCAACACTGTTCAGCTCTTCATAGCTCTTCTTATCCTTCTTGTTAAAGAATGTAGCTTCGTTCAAATAAAATCATTGTTATTGAATTATCAAGTATATATCGATATATATGTAATAATGACTATATATATATTCATATAATCTATATAAGTGGATTATTATCATATATATATATATATATATATATATATATATATATATATATATATATATATATATAATTGATATTATTTATATATTAATATACATATATATTTAAATAATTAATAAAGATTAATGAATAGACATGTCTCTTCTTATCATTGTCTTGTATAAGTACAAAGAGATCGATGCATTCGGAAAACATAGACAATATAACAATGCCATTACATTTGCAATCAATCATAAAAATAACATGGTATCAAAGCCAGGTTTGCAAATGTATGGAAGAATTTGATAATCTCGTAAAGATTCTAAAAATAACAGATGGAACAGAACGTTAGGAGTTGGTGAAATTGCCTACAGTGGTGGATCGTATGAATGTCGTGAGTTCTATTCATTGTGTGTGAGCAACGATAGTGGGAGTGCTGAAAGCATGGAATTTTGTACCGCAAATGATAGCAATAGCAGAATTGATAAGGAGATTCAATATCAGGAAAAAAAAAGGAGATATCTGGCTGTATCGATTTGAATAGTGAGCCAGTTGTTAGCGTTGGGAAGAGTTAAGAAGTTGTGGAATAGTCTATAGTGGTTCCGTGAATGACCGCTGAGAGTTTAGAAGGCAGATTGCATGATACAAAATCAACGGCATCCATTCTTAGTGACACGTGAAGGTTGAAACATCAATTTCAACAGTGGAAAACGCCTGGAGCTGAGCATTTAGTGGGGTTCGACAGTCATTGGGCGGGCTGTGCATTTGCAAAAGCCTGTTGAATGCGAACCAGACAGTTTACATATCATCATGCGGGTGTAATGAAGCGCACACCCTGAGACACTGCAACGCGACCAATGGATTACAGTATATACCGCACGGGTGATTACTATGCGCGCTGAGGTAACATGTGAACAATACTGGTGGAGGTAGTCCCGTGTTGCGGATAGAGGAAGGAAGCTAGTATATTGTGTGCTTGAACCAGACCGTTACTGACGACAACAAACACGGTTGGGACAGACACCACTCGGGTACTAGCGGAATGTTTTGTCTGCTCGAACACTCACCGACTACGTGGACTCTTGTGCATTATCTTAAGCAGTGACAGGGTCGTTTGATCATACACAAGGGTGGAAGGAACAACAAAGTTATTGTCGACGGCACTTGTACAGCTATGACCAGAAGGAGAGACCGAGATTGCACTGGTATCAAAGAGTCAATAGTTTGAGACTCCTATTCACTCCTCAAAGCTTGCACGCAGGGCCAAGAACATATGTCTGCATTCAGAGATTGAACCAGACTGAAACAATTCATGCGTAAGTAGATTGAAGGATGAGAGTAATTCATGTGTGATGGGCTCACCTTGCGAAAGAAAATATTTGAAACATGAGGAAAGCATAAAAACATTTTCATTCAGAGGGAGTCTAGCATTTCAAAAGGAGGTCAAGAGGTTGATGAACTTGAGCTTTAGAGGGAGAAGATAAATGATATGGTTCAGTCAACTTTTGATAATCTTGGTCATTTTGTGATTGAGAGGAAGTTCACTAATGAAGGTGAAACACCTTTGAGGTAAACTTGATATAATTGTTTATTATACTAATGGAATTATTTAATGCTATATGGGCCCTGTGTATATCATCTGGAGGTGACGACTTCCTATGATCATCACTTGTATTTTTGATGTTATTGGAAGGTGACAATCTTACAATAACTTTCTCTTATCATGATAGACCATGTGATGGCTGAAACAAATCATGATAGAGGTATTCTTGAAATAGATCATGATAGACCATGCGATGGCTGAAACAGATCATGATAGAGGAATTCTTGAAACAGATCATGATAGACCATGCGATGGCTGAAACAAATCATGATAGAGAATTCTTGCGTGGTGGATTAATCTCGTACTGTGATAGTCATCATGTGATGCTGAAACAAATCACAGTATTGAAGGTGATAGTCGTCGTGTGATGCTGAAAGAGATCACCGGTACTTATATTGTGATAGTCGTCATTTGACGCTGAAACAAATCACAATTATTGAAAGTGATAGACATCATGTGATGCTGAAACAGATCACTGTTACTCACATTGTGATAGACATCATGTGATGTTGAAACAGATCACAATTATTGATATTATTGAGTTAATGTAAAACATATACTAATTTTATCTTCTCTAACTAAGAGGGAGTGTTAAGGAATGTAGCTTCATTCAAATAAAATCATTGTTATTGAATTATCAAGTATATATCGATATATATGTAATAATGACTATATATATATTCATATAATTTATATAAGTGGATTATTATCATATTGTGATATATATATATATATATATATATATATATATATATATATATATATATATATATATATATATATATATATATATATATAAAATTGATATTATTTATATATTAATATACATATATATTTAAATAATTAATAAAGATTAATGAATAGACATGTCCCTTTAAAAGACATGTCTCTTCTTATCATTGTCTTGTATAAGTACAAAGAGATCGATGCATTTGGAAAACATAGACAATATAACAATGCCATTACATTTGCAATCGATCATAAAAATAACACTTCTTAGGTTCGTCAGTCAATAACATCAACCTATTTCCACCACACAACATAACCCACAATTAGGTCATCCTTATACCTCCTTGATTAGGTAGATTAATCTTTTTCTTCTTAATCTCTTCTATAGATCTTAGGTTTAGGCCAGAATCATCGAATCCTTCCATCATTTTGTTCGCCTCTTTATCCTTCTAGATACTTCTCCTTGAATCCATAAGAAAACGGTTTACCATGCATTAAATGCTTCAGGGCATTCATCTTTAATGTTAACATGTTTTACATATCCCAAGAATTCAACTATGTTGGTTGGGATTCTCAATTCTTTCACAAACTATAAATAATTGACACTCGATCAATATTGTGTTCATCTACTCAGTCATTACTGAATAACTTGGACATCGCTTAACCTATTCTACTCGGAAAATATTGTCTTCACTCGGTTAATTCTCTGATACTCGACAATTACTAATGCTCGGTCGACACTAAAATTTACTCAGCTTATACTAGCGCTCGATCGACACTAGCATCACTCGGTTTAAACTGAATTTCTTCTCTTTTGCTCGGTTAAGTCTATGCTTCAAATCTATTGACTTCTTCACTTAGTGTTAAAGATAAACAACACATTACCTTGTCAATGTGCCAACTAATCAAATACCCATTGTAGTATCACATAACTCAACATTTCCTTAGGTCCTCTTGTTATCTCCTCTTTTCAAATCCTCTTCATCAATCGAAAGATGTGGTACTCTACTAGAGAGCAATTGTCTTACCAGTTAAGGTTTGACATCAATGACAATATAACAATTATTTCAATTGTAGTTTCCAACAGTTTTGAGTATCTAAGGGGGAAGCTTTGCATTCTGCCCCTTCCTAATGTTCACTAAATGCACCAGTGTGTGCATTGGCTCAATGTTTTGCATGCCTATACTTTTCTGGATCAGTGCCTAGCAACTTCCTAGTGTTCACTAAATGCACCAATGTGTGCATTGGCTCAATGTTTTGCATGCCTATACTTTTCTGGATCAATGCCTAGCAACTTCCTCTCAGGGGTAGCAGAGTGAGTAAGGCGGAGTTTTCTTGGCCCTTTGTCATTTTTGTCAAAGGGGAGAAAGTTGGAGTTTTTTACTTTTCTATTGATGAATGTTGTCATCAATGACAAAGGGAAAGATTGTTAGAATGTGAATTTGATGTTATTCATGTTGTTATCATTAATGGTTTTCATTGATATCAACATATCCTATACATTTTCATGTTTTGGTTGTATTGGTTGATGTGTATCGATAGTCTTGGTGGTATCGTTAATTGTGCCAATAGAGTATGTGTGTCTCGGTAGAAGTGTTCACCGAAAGATGTGCTTCAAATATCTATCATCCTCCATTTTCAGTGTTGGTTCTACTTTGTGTGCAACATATGGTGGATCGATTGTTTGGGGTCAATCCTATTTGGAGCTTGTTCATTTGTATTTTGGTCCTAGCAATTATTATGTACAATGTGTTCATCACGTCCATTGGAACCGATGGCTTTGGAGATAGTGTTGTGTATTGGAATGTGTGAAGCAAGTTGTATTGGTAGAGGTGGTCCACATTTCATTCCTTACCACCACGAGAATTTCTTGGTGCAACCTATTTCAAATTCTTCCTAGTCGACATGATTGATGGTATCAAGCAGTATAAGAAGAGAAAGGATTTATATTGTTTGGGTGGCTTGTGTTGCTTGTATGCGAAGTAATTTTGAATCTATTTTCAAGAGATTTGTGTGTTGTTTATTGTGTGTGTGGATGCAATTGGTAGCACACTGATATATCGTTCCTCTATTGCAGAGTGTTGGTGACAATGATCTTAGTGATGGACTCAATCTATTTTCATATATTTTGGTAGTGAGTTTATTTGTATAGGCAATGAGCCTATTCATATTTAATGGTAGTTACCATGACCAGTAGTGAGCCAACCTATAGTGAGCACAAATGGCAGTGAGCATACCTATAGTGAGAATAACCGACAGTGAGCCTACCTATAGTGAGCACAACCAACAGTGAACCTTTGTAAAAATCACCTTAATCGGTGTCAACCTAATAGGTGTTTCATTTCATAAGAATTAGTCTCTCCTTATTTTTCCCCAGTTTGGGTTTCCATGTAAAACTTGGTGTTCTTTGTGTCAATGTTTTTGTGCTTTTATGTTTATATATGTTGTGAATGTTTAATGTCATAAAATGATAGATCGGAAATTGTTATTATTGTTGTTTAATAGTTTACTGACAGAGAAAAAAAATATATAAAGTGTGGGAATAACCGATTCACTCCTCCCCCCTCTCAGTTATTTAGCCTATTCAACAAATTGATCTTAAACACTCATTTTCCTACACTCCACAACAAAAATGGTGTTGCAAAGAGAAAGAATAAAACACTTAAGGAGATGGCTAGTTGCATGATTCATGTTGGGTCTCTTGCTCCAACTTTTTGGGTAGAAGCTATAAGTTGTGTCACACACATCCAAAATCAGGTTCCCCACAAGTTTTTGAATGGTTCACTCATTTAGAGGCTTGGTATGGTAGAAAATCAAATGTGAGGCATTTCAGAGATTTTGGTTGTCCATCATGGACATGCATACCTCCATAGAAATGGAAGGTATTAGAGCCTAAGACTAAGCCTTGCATATTTTTTTGATATCCTGAAGGTGTTGAGGCATATAGACTTATGCAGGGTAATCTTTAAGAAAACACCCCTTCAAAAAACGTGTAAAATACTGACGAAGTTTAGAAAACTACAGAGGAAAATATTAATTTTATTGGCAAAAAATTTTAGTTTTCAAATAAAAAATAATAATCTCAATTGGCGAATCATTCATGCTCCCTGAAACTATGTGGAAAATCTTGGCGAATCATCCATGCTCCCTGAAACTATGTGGAAAATCTTGGCGAATTGTGTTTTTGTTTCAGAACTACCAAAATATATATTGGCAAATAAAAAACACTATTTATAGTATAAAAATATATATATTGGCAAATATTCAAAACATAATGATAGGACTACATGTCAAGTTGGGTGATACGTGTCATTTACTGATGACCAGTTTGTGGTGACAGTTTGCGTAGCTTCAGCAAGCTAAAAGGAGGGTCGATGCTAACGGTTACGAAGATACGCAATGGTCATGTTGATGGTGTGCGTGACTTCGACTGTTATGTTGGCAGTTTAGAGTTGTAGGCCATGAAGATACGCAAAGGTCAAGTAAGTTTGTGGTTGACAGTTTATGTAGCTTCGGCGGGCTAAATTCAAGGTCAATGTTGACGGTTACGAAGATACGCAAAGGTCAGGTCAATTTGTGGTGACTAGTGACAGTGTGCGTAGCTTCGGCATGCTAAAAGGAGGGTCAATGCTGATAGTTACGAAGATACGTAATGGTCAGGTTGACGGCGTGCGTGACTTCAGCACCTATGTTGGCAATTTGGAGTTGAAGGCCACAAAGATATGCAAAGGTCAAGTTGACAGTGTGCGTGACTTCGGAAGTTATAATCGCAGCTAGGATATGGGGGTTCCGACGTCACGTTGGCAGTCTACGTGACTTCGTCACGAAGTTACAGTGATAGTGAATACTGAAGTGCAATTAGGGACATTAATGAGACTTATCAACAATTTTAAATTATTCATTAGTGTACATAATCCAGGCCAAGATTTTGATTAGACATTAAAAAGGATAATTTGTACGAGACATGAGTTGTGATTCATCAATATTCATTATTTTTCTTTTCGGAGCCAAGTCACCTTACATGAAACATTCCTTCAAAATTTAATGTGGCTGCCAAGTTGCTAGTTAACAATTTAAAATTGCAACTAGGATATGGTGGTTTTGAGGTCACACTGGCAGTCTGTGTGACTTCAGTAGTACATAATCTAGGCCAAGATTTTGATTAGACATTAAAAAGGATAATTTGTGCGGGATATGAGCTATGATTCATTAACATTCATTATTTTTCTTTTCGAATTCGGAGCCAAGTTATGCAGGGTACATCTACAATTTTTCATTATCCATATTCATTATTTTCCTTTTCTGAAGCAAGCCACCTTACGTGAAACATTCCTTCAAAATTTATTGCGGCTAGCAAGTTGGTGATTAATTTCTTTATATACTCCTCGGTAGTGGAATAGCAGAACACATGGTGCTTTCTACATTTATAAATTTGGATGACAAAATGGGTCTTCCAGTAGCTGAGGGATCATCAAATGAGAACCCAGAACCTGTTATCCAACCAAATTTGCATATTGAGGAGGAGATTCAACAGGATGTCCTCAATCATCTTATGTCTGCAACATGGGATCATGCTACCAGTTACGCCGGATACCAAAGCTACATGTTTGAACTTGAAGTAGAACATGACAAGGCGAAGATGCGCACTATTTTTGAGGATCATGGCTTCGACCAGGAGGGGTTTTAGGAGGAGATGATATGGTTATTTGCTGGTCTTCGCATTGACTGATCTTTTTTTCTTTATGGATAGTATTATACTATAACAAATTACTATTAGTATTAGGATATGTAGGAGTCGGACTAGGCTTTTCTAATTTCCTCTTAAAGGATCTAAGGATAATTTTTGTTACTTGTAAATTTGTAATTTGTACATACGAATATTCAATATACTTTTCATTTTGGTTTTGGAAACAGTTGGAAGCTTGTTGCTTCTCCTTCTGGGGAAACCACAATCATTCACTATTCAATTACCAGGATAGCAGAAATATAGAAAAACTAAAAATTTAAATGTATGAGTATCATTTTTGAAATTAATACTAATAGTAATACATATGAGAAGACTCTTTTTCAAATAGATTTTTATGCATTATTTGCTTATACTTCAAATTTCAATACAGTTACACTGACATAGTAACATGTTACGTGAATCATGAACAATAGTTTTATAAATTGAAAAATATCTAAATTGTAATTATTAATATGAGTCAAGATTCAAGATTCAAGAAGTACAGTTACACAGTATTAGTATATGAAGTTATGAACTTGAAGTATATGTGATTCTGTATAAAAGTATAAATACCTATTAACTGAATCAGAATGCTAAATAAAAATCACTTCACTAAGTGAATGCGAAGTCTGACGCTTCTAAAATCTAAATCCCACATGGCACATGGAAATTTGGAACCCACTCCCACCTCTTGATTCCTGAAATTGACTAGTAGTAACTTGTAAGTAACCCACTCCCAACTCTGAAGTTACACCTTGTTGTTTTGTAACTTCTCAACGGTTAATTTGTTATGATGGTGATGGGTTATGAAGTTACGCATGGTTGTTTCGTAACTTCTCAACAGTTAAATTTTTATGATGGTTATGGTTTCTGAAATCCTGACTAACGGCGTGCATAACTTCGGAAGGTGTTGAAAAGTGAGAGTAAGTTGCATGCCACATGGAAAGTGTCAAAGAATGGAATGTTTGCAGAGCTTCGCTAGGGTTTCTTGGTCATTTGTGATGGCGGTTACAAAGTACAAGTGTCAAGACTCAAAAATGACATCTTGATCTAAAGTCATGCCAGGTTGTGTCGTAACATCTCAAGGATTGTTTTCCCTGGTCAGTTTAAATGTCCCGGAGTTCTAAAAAGGTGTTGCATGACTTCATAAGTCTCAAAGTTTTAGGATTTCAAATTCAAAGGGCCAAGGCCCATGATTTGCAGGTAGAAAAGTTGAGATAGGAACCTACGGTAAGATGTACTATTACTGTAACTTTGACACCACGCCAATTATTTGCTCTCAAATCACCGCCAAAAATATGCTGGAAGTGACAGTCGACACTTTTCTGAAAAAAGGTAATTACTAATTGCATGTGTGTGTGCTTGATGCTATTTTAATTTTTAATAGAATAGATGGCCTGGTGGATGGTAGTGAGTTGCTTATTAGTTATTAAAGATAGTTCACAGAGCATCCATAATTTTCAGAGTTGAAGAGAAACAAAGAGTTGAAACCTTTAAGTACATAAAAGGAGCTTAGAGTTTACTATACATAAAGAATGGTAGAACAAGGCTCTCCTGAGGTTGTTGTAGTTACAAAAAAGAGTGTGCATTCAAAAACAAAGAGGCCAAACATATACGTTGAAGAATGGATGAAACTGTTGCCTGGATCCTCAAATTTGCAATCAGCTAACGCTTATGAATGGAGGGACCCTTATGTGTTCTGCACAGATGTTGTCTTCCCAAACACAACTGGGTATGAGCTCTTCATGTATTTCTATAACAATAGATTGAGAGGCCCTCCGGTTTCAAACCCATGGGACAAGAACTTGGGAAAGTTGATAGTACCTGAGGTATTTTTGGATGTAGACCTCATGAAAGCGCTAATTCAAGCATACAATCTAGTAACACAAGCTTTTCACAAGCATGACAAGTCTATACTCTGCATGTTAGACAGAGCAACTTTTATTCAAGCTTTCGACCTTCACGAACCTATGAGCGTGGATATTGACCTAGCAGAAGAGGAGGTCCTATTTAATAGACAGAAAAGTTACTACATTGGAAGGGTTATGAGGAAGCATATTCCTAGAGAAAAGAAAGACGCAGGGTTGTTGCCGAAGAAGGTTGCAGATTCATTTGATATTGAGCTTTTCTTTCCTTATTTCCAGAATACCATCTACGGTCTACACAAATTTATTGGAATAGATGGAGGTTTGACAGTGAGTCATGACATTTATGTCATGGCTACAGATGTTTAGGACCTATACACCAACAAGGAGTTTGATTATGTGGGGCACATAATCAATGTAATGCACACTGAGTCGATGAATGCAAGACTGGTTTGAAAAGCTTCAAGTTCAATCACTACTCCATGTTGATGCACCTGATCCTCTATTGTAATATTGGCTACATCAACCCAGAGTTAATCAATGAGACCGAGAATGTAGGAGGAACTGTTTCACTTCAACTCTGGACCAGGTTATGGGATAGAAGTTACCATTTCTCTAATTCCATTGCTTTTTATAGTGATTTTGTGGATCCAATAATGAACATGTTAAGTATTGTGAGAAATAGATTTCCTTTAATTGTTAGAAAATTTCTTAGACCCTTTGCATTTCAAATTGACAATGAAATTAAGCACAATTGGGGTGATATGTTTATTTTTAAGGATTTTTATGTTATGGGAGTGTATGCTTGCCCTCAAACTCCACACATACTGCCAAAATATGTCCCAAAAATATTGGCAATAATAGAATTCACGTGGCAACTTATCATGATGGATAGAGAACACTTAGGCCCTAAAAGACATAAGGGAACCTTTCTGCCAAGGAGGTTCCAAATAGGTGATTTCTCTATAGGTAAAGATGTTGTGGACCAAATCCATGAATTCCTGAGACAATTCAGATTGCCCTCTGCTAATGCAAGGATGTATGACCCTAAAGACTTCATTAGAGGAGCATTCAGAGAAATGAGGAATCACAATCTGGCTCAAAATCAACCTATGCCAAATGAGGATGTTATTAGAAATGTGTTCAATGTACATATTTGTGATGAGAGAAGTCTTAAATGGAAAAATATTGTAAGGGTAGAGGAAGAATTGAAAAAGGCAGACCCTATCTTCCCCAGTTTCTTTCCTGATCTCAAATACATGTCGAGAATTGACATGTGTATAGAGAATTGCAAAGATATTATGTCTAAATTTCCAAACATCCCTGAGGAGAAGGAGGACAGAATAAACCCTAAGGAAGTTGAACCTGATGTGGTGTTTATCGTAGAAATAGAACAATCTAAGCCATCCACATCTGAGCAGGGGCCATCAAAGAAACAAAAGTTGATGAATGTACCAGAAAAGGAAAGCAAAAGGCACTACAAATCCTGTCAGGTAATAACCATTACTTTGTTGACTTAAGACAACAATTTTTGACATCAAAGGCAAATGAGGGAGAAAAGGCCCTAGATGAGTTAGAATTGGTTGCAGCTAGATTGGATAACAGGGTCATCCAAGCTAAAGATTTTATAGATGATGATGAATTCATCAAATCCGATGAGTTTAAATGTTTTCTCTTTAGAGTTAAGAAGAATGAATTAACACTCTCTTTGAAACCAACGGAATCACAGGAAAAGATTGTTGAAATGATTGAAAAATCACAGGGCTATGATCCCAAAAGTGAAACATTAACTGTGGAGGAGGCAAGAGATCTTGTGAAGAGAAGTGGCATGTTGTTGATCCCTGGATGGGACTTGGAGTTCTCATTCTTAATTGACCAAATCAAGAGGCAAGATAAAGTTGTAGCTTATGAAGATTTTGGCCCTAATGGACTACAAAGGGGTTTTGGATTCAATATGGATACTAGCACTATGGTGTGTGGCCCCAGAATCTAATAAGCCTAGATTGGTTGACATCCAAGACACAACACAAGGTAGCCAATTAATATGGAGGTTGTAGGACACTACAAAATCAGAGATAGCAAATATCCTACATCATGCATCCTCCATGAATAAAGCAGTGGTTGACGACTTAGAGAATAGGCTAGCCAAGACATTCAGAGATTATGTGTCAACTAGAAAAAAGTTTGAAGAGGAACTGAAGAAGAATTTTCTCCTGGATAAGACTGTGAAGGAGCTAAAAGATGAAATAAATAGTCTAAAAAATCAGTCCACGACATTTACAGAGGTCTGTGATGCTGGGGTCCAAACTGAGCATGAGGGGAGCTTAGCTCCAAAACTTGCAACATAAAAGATAATAATGGACGTTGATCAACCTATTGATATTGGAATTGTTGAAAAGAAGACTTTGAAGAAGGTGTTATTGCACAGAGTAAATATTTTAAAAGGGAAGTCTCAAATCATTCATAGTACTTTCATTTCTTTGCAGGGGGCAGAATATCAATGTTAATGTTATAATGTCTTGTTTGTACTAACCCCATTATTTAATACTTGGGGCCCATACTTGCAATTCTTTGATAGGTTAATTTTACTAATGGGAAAAAAGTTGGAATTACCTGACCAAATAATTGATGTTAAGGAAATGGTGTTATTAGTAAAGGATTTGTATGCATTTTTCACTGGCAAGTTACAAAACATTCAGGCAAAGCTAAAGGTTTTTGCTGAAGAGTCTAAAGGATATATCCTTGCTATTGTGGACACAAAGGGACACTTGAAGGACTAGTAGGAGTGGATTGATTCTTTCAACCAAATTTTGGATGCTAGCAAGGTGGCTTCTTATTTTGTTGGTGATGCTGACATTTCAACTTTTTATGAATTTGTGGACGAATTGTACAAGCAGGAGATTGAAATGAATAAGTTTGTTGTTGAATCTCGAGCCATAACGGATGCCAAGTGGAACAAATACCTTGAAGACTTGGATACAATTAGAGCGACAACTTGGCCATCAAAGAGGGAAATTGTGGTGTGGGAAAACATTGGAGAGATTCAAGCCTTGCCACATTGACATGGATGATGGAAGTAGTTGAGACAGTTCTAGTATTAGATGAAGAACCAATACAGGGAGGTTAGTTAATTCAAATAGGGTATCTTATCTTTGCGGTTCACCTATTATGGATACACCTTTGGTGCAAACCAAGACTGATTCTAAAGAATCTGGGCTGCCATTTGTCACTCTTATAATTATTTCCAAACTTGTTTGTCAATGTTAGTTTTTATTTTCTGATAAGTCTCTCGTACTATGATCATTGATCATTGATGTATGAATTTCAAGGAAAATTAGTACAAGGATATTTTGTAATTTTCTAATAAAGTCTCTGGTACTATGATCATTGATCATTGATGTACAAATTTCAAGGAAGTTAATAAAAGGATATTTTGTAATTTTTTGTGCCTTATGAACAAATAGCTCAAGATCGCAGTTGCAATTTGTTTAAAATTGAATGTATAATCTCATATTATTATATTAATATTTGCTTTTAGGAAATTAGGAATTAAGTAAATGCTTTTGATTCAAGAAATTAAGGAATTAAGTAAATGCTTAGTATTAGGAAATTAGGAATGAGTATGACAAATTAACAATTTCTAGGAAATTAGGAAGCTTTGACCACTCGCAATGTTCTGAAATAACGTCGGGTTGTTTCGTAACTTCTCAACAGTTAAGTGGTTAGGATGGTGATGGGTTCCGAACTTCCGAGGGACTCCCAACTAACGACATGTGTAACTTCAAAATTAAAGTGACAGTTAGTTAAAAGTGACAATGTGTAATGGTGTTGAAAGTGACAGTTAGTTGCATGCCACGTGGCAAGCGCGGAGGAATGGACTGTGACATGTGTCAATGGTCGGATTAATATTTGTCACTTTGTCAGGAACAATTCCGACCCTACGATAGTAATGTTCAAGTGGTTTGCGGAGCTTCGTGAGGGTTTCTTGGTCGTTAGAGTTAGTGGTTACGAGGTTGCAATGAAGCATTTGGCAGATAGGTGTAACTTCGGAAACGTTAATAAGTTACAAGATTAAACAGTTCAAAGGTTATGAAAGGCTTTGTACAGGACTTCGCAAGGTTATATGAGAGCGGAGATGTTAAGAAGATAGTCACCGTAACTTCAGAAGGGTTCCAAAGGCCTCTAATTTGCATGTAGCGAAGTTGAGATAAGGTTAGATGAACTGTTTGCATAACTTCGGAACAAAGCCAAGTTAAGTTTTGAGTCTTGATTCTTGAAATAGCATGGTTGCATGAGGCATTGAGGGTCGAGGCATTTACACTTTATAGTTACACTTTATAGTGACAAAAAAGGACATTATATGATTATACTTCAAATTTCATGAACATTATACATTAATATTATACTTCAAAATTCAAATTACAAAAATCATGAACAATTCTTATTACTTGTAATATGAGTCAAATTGTCAATATTCAAGTCCAACAAGTACAGTAATAAGTAGACAATGTATAAATACCTATTAACCGAATGCTAAATCACTTCACTGACTCAGTGAGAAATCTGTCGATTATATATCCCACATGGAATCCAGCTCCTAAAATTGACTAGTAGCAAGAGGTTCCTCTTCTTTCTGAGTTGGGTATTCAAAATCAAAAAATTCTTCATCTTCATTCTGAGTCTGGGACCAAGATCCATTGTTTGTCTCAGAACTAGCAGTAACACCACCAGGTTTTGAAGTGTTCAAAAGCCCTCGTCTTTCACTCATGGAATTCCAAATTGCCAATGCCCTATCATAAGGAAAGTCTCTAACATTGTACTGAGTTACAAACAACCTCAAGCAAGTTTCCAAATTTTTGTCTAGTTTGTTTCTGATCTTTGATTTCAAAAACCCCCATGCAATGAAAGCTCTTTCATCTTCCACCAACCCCAATATCATTGTTTGACATAAATCAACAAGTTTGAAATATGATGATATGGAATCACGCAATACTTCACTTTGCTCTATCATTTTCCAAAGCCTAGTTATTGCGTCAGGTTCAAATGGATTCTCCAATTTTTTCAACTGCAATTTCATACATGGTGCAAATTGTCTACATTATTTTTTAAGATTAGCTTAATCTAAAATTCCTTCAATTGGTTGTCCATTGCAATCTGCATGTTTTGAAAACTCTTTGATCAATTCATCAATTTTTTTACGAAACATATGTGCATCAATTTGTTTATCTCCGACATTTTGCCAAAAATGAGGAAACGCACAACCCATGGTTTCAAGAATTTCTTCTCGAGGGAATCTTTCACAAATCTCACTTGAAAAATGGTAGGAAATTGACTTCAAATTATCACTAACAGATTTAACAATCCTGTCAAAATCAGCCCTTTAAACTAGAAGTAGTTTGCCTCGCTTGCCTATCTTAGATTGGTGCATTGGTATTTCATATCCTTTCACAAACACACAAATCATTTTTTGCATTAAATTGTAAAAATTCTCAGCATGATTCAAATCTGTAATTGTCTGCCACTTCAAAAAACTTGGACTTTGAATTGTTGTCATATCTCTAAGTACAGAGAATCCAAGGCAATGCATGTCATTCTACGTAAACTACTATACTCGTGGATATACATAGTTCTATCTCGGGCTTTCTTGACAAGTTTGTTCATTAATTCCAGCATGGGCAGAAGACTGGCTAAAGTTAACAGAGTCTCTATATCACTTAACTTATGTAACAAATCAGGAGCTTTGTCTACTGTGAGGTGTTGCTCATATATTAGTCTGATCAAGGATTGATATTCTATTAGAACTCTTTCTACTGGTCCATGCAAAGAGATCTATCTGGTCTCAACATCCTTGAGAAGCTTGTTTCCTGGTGTTACTCCCTCTGAAAAAATCTTAAATTTTGTAAAATATTTAGGACTTCTGCAGAAGTAAGAGTATAGCTCGCGAACTAGATCTTCAACTTTTGACACTGTAGGAAAATCACTCACAATATTATATGCTAAATTCATTCGATGGGCCATGCAATGTATGCCAAGCATGTAAGGTGCAATACTAATTTGTAATCTTGTAATCTTGCACAAAGACCATTCCTTTGGGCATTACTGCAGCTCCATCAGCGCCAACACAAACTAACTTCTTGCCAATTGTCAAATCATCCATAACAGCAACTTATTTCAAAGAATTCTTCACTTCAAAATATAAGTTTTTTGCTATTGAATTGCCCCTCATTTTACAAACACAGAGTAGATGAGCTTGGCGGACATGTTCTTTTACTGTATACACATGCATACAAACCCAAGTAGTGTTATCTACTGCAGTAACTTCATCTATGGGTAATGAAATGAAACTGGAATATTTTACTTTCTCTTGTAAATTTTGTTTTTCCACCTCAGAAAGACAATTTTCCATTTCCCATCCAACGTTTGTTGACCAATGTGACATAGGATAGTGAGAAAATCTGAAAAATGATAATAAATTACCAATGAGAAGTCTCTCATAGAACGCCCTCTGGATAGAATATGAAAAACAACACTAATTTGAACAGTCTTTGCCAGGTTTGCTTCATTGGCTGCATGTTTAAACCCAACCTTGATTGGATTTTCACTACTAGCAATTATTGCCATTCTCTTATTATGCTCTTCATATTCTATGGCATACTTAAAATGAAGACATTCTTCCTTTGATTTCCATCTCAGTACTAATATTTCTTGTCTGTCTATGGTCTGTTTTTCATAAACCGTACCAATATGCTTTTCTATAGTGTCAAGCTTTAGCTACAACTTCTTCTCTCTTTTATTTTTTCAAGTACAAATCTTACACTTGCATTATGTTGGTTGTTCATCATTGTTCAGGACTGGTTCAATGACCCAGTACTCCGCTACCCAATCAACCTTAAAATTTCTTGTCATTTCCCACTCCCGTCCCATTTTTACGTCCATTTTTCTTTTCTTACTACCAACATCATTATTATCTTCATTGCTAGCATTTTCATCCAACTTGTTCTGTGTATCCCTTATAACATCTTCTATCGTGCCACCATTGTTATCCTCATTTGATGCATTTTGATTTTCATTTAACTCAATGACAACCCCAGCTTGTGGTAGTTAACTGGTGAGCTACTGTGAATGGCTTTTGCACTTGCAATTGCAGAAGTTGATGAAGCAGAAATATTTCCAACTCCAAAGAAAGACTTTATGGTACTATCTTTAAGTTTTGGGCGTTTTGATGGCCGCCCAAACCCTTCATTGCCCTGAGGAGTCTTAGCCTGCCCTTCACTGCCCTGAGGAGTCTTACCCTTGTCTAGCTTTCCCATCCCTTCACTACCTTGAGCACAGTGAGAAGTCTAAGTCTCAAGTTCAACCTCCCCTAACATCTCAATCACTTCAGCAGCCTGAGGATACTCAGGATAGTCACCCTTGTCCGACATCTTGACCTCTCACTAGTCACTAGGAAATTAATAGCAAATACTGTGAAATGTGAACAAATAATTGCTTACCTTGGTCCTGCTTCCTCTGAATTCTAATTCTCTGAAATGTTGAATTCTCTATTTATTGTTGCAAGATTGTTATTTGTAAATCTGGCCCTCCAAAATTTTGTAACGGGACATGAAAAGACTAACAAATCTGATTTGAATTTATATCAATCCATGATTCCAATTTCTATATTTTTTTAATTCCCAGACTTTGGGTGAAAATGTCCCAACCTGTTCAATGTTGAATGTAGGAATTAACAAATGGTTGGTGAAATAGGTCATGCTCAATATAACAATTAATAAACGATTGGCGAAATAGGTTGTCGTCAATATAACAATATAGACCATGTGGCTATATTTAAATTTTATATTCAATTCATAATTAATAACCATTGGCGAATAAAACTGGTCAACCTCGTCAAACGAAAAATTTTAATAGCGATTCGAATTAATATTTACCCCTTACTGTGTTAAGATTGGGCGATTTGGGCCACTGTGCATGATTTGCCAATTCCGGCAAAACAATTTCCTAGAATTCACCAAAATGTGAATATTCACCACTAAAAATAACCCTGGACATATGAATCCTGAGACACATGAGATATTCATTGAGAGGACTGTTGACTTTGAGAAAAGCTCTTGTATATTCGCATCTACTCATCGTCATTCTTCCTCCATAGTGGAAAGTGATGATAGTGGCTCAGATGATGAATCTCCCTCAACTCTGACTCGCGGGATTACACCTTCAGAGAGTCCACTTACAGGTGAGGATACTCCATCTTATTCTACTAGAACTCATTAGGATCAATAGACTCTTGAGTTAGCAGGTTCTTCAAACACTCGAACGAAATGGTCACAACATCAGTTTTTTCCACATGTTTACATTGCTACAATTTTGGCTCCTTGCAATTCAATGTAACTAGATATGCATTTTCTTCCAGATAGAGTTCCCTAGGATGAATACTTGACAGACATTGCAAGTTTGTTTCTGGAGTCCTACACTACATATTTGGGAGCCATCATTGATGATATTAATCTTCTCTTTAATAAAGATTATCCTTCTTCAATTGTTGCGACGGAACAATTTGACCCTCTTGTTCATCCTCCACATGATCACTCTTTCAAGTTTGATATGATTGTGGATCCTTATTTACAACAGTTGGAGGTCTCTTTATCTGTAGGGGAGACATTTGGGTCTTTAAACCATGTTCAATATTCATCCTCATTAGATCATGACTTGTATTTTTTAGCAGTGTAAACTAGTACACCTAATTTGGAAGATGTAGCCTTCAGCATTGACATGAGGACACTTGAGCAGCTTTCAAAGACTTCATACATCTTGAGGTTTCTTCCAACAGATTGGGGAGATATTACTCATACACCTTTGGTTTTGTTTCTTCTTAAAGGGAGGAACTTTGTTCGTTGTTCATTGACCACCTTCTACATTCGACTTGGAGCATCTATCTCTGGTGTATATTCTACATTACATTAGGGGTGGGGAATTTTTCCTCACATGGGATTTTGTCCTTCTCGCACTTCTTTGAGAGTTCTTTTATGCATTCATCTCTCTTTTGGGTGGGAGTTTTGTCCCACTAAGTTCTCTCCATTTTTTCATTTGTAATAGATTGCATTTGCATATTGTACATGGGTATCTAAGATAGCCTAGTAGTCAGGACCCATTGTTGGTTCCCACTTTTTCACACAGTGTCAGGTTTACACTATGATGACAAACTGGTTAGTAACCGCTCCAAAGTCTGACAGGAAAAAGTGTCAATTGATGAGGACAGAGGACATCCTCCTTCTTTGAGCTCCACATCACTCAGGCGGGTATTGCCTTATCTGCACACTCATGACTCTTCTTGATGAACAAAAGGCCTGCAGATATATTATTGTGGAATAGCTTTCAAACCCCTATAGGTATCATGTACCCCAATGAAACAAACCTAATGCAATAGTCCTACTTGCATAGAATGAATCTGAAAACTAGAATGAACCTCCTACTACCTACTACCAACATGAAAGGAAAAGTATTTCATTTGAATGAGTTTGATGTTGGGTTGAATGCACCCCTAAAATACCCCAAATCTCTCATAGACCAGTGCCTTATCCAATGGGCCGCAGAGTCAAATACATCACCGCAACAGAGCTATGAAATAAGAAGACAACACATTCACCACTGATCAGATCACACTTCAACAATCCACCTGTGTACCTAGACATGCTATCACCTATTCAAAGGATTTTAACCCTCCCCTTAGAAGAGACCTAGGAATCAAGCAATACATTAATCAGCATCCACTGAAAGACAAGCATGAGATACCCTTGATACCCCAGCTCATACACATCTGAAAACCAGTCCTAAACTTAGTTGCTTCTGCGAAAACAACTCTATTGCAGACACTTTGGAAATGCAAACAAAAAGACTACAACACCCTTGATGCTATAATCAATAAGTTAAAAACTCAAATGGAGACAATCAGATAGTAGTACAAATATGTTGAAGTCTTATACATAAGACATCTAGTTACAACTTGTATTATATTCTCAAAACTAGAAAGGAAAGAGGGATCACCCTATATGCAGAGAAGAAGGAAAATATCTGCAGGAAAGAACATTCAAGGAACCAGCTCTCAAAAGAGAGAGCGAAACCCTTCCAAATGATCTTGAAAATCTTTTTATAGAAAAAAGATTGCAACAAGCTACGGATCATTTAGGAAAAAATTTAGGTCTACAACAACCAGCCTGAACAAGAAATAAAAGCATGCAAAGAAAGCTTAGAAACCCGAGAAAATCAGATCCAATCTAATGTACAATCATTTTGGTTTTATCACCATAGGCTAACTGCGATCACAAGTTACTACCTTCTTGTTGCAAGAAAAACAAACTTTGATGCCAGAGCCAACCAGAAAGACTTCGTGTGTGCACAACATGGAGATCTCTGACATACTACCAAACCCTAGCTGCCTGCGAAGAGAAACAGGCCTTCGCATTCAAATCAACATGGTACCCCAGGAAGCACAATTAGATTAGGACGACCACCCAGATCTTCTTCATCATCTTTGCAACTGCTACCTGTCCTGGAGAAATCAAATCCGAGCTACCCATTTTGTCACATAAGGCTCGCTGTAAAAACACTGCTAAGACAACCTCGGGAAATATTTAAAATTTAGCTGCAACGGCTAATCGATCAACATTTAAAACACGACTGTTGATCTCAGTCTTTCCCGACAGATTGGGCGGTCCGTAAAATTTGACACAACGGTCAACCAGCCCACGAAAAGTCCACAGCCACATCACCACCTCGGCAGCCAATAGAAAACGAGCACCTCAGCATGACTGGCACCTCGGACCCACCGCCTTACTTACAACACCATCGGACGGTTGTCGCATAACTGCAAAGAATAAACCTTGTGCAACTTCGTTTCATGGACATGCGACAACCACAGATCATAGCCGAACTTTAAACACGCTAGGACACCGAAATCACTGGCCCCACCGAGAAAAGCCACGTCACCGCCGAGCTCAACCAATCAGAAGCGAACATGTCAGGAACACTTGACAATTGGACCCACCACACCGTCGGGTCTCACTAAGGATGAAAATCAATGGTTGTCGCGTTGCCGCCATGATTAACCTTCACGCATATTTTCTTCACGGCAAAGCGACAACCACTGGATCAACTGACAACTGGCACCTCCTTTTAAACGTACTACAACCCTCGGCCCCACTGACAAACTGCCAAGTCACCACCACACCGACCAATCAGGAACAAGCACGTCTGCAACGCCTAACAACGGGCCCACCATGACATCAACCATAAATCAAACAGTGGTCACATGATCGCAAAGGGAAAGAATATTCCTTACGATCATGCAACAACCATTAGATCCTACCAAACTGCCAGAAGAAACCCTAACCGCTCGCGAGATCGCCGAAGGTTAAAGAACAAACCGCCAGGGTTGCACGACCATGCGACCGTAGAAAACACCGAGCAGTCGAATGAAAAGCACTTAACCGCCAAAATCAAGAGACCCCGCAAACACACAGTCGCCCAATCGCTGAATGAAAAACTTAACCGCTCGGGAAACTGGAGATCAAGCGACTGAACACCATGAAGAACTGAGCCCCACTCAGTCGTTATAGTGCACATAGGAAGTGCTGGCATCAGAGAGTAAGTGCGCAGAGGCAAAAGGTCGAAAACAACCAGGATTTTCACATTGTAAAAAAAAGGTAACAAAGGAATGAGAAAACATCAAGGATTTTTATGCTTAGACAGTTTTGAAACCCTAGGATACGAAAGAGCAATTTCCAGCAAACGTTGAAACTTGAATATCTCCTTGGTTTTTGCGATTTAGCACATGCGATCTGAACTGGAGCATGGTGACACATTGAAGAACATGGGGCTAAGGGCGCAAGCCATAAAACATTGTGGATTTCTTTCGCACATTAAAACAAGCTTGCAGGCAGGGTCAGGCAACTTCACAACTTTTGCAGGGAAAAGGCCATTTTCATAGGATTTTTACTATGACAGGAAAAATGGCCTAACACCCATCTTGCATTGTGAGCTCAAGTCTGCATTCTCCTAAGTTGCACTTAAGGACGAGTGTCGATGTAATTAATTATTCACCAAATTACACTTTACTTAAGCTTACTTAGGATAATGCATAACATTGTAGTTTGCATAGAAGACACTTAGGGAATTCACACATTTAGTTGCACATGGTGTAGGAGAAATTCTACTTTAGGTGGTGATATTAGTTATCACATTCCACTTTATGTGATGTCTCCACCTTTAGTGCAATTAGCATTGTATCATCCTCCACATGTTACATATACTTCATTGCACAATGGAGGATGATCCACCTTTGGTGGACATGTGAATCCACATTGCGTGGGAGATAATTTATCACTCGGTTATCATGTTCTCTTATTGGACTGCCTATATAAGAAGGCACATATTCATTCGTACTCACCTCTTGAATGAATTCAATTAATTCAATTATTGCATCTTTGATGAGAATACAAATTATTTTTGTCCATATTGTTCTCTCTTGTTATTGTGTTATTCAATGGCCTTTAGATATTTGGTTGTTGCTATTGTCAAACTCTTACAATTACTTGCCAATTTCTAGTTTGTCCCCTCTCAAGTTTTTTGAGTTTCACCTCAAAGACCTTAGTCTCCTTGTGATTTATCAATTCTTGGTTGAGTTGAAAGTTAGGGCCAAAATAAAATAAAGAAGATAGGGAATGAGTCAAGTCTTTATGTGGTTGGGAAAACCCAAAGCCTAGGGAATCCGTTACTTAGTGGAATTCCTAAGAATATTTCAGTGCTTTAGAAACTCAACTTCTTTGTAGTTTTAGGTATTCTTGAAACCCCAACATAACTCAACTCTTCACTACCAGGTCAAATTTAAGAAATTCCATGTTGAAGCTAAAACCATAAAGTTAATTTTTTTCTAAATCAAAATAATGTCCAACCTCTTTCAAGTGTATAGGTTGCAAACCCAAGTCATTTTCCTCATTTTACACCTTTTAGCTTGATCTTTGGAGTGCTTGTGTCCTAGTTTAAGTAAGAGATCAAGCTCAAGTTGTTGAGTATGTGCAACAAGAAATTGAAGATAGTTACACTCAAAATTTGAGAGGTGACATGAACAATATTTGTGGTTCTCCAAATCTATTTTATAAACTACAAGTTTGCTTGTAAAATGGTGTACATTAAGGGTTTCAAAAAGTGGGCCACACAAAGTGGTCTTATTTTTAATAAAAAAACATAACATGTTGGTGTTGCAGTCCCTGTAAAATGCTAACTTGTTTTTTAGAATTGTAAAAATTGCTCCACTTTGAATTTTACTAACACCATGTAGCTTATGTCATATTTTTCAGCTAATTATTTAATGAATATATGATTGTTTACTAATTTATAAAGTGGACACATCTTGAAAAATAAAAATTTGAGCATTTCCCTCCAAATTTTTCAAAAACTAATTGAAAATTATTTTTTCTCAATGTATGTAAAATTAAGTCAAGTTTCAAAATATGTAGTTGCTTCCAAATTTGATGAACGAGAAAAAATATTACCCAAAATAGCATGTGTTGGTTTTTGACAAAAAAATGAACATACTTTTAAAAGAAATTAGAGACAAAAACCTTAACACAATCAAAATGTGAGAAAAACTATAAAGTTGGATAGGTAAGAGAGATATTAACATCATAGAATTTTTGTCGTTGCATTGAAACACATGCAAACCTAATGGAGAGAATGACCAAACATGTGAGAAATTTTGTCATCCTTTTAGAAAAACACATCTCAAACTTGAAATAGTTGTCAATATGTCTTTTCCCTTTCTTACACTATATTTCATGTATATATTGGCAAGATGTTTGAGAGTGCTTTTAGATCTATGACTTATAATGTTGATTCTAGGTTTTAGAAGTTCATCTAAATTTTTAGACTTAGTCAAAATTTAGTAATCAACATGATCTCTCTCTCCCGCTCTCTCTCTCTCTCTCTCTCTCTCTCTCTCTCTCTCTCTCTCTCTCTCTCTCTCACTCACACACACTCACTCACACACACACACTTGTCTCCTCTCTCTAGGCCTCTTCCACCCTCTCTACCTTATCGTCGCTCCTTAACCTCATCTCTATCCCTACCTCCCTCCCTCTCTATTGTTCTCTCTTATTATTTATGTCCCCTCTCTCTCCATTCTCTTAATGACTACCTACCCTGCCACCTTCTCTCTCCCTATCTCTAGCTCTCTCCTTTCCTCCCTCCCTCTTTACCTCACTACCTCTCCCCCCTATCTCATTTCCCACCTCTATCTTCCCCCCACTTTCTCTCCCATCTCTATCTATGCCCCTAGAATTCTCAATACCCTCTCCCCAAGCTCTATGTCTCTCACCTATATATTGCTCCTTTCTCTAGTTATTTCCCTCCCTATCCACCTCTATATCTACCTCATTACCCTTCTTTTTCCCCTTGTGAACTTTTCTATCTCAACCTCACCTCTCTACCTCTCTCATCTTTAGGTCTCTCACCCACTCCTTGTCTACCTCACCCTCCCCCTCATTAGCCCTTCATTTCTCTTTAATATCCTCTCTCTCATTTTATCTCTCTCCCCTCTCTCAGTCATTTATCTCCCTCCCTTGTACGAGGTGTAGGGAATAGGGATTAGGATATAAGGTATACAATATAGGGTTTCGAGTATACGGTTTAGGTTTGAGGGTATTGGTATAGGGTTTAAGATACAAGATTAATGGTATAGTGTTAAGGGTACACTTTCTGTAATGATACTTCCCTTTGAGTTTAACAATGCATTGAAACAAATAACAAAGATAAGACATTGTTGTAGAGGCTAGATATACTCAAATATTTATTTGCAACCATCACAATCTCACTTGCTCTCTTGAGGACACTTTCAAAGAAGGAATTCCTCAAGCATGTAAAAAGAAGAGCTATTTTATTTTGTTAGAGAGAGTGCTTGAGGTGTAAGAGGCTCTACAATTGATAATGGCCAATTCAAATTGGAATTGATGCTCTAATGCAAACACTACTAAAGGGAAAAGCATCAAACGAAAAATTCTTGATATTGATTGGTGGTCCAATTTAAGGTGAAAATTTTGATATTATTTTTTTTAAATAACTTGTTGGTTTTCAATTTACTAATAAATTTATAACTTATTATTTGATTGCTAATTATATTAAAAGAAAATCTGATTTTAATTTTGTAATGTCTTCTCCCAAATATTTGTTTGTATATATATTTGCTCCTTCACTTTACTAGTTGTGGATCCTAATTCAAGATTACATGAGCGAGAAATTAAGCCTATTGCAATGAGGTAGCAAAACACTATGAACACCTTGCTTCATATGCAACCCTTTGCTATCAATATCAAATGGCATGCACAAAGACCTAGTGAGGTACCTCCTTGTGATGACAAAGAAGTGAAAGAAGGGCTTATGAAGGCCCTTACAAAAATGTATTCAATTGAGGAGTAGAGTGTACTTTGTACACAATAGCTTGACTTTACTAATTTTTGTTGTTCAACATTCGGCAAACTAGAGGCCAAGATAGACAGAGATACATAAGCTCAAAAGGATCCCATTGAATTGTGGACAGGGTGTGGGAAAGATACATTAGAGTTGGCGATGCTCGCTTGCCTCCTTTTCCAAGCAATACATTTCCATAATTTATTAATTTGATTAGCGTTGAACATTTATTGAACCATAAAATTTGAATGTACTATTAGTAATTTATTTTTCCCCTCTTATCACAGGCTTCTAGTTCCTCTATTGCAGAGAGCAATTGGTCCACATAGAGCTTTATTCACTGTATCAAGAGGAATAGGCTAGCCTCCAAATAAATTATGGTTGTGCATAGTGCTTTGCAACTCCAAGATCATCAAACTATAGAATAGTGGTTTTAGGGCTTGCATGACCAAGGGCCTAAATTTGGGGATGATGAGGTGACAATGGGGGATGGTGCCAAAGTCATGGTGGGAGGGGGGTGGTGTTGATATTAAAATAGAGGTGAATTGAAATCTTCAAGGATAAATCTACAATATAATATCCCCATGAGTGCCTCATAAAAGGCCAACTAGTTTTCACAAATTTTCAATGTTTCTGATTTAGATTGTTTTTAGTGTTTGGATCACACTCTGTGATCTATCATCAAGACAAAATAAAAGCACAATCAAAAAGCTCAAGAAGATCGTGCTTTCTAATCATGCTTTATGCAATCTTCTTCAGCTTTCTAATTATGCTTTTTTCGTCCTAATGATGGATCACAGAGTGTGATATGAAACATCGATCCAAAAACTAAACACAATCTAAACCAGAAACATTGAAAATAACAATTATAGATTGTGGAAAACTAAGTTTCACAAAGTTAAAGGTTGCAATTAGCATGTAATGGCATGTGCCATATACCAAGCCACGAGGCAGTGTTTGCAACAAAGGTGGCAACAGTGGTGGTGTTGGTGGGGGACGTTTCCCCTAAGATCATGCTTTCTGATCATGTTTTATGTAATCTTCTTGAGCTTTCTAATTATGTTTTTTTTTGTCCTAATGCGGGATCACTGAGTGTGATATGAAACGTTGATCTAAAAACTAAACACAATCTAACCAAAAACATTGAAAATAACAATTACAGATTGTGGAAAACTAAGTTTTCACAAAGTTAAAGGTTGCAAACAGCATGTAATGGCATATGCCATATACCAAGCGACGAGGCAGTATCTGCAACAGAGGTGGCAAAAGTAGTGGTGTTAGGGGGGACGTTTCCCCTAACTGGATCGTCAAAATTTGAATGTCCCGATTAGTAATTTTTTTCCCCCCGTTTGGCATGGGTTGTTGGTTCCTCTATTGCAGAGAGAAATTGATCCACAGGCCTTTATTCACTCTATCAAGAGGAACCTTCAAAAAAAATTGTGTTGGGAATTAGTGTTCACATGTGAGTTAAAGTGAGTTAAAGTAATAACTCACATAGTATAAATTATGAGTGGTAGGAATATTAAATATTTGTTAAGTTAGTCAATCATATTTATAGAAGTATTTTGTTGCACATGTGTGTTTGTTTGTGTTGTTAAAACAACTCATTATATTTAGGCAAGTTGTTATAAGTAGTTTCCTATAATGTAGGAAAAGGAAATCCTATACATGTGCGATGTATTTGATATGAAAAAAGAAATATCGCATTATCATGTGTAATATTATTTGCTTCTATTAACTCTTGCCCATATTTTCTAATAATTTGATGGTCACGCATAGTGCTTTGTGACTCCAAGATTGTCAAACTTTAGAGTATCAATAGACTCCAACTTTATGGTTGGATGTTGATCTAGACAACATCGCCCAAATTGATTAGGATATAGGGATTCATTAGAGTTCCATTAGATGACACAACCCCTAATATGCATAACGACAGTGACTTGGACTGTGAGTTTAATGCAATGTTAGTAGATGTTGATTAGAGGCAGCCATCATACTTTTCATGACTATGTTTTGACATTTGTGACTTCGTTATTTTAACATTTGTTGTCCAAGCTTGTAGCCTTCAAGCATTTTGGTGTATGCAGTATTACTATTTCTTAATTTTTTATTTATTGTGTTCCATGAAGACATGTCCCCTCCCCCTAAAAAACCTAGCATCCCTAGTAGGGAGATGTATCCAAGTGTTAGGGACTTAGGGGAAATGTCCCCACATAGCACCACCACTTCCACCACCTCTGTAGCAGACACCGATAAGTCGCTTGCTAGTTGGCACATGCCATTACATACTGATTGCAACCTTTTTGTGAAAACTAGTTGGCCTTTCATAGGGCACTCGTAGAGATGTTATAATGCGGGTTATGCTTTCAACATTTCAATTCAGCATTGTTTATATATTTAGTCCCCCAAGCCTCGATCCCCAGAGGAAAACTCCATTGAACTATGTAATCTTATATCATGTGCACATTGACATGAACTTTGCGAGCAATTAAGTATTACTATTAATTTCTTTGACTCATGTAAACTATTGTTGTGTTTTACTTTTGATTCTATAATAAATAAGTCAAAATGATAACATTTGTAACTTTATCAATGATAGCGTATCAATATCTGAAATTTCCCTATACTTTTAAAATGTGTACGCATGTATGTGTGTGTGTGTGTGTGTGCATATGTTCATGTGTGTGCACATACGTGTAGTTGCCTCATTTGTCGTCCCCATCTATCCCCAAAAATGGCGTAAAAATCTCATCCCAAAAACACAACCAGTCCCCCTATCCCGAAAACTTGGTGGAGCATAGGGAAAAATGCAAAGAAAAAATTAAATAAATAATAGGCAAGTCAAGTTTGGTCGGATATGGACAAATCGATGTCTCTACAAGGATAGTACCTAGACCTCCTAAATTCTCCTTCTGTATTGAACAATAAGAGCTATGCAAGGTAAATGAAATGCTGCTACATCTATAAGTAGAATTCTGGAAAGTAAACAGCAAAAATAAAGCCCCAAACATATCAAACATGCAGATGACATATAGAGGCATATGGAATGTTCAACCAAATCGAAATATCATAGAAAGCTGACCTCTCAAAGGAAAAGCCTCATGTAATCCATCATTCAAGGAACCTATATAATGAAATCACCCCATTCAACTTAGATAACCAAATGACTGGTGTTGGAATCAAGACGGTAATACAGCAGATAAAGCAGGCTTATTCGAAGACAACAATTTTAATGAAATAACTACAAATGAACTTGTTACCATCTCTCGTGATCTCTAAATACGTGTATTTATATACCAAGGCTAGAATAGAGCTAACATATCACAGGAAAATCATTCTTTGAGACGTAATTAGTTTGTCATTCAGACTCCATTTGGCACAAGTTTTGATGTGTTGAAGACACATTTCTTAGGTCTACAAATTGTTGCACAATGTGAAACTGTCTCTAGTAGTCCTGCGCTGCAAATTAGAAGTTGTGTAACTGCCACAAGTAGATTGTCTTCCAGAGGATACAGCTTAGTCAGACAAACTATGTTTGTCCTTGATTTCAAAGTGATCCAAAGATATTAAAGATATCTGCATAATACTTGTTTAAGGACTGTCTGTAAGGGATGGGGAAGGGAAACAACCCTCAATAGATGCACATGAACCTTATCTCTCATCCAATAGTTGTATTTTTGTTCACATAAAATGCGACATCCAACTTGCACAGCACAGTCACAACAAGTAGCTGGACAATCTTCAATGGCAATTGTAGAACTTTTCCTTTTCAGAGAACTCTTACAGAGAGTCCTTAAACAAGTATTATGCAGATATCTTAAAATTAAGGACAAACAGAGTTCGTCTGATTAAGATGTATCCTTCCAAAGACAATCTACTTGTGGCAGTTACACAGCTGCTAATTTGCAGCACAGGACTACTAGAGACAGTTTCACACTATTATTACTAACTGGTTACTGAGAGGGGGGGTGAATCAGTAAATAATTGTTTCTACTGTAATTCAAAACTTGTTTAATTATCCTTTCTTGCTAAGCAGAATATAAACAATCATTCATAAGCATATAAAGAAACACACAGATCAACACAAGATGTATACGTGGAAACCCTCAATTAGAAGAAAAAACCACGGTGAGACAGAGCTCACAACCTCACTACTGCAGAATGAAGGTGCCATGTTAGGCACTTACAAAACACTTGTTAGAGTGCTACCCTATTAAGGGATTTGGTAGAAGATCGGTTAAGATCTTAACTCTGTTAAGAGTTGCATGGTTAAAGGACTTTTAACATGAACAATGATGTTACCCTGTTAGGGGATTTTACAAAGAACCGATTAGGTCCACCCTAATAGAGGGATTTCATCTTGCTTTCACACTTTATAAAAGCAATGATCTTCTATGACACTGATTGTCTGATCAGATCATACCTATTGATCTCTTCCCGGTTTGCCTAGCTGTTGATCTCTATTGCCTTTCAACTTTGTGATTGTAGCGCTTCTCTCAGAAGGTATCTCTCCTTTGCTCTATGCATTCACCAATTATCAAGAACACTTTTCTTGTATCCTATGACCTGTATTTATACAAAAGTTCACCGTAATGAAACCCTTAACTCAGAGAATCGTCAGGCTGTAAACTCAACAATAAATCATGCAACTAGCAAAAAGCTATGCGTTGTGATCTGGAGTTTACCTTTAAAACATCCGTAGAAATAAAGCTAACTCCACTTCTGAGCGGTGGATGTCTCATATAATCCGATTTTAACTCAAACTGCTCCGCAAAATTTGGTACAGATCTTTATGCAGTTAGACTGGTATATCCCATACCCAGTTCATCTCTGTATGCACTCTGAGACCTGTACTGTGTACTTAAGTCAGTCTACCGGTGTATCCCCTTTGCTTCATCTACCAGTGCATACACTCTGTTTCTAGTCTACCGGTGCCTTTTAAGTAACGTGAGTGACCCATGAACCTTTACCGGTGTGAATGGTGTTTGTGAATTACACTAATGACAACTTATATTGCTAACAATCTTCCCCTTTGTCATTGGTGGCAAAACCATACACAAACTATACTCACTTACTTGTAACAATTTATACCTTGTTCTTTGTAGACTTTTCTTCCCTCTGTAGCACACTTCCCCTGTTCCAGACTTCCCCTGTCTGTGTGCTTCAATGATTGTTCTGCTCTTTCATTTTCATTTCTTCTTCCCCTTTTTGCTTCAATAGGACAAAGGGTTAGGCTTCTCCTCACACTTGAAGTTTTGTGAAGATATCCTTATATATTGTTTTGGCAGAGTGAAGAAACGGTGCCCACTGACAGGTTACATATTCAATGTTCTTTTGGGCTGCCTTAAGAGAAACAATAATGTTGTCCATAGCTTCCATAGTTTTGTAATCCGGTTCATTGATCAAAGCCTTTATAGAAGTTGTTTGGTGCATGATGTCAAGTGTTAGGGCCAGAAACATTTGAAATCCAATAATATCTTGGATTCGTTTGTTCTCCTCTTCAGTTGTCTTTCTCAGTATTAGAGCAAGACTTGTCATTTCTCTACTAAAATTAGTTGCAGTCTTGTTCTTAATATCAAACTAAGAGGACAAGGTTTTAATCTTCTCTGAGGCCTTTGCTGATTTCTCTGATAGATCTTGCAAAAATATTTCAAAGTTTGAAGTTCTGCTCATCAAACTTCCTGCCACTTGAAGCTGTTGTTGAAGCACTCTCAAGGTTGCTTGTCACATTGACCTTAATCTCTTCAACTTGTTTGTGGCGAATATCTACTCTTTTCTTCTTAGTGGTCAATTGCCACTATTTCTGGATCAGTTAGATCCTCACCGATAGTTTGTGCAGAACTTCCAACTAATCGATGACCGGTTCATCTTCATCTATGTCAGCATCTGGTACAAAGTTACACAGAATGTTCTTTACGGTGGTCAGGACCATGTCATGTTTCCTTTAGGTTAGCTCTTTTAGCTGCCTTGTTGACATATTGCTGATGTCCACCACTGTATCGATGACCTTGCTCTTTTTAGCTTCCTTCTCCTCGGTAAATGACAACTTCCTCTTGGATGAGGAGCTTGGTATGTCTGTATGTTCCTGTTGCCTTTGCTCTTGCTCCGGTTGAGCTTGCTCAGTGTGGACTGGGATTTCTTCCTCTTGTCCCTTATTCTCTTCAACTCCTTGTTGAGTTGTATTTTTTGGTTGAACCTCTTCTTTTTTAAGAACTTTCTCGGCAAGTGGTTCTTCCTCATTCTGAGCATCATCTTCCAGTTGCATATTAACTTCAACATCTTTTTCCTGTTGAAGCTGATCTTCCGATGGGACTTCTTTTGTGCGCTGCTCTTCAGCAGTATGGAGTTCTCCCACAGGTATTTCACTTCCTATCTCTTGTTCAACATTTATTTGTTCACCAAATGTGAACTCCTCTATTTGAACATTTTCCTTTCTCGTAGAAGCTTCTTCACTAGTGGTGAATCTGACCGGTGGTGCTTGTATTTGTTCACTTTGATCCTGAAGACCTAAATTGTCCAGGGTACTGAAATCATAAGTTTGCCAGAAATCCAAAGTTGCTTTGTAGACATCATTTCCAAATCCAATTATTATTTGGGCAACTCTATATTTAGTATCCAAATTCATTGATGCTTCTAGTAGAAGCTTGATCCTAACATCACATAGGCCAAGTCTTACTTTAGACAAGCTTTCTCTATTAATTCTTGTATTAGTGCCTAGACCGGTCCTCCATTTATTCAAAAGCCTAGAAATTAATTCAGGTGGAAACTGAGACCTGTAATCCCTTGGAGTTTTGTGAAAGTCCAGAAAATTTGCCAATATTGCTACAATTACTGCCTGTTTATCCTCTTCTTCTAGCACACTATACCACTTGGCAGCATTATCTACTATTCTGAAGTCCATTACTTCATCTAGTATATCATTGACTGACATAGGTTTAGTGTTACCTTTGCTCGGAGAGATGAGAACAATTGGTCGTGTTGGCTTGCTGCTCTTGTCATCGGTGATGTCGATGACCGGTACTGTGGAGCTCTTTTCTTTGACAGGTGCTTCCACTCCAAGCACTCCTTTTCCTTTACTGGTGTTAGGGACCGGTTGAATTGTGGCTCTTTGGCATTCTTCCTCAACTTATTTTGGGCCTGAAGAAGTTTGGTCCACATCACTACTCCATCATGCACTTTCTCAACTTCCCCAATAAGCATGAGACCGATCCTTTTTTTTGTCGAGAAGGATTGCTAATGTAGTTCAGCTTGTTCTATGGCTTCTTCCAGAGTGAGGTGGTTGTGGACCTCTAGAAGAGCTTGTATCCTCGGCTCCTCTCTATCCATTGATGCCTTCCACCGATCTTCAATAATTTGTAGAAGATTTTCAAGTAGAGTTGTGTGAAGTGCATTAGCATGTAGATTGAATTTATGAAGGCAGAATACTATCGCTTCTTCAATTTTCCTTCTATCTTCATCATTGGCCATTGATATCTGCCTCTAACAAAACCCAAACCACCAAACTCTTTTAGTCCTGCCACAAATTCATCAATTGTGAGCTTTCTTCTTCTTGGTGGATCTTCCTTTACCGGTTTGCTTGAACCCCTCTTCCTTTTGATTAAAAGAACTGTGTCTTCTGAATCTGTCTCCTCTTGTTCTACTACCTAGGCACTGGATACCGGTTTAGTCTTCTTCTTTTGAGCCTTGGGTTGCTCAGTCGTTGATTTCTTCTTTGGTGTGGGGGCCCTCTTGTAAACATTCTTGATCGGTGCCCTCCTTTTAAAATTATCTTGAATCTTGGAAAACGTACCGAACCGATTTGCAAAGAGATCCAGATTTGCTTCATTTAGGGCATCAGCATATGCCTTAGCAATTTTGCTAGAGATCTCATACCCCAACTCAAGAGCATACTCAGTTCTTGGTTCCATTGCTTGAATCGTGCAGTGATCGGTGGAAACCAGAAAACACACATCATCCTTGTATGCTACAATAATTGTTGTCGGTATCCGCTCCCTTGCATGCATCCTTAGTTGAAAGGCTTCAAAATATTTGTTCATAACCTTACTTAACTGGTTTCCCAGTTGGTTGGCCAATTCAGCTATTTGGTGCATGACCAGTCTGTCGGTCTTCCATGCCACTTTGCCAATACTCGGGAAGAAGCTCTGGTAGTAGAAGTAGAGACATACTAACAAGGTTTCGTACTTCATGGATTTCTTCTTAACCATACCGAGCTTTTTCATATTCTCAAATATCTGCCCTCGTAGCATTTCGCAGATATCATAATTGGCGTTATCATACATTATCCGATGGGTGGCATGAATGGCTCCTCCCAATATGTTGTTGAGATGACTGCATTGATAGATTTTATAACCTATCACCATGGACGCAAACCAAACCTTATCATCTTCGATGTCGTTCACTGTCATGAGACGACCATCGTATTTGGATTTCGTCAACTTTGTGATGACTGCATTTGAGATGGTTCACAGCGTTAAGGCTTCCCCTTCCTAACTGTATCTGTTTACCCAATGTAGATCCTCCTTGGTTATTTCTGTAACTGCGACCTTTTGTAGCCAAAACCGTGGATCATGTACTCGACTAAGAACCAATCGAATCCAGTCAGGCTAGAAGATGGTCGGAAAGGTGACTCCGTTGATAATACTAGACGACACCAGCTTCGTGTATCGGTCCTGCAGTCTTCTGTCCTCACACAGAGAGAGGTCCTCGCCCTAAATGTATGTTTAACAAAGTTCTTCCTGCTTGGCATGGATAAACGCAGTCACGTCTTCTGTCATAAAGATGCCCTCTAGTACTGTTGACAAGGCTCCAGCCATATCGGTTGCTCGATTTTGAATCGCCGCAATATCATATGCAAGTCGATCCGCTTGATCTCCCTTTATCAACTTCACTGTAGCGGATGATGAGGTCATAGCTTGATAATCGGTTTCAAAACGTCGCTTGATCAGTATAGCAGACAATAGCTCACAGTGGTGATCAAAGTGCGAGAATTTTACTTAGCACAACAATTCGTTAATCACAATGAAAGAAAAGTAAAATTTATGAGTAATCCTCCTTTCTTTTATAGGGTTAGGTCATAACGGTAATTACCATACGATAACTATTTGTTAAACAGCTACAGTAATAAATGCCTTACCTAACTTTTCTTTCCATTTTTGCCAACCGGTGATCCAGCTTTTTCGGTTTGGCAAACCTCAGTTGATTACTTCTTACCTGTCTGGTTATCCTTGTAGACTGAGTAAGTTCGATTCTCACAAGTCTTACCGGGAACGGTAGATGGTCTACCGGTTCCCTCTAAGCCTTTAGAGCTCAATTTGCTGAAGAGATCTCAACATCAGCAGATGATGATCTTTCCTCTGTTTTCTCCTCAACGAAGCTCTTTGATTCATTTTTAAACCAAATCTATCTTACTGTTTGTCCAGTCTTCTCTTCCTTATTGATCTTCTCATTTGTGGATGAGATCTTCTCTACCGGTTTGACCAATTCTTTCATTTTGTTAGATGACCGGTTCCTGCAATTTTTGGCTAGGTGTCCAACTTTGTTGCAGTGATAACAGACTACCTCGGTTGCCTTCTATGGGTTCACCCTTCTTGGGTTGGGTGAATTGCTCCAAGAGTCATTGTGACTGTGCATCCCATAGTTTGTACAGTTGATTGTGCTCCGGTTCTTGTTTCTCTTGGTGAACACCAGTCTTGGGGATCTAAATGTCATTGTCTTTGATCTGCATTCTTCAGCCTTGTGTCCAAACTTATTGCATGCATAACAGTAGCCCTTGAAGCTTCCCCTGCTTCCACTGGACACCGATGTGAGGTTGGACCAGCATTCATTGCTCTTGTGGCCAAACAACAGTTCTTACAGTAGTTGTTGTTAGGCTTTACCGGTGCATTCATGTAGTTATTTGTTCTATGATCCGATTTCCCACAATGATTGCAAGAGGTGTTAAAAGTTTTCTTACTTTTTTGTGTCAGCGACTTCTTATCCTTCTTGCTTGTCTTTGCTCCAGAAGACTCACCAAACTCTTTGGTGTCTTTACCGGTGAATCCAAGGCCGGTGTGATCTTTGTCCTTTCTTTGAGCTTTAAGTTGCTCATCAAGCTTGACTGAGTTGTTGTTGTATCTTCTTAACGTTTCATTTTTTTTCTTCAAGTTTTTTCATTTGTTCCTTCAGTTGATACAATTCTAGTGCCAGTCTTTTGCATGCTTCATGCCTATCATGTCTTCCCTTTTGGATGTTGGCGTTTTCTTGGGTGACAATTTGCATGTCTTCTTGGAGTTGCAAAATGATAAGTTCATTCGCCCCTACAGCTTCCTCTACCCAATTCCTTGCATTTTCAGAGGTTGTTAATGAATTGACTGTTGTGTTTCTTTCATCTTCAACTTTCCTTTTTTTCTCAATCAGTTCAGTCATCCTCAAGGCATTCTCTTTTTGCTCTCTTTTGAGATTGGAGATCTGACCAATTAGGATCTAGTTCCTTTCCATGAGCTCAAAAACTACCTCCTCAGCTTCATCAGATCCACTCTGCCCAGAGAGTTCATCAATGGTCTCATTGCTCTCATTCAATTGCAGAGCCAACTCTTTTCTTTTTGCAAGTGGTCTCCTCAATCTATTCTCCAGAGAGGCAATGATGTCGTTGGCTTCCTCTAGCTGTTTCTAATACCTATAACCCTCCATGATCTTTCTCTCAAGCAGTTAAGCTTTATATAAGAGAGTCAATGCTCTGATACCAATTGTTATTACTAACTGGTTACTGAGAGAGGGGGTGAATCAGTAAATACTTCTTTCTAATATACTTCAAAACTTGTTTATTTATCATTTCTTGCTAAGCAGAATATAAACAATCATTCATAAGCATATAAAGAAACACACAGATCAACACAAGATGTATACGTGGAAACCCTCAGTTAGAAGGAAAAAACCACGATGAGATAGAGCTCACAACTTCACTGCTGTAGAATAAAGGCACTCTGTTAGGAGCTTACAAAACACTTGTTAGAGTGCTACCCGGTTAAGAGATTTGGTAGAAGATCAGTTAAGATCTTAACTCTGTTAGGAGTTGTCTGGTTAAAAGACTTTTAACATCAACAATGATGTTACCATGTTAGGGGATTTTACAAAAAACCAATTAGGTCCACCTTGATAGAGGGATTTCAACTTGCTTTCACACCTTATAAAAGCAATGATCTTCTATGACACTGATTGTCTGATCAGATCATACATGTTGATCTCTTATCGGTTTGCCTGGCTATTGATCTCTATTGCCTTTCACCTCTGTGACTGTAGCGCTTCTCTCAGAAGGTATCTCTCCTCTACACCGTGCATTCACCAATTATCAACAACACTTTTTTTGCGTCCTATGACCTGTATTTATACAAGAGTTCACCATAATGAAACCCTTAACTCGTAGAACCTTCAAGCTATAAACTCAACAATAAATCATGCAACTAGCAAAAAGCTATGTGTTGTGATCTGGAGTTTACCTTTAAAACATCCGTAGAAATAAAGCTAACTCTTGTTAAAAAACTAACTCCACTTCTGAGCGGTGGATGTCATGTATAATCCGATTTTAACTCAAACTGCTTCGCAGAATCCGGTGCAAATCTTTAGGCAATTAGACCGGTATATCCTATACCCGGTTCATCTTTGTGTGCACTCTGGGACCGGTACTGTGTACTTAGATCAGTCTACCGGTGTATCCCCTTTGCTTCATCTACCGGTGCATACACTCTGTTTCTAGTCTACCGGTGTCTTCTAAGTAACGTGAGTGACCGGTGAACCTTTACCGGTGTGAATGGTGTTTGTGAATTACACTAATGACAACTTATATTGCTAACACACTGCGTATCAATTTGTAGACCTAAGAAATGTGTATTCAACACATCCAAAACTGTGCCAAATGAAGTCTAAATGACAAACTAATTACCACTCTAAGAATGATTTTCCCATGATACTCATTTCAATTAATGGTGAAATAAAAGGACTTATCCAATACATGCATAAGGTTACAATATGCAGAATAGCCCATACAAAGGCAGCAAACTAGGTCCAAAATTCAATACATTTAAGGGTTAAAAAAGCCTAAGATCATCAACAAACATGATTATGACATTACAAAGTGAAAACTTTCGAGTGCATATAATCCTTGAATACAATAAGAAGCTAATAAAAATTAAAGCCCGAGACCAAGGCTGAAAATAAATGCATATGGTAAAACACTGCTGTAGCAAAACTTATAAAAAGAGAAATGATAGTTCACCGCAATGAGATGGACAAACCAATATTTGATAGTGACTGGAAATATATTAGGGCTAACGAAGCAACACCAAACACTCCTAGGAAGAACCAGGAAGTCCTAACCTCTCTTAACATCCAAAGCTGATGAACTTCTATACATGGTGAATCTACTAGCAATCTGCAACTGTTTTGTGGCCTATGTTTTTGACAAGGAGAACTAAAAGACCCTCAATGCCCGCCAAAAATTAATCCATAATCCGTAAACTGAGGATATATGGGCCGGGGAGATCCTAGTCGCAACATATGCATACATGAGAACCATCTCTCAGACATGCGAACTAGTGTGAATAAAACAGCAGCATCAAAAAAGAACTAAACACCTCCAATGTCTAGGAAGGGATGAAGACAGAACCATCCCAGCCACTCTGTGGGATCCCTGTAAGCTCTTAGAAGTGACAACCTCCTGATGAAAATGGACCTGATGCATCTGATCAGTACAGAAAAGAAAAGAAAATGGGTAAGCTAATCACTCGGCTTCAAAAAGAAAAAAAGCTTCGTGTCAAAGACAAGATGTTATATGAAAGAATGCTTTAAACATACCAATTTGCAAAAGGAACAAAGAATCTTCTGAATCTTATTCCATATCTGCAAAAGGGATAAAGAAAAAATATAATTATGTTTTTTAAACTTCTGAACTTGTCCTTCCCTGTTAACTTCAATCTGTCATAAATATAGCCTTTGTAAAACGGATCACATAAATGCTAAATTATTTCTGTTGGTGTCAACAACAACATTCTACAATATTTCTTTTTAGCAGAAGGTGATGGTATACATAAATGAAAATGCATCAAACTCACTCCAAAGTTTCAGAGAGACTAGGAGCATGTGAGCGTAACATTACAAAAGTGGAGATCATCACATTATTCCACCGATCACATACAAGTTTTTTGAAAACAGGTAAATTAAATTGATTACATATAGGCTCAGCATCACCACAAGTGTATTTAGTACATACATTGTTTGAAACGTGCACTTTTAGTACTTTAGACTAAGCTCGGAAAAAAGAAAGCATAAACATGTTCTGTTATGTTCTGTTTTGGCATATAACCAAAATTTTAGAAGTAGCATTTCATTTTCCATCAAACGCATATTTTTCCAGGTTCTATCAGAATGGGGACCCAATGTCAGAATTTCACCCCTCTTTAAGGAATGAAGAAGATAGTAGCCTTGGGTGCAGCCTAATATTCAGCTCTAGCAGCGTGGCTTTCAATTTAATGCAGGGAGCAAGTGCAGGCAGACGGTTGGTGTCATGCCCCTGCTAGAGATCACAATCTTGATAAAGGAAATCTAGGTGAGGCAATTACATTAATAAATCATTATAAGGCCAACCATATTAAGATTTAACTAACAACTAATTTAGAGGGACTGATCAGACTTAGACGATTAAACAGCAATTTTTTAAATGGGCCAGCCCAAAATAGAATGATTTAAACCGGCTATGACTTTTTTAAAGGTGGGCCAACTAAGATTAAGAGCAATTATGAGCAACGTTCAAGTAATAGTAATTTCTTTAAGGGAGCCAACTCAGTTTTATTAAGGGGTTGCAATCAGCTTTGAAAGGATTCAATTCTTAAAAAGGCAAGAGGCATTTATGAAGAGGTGTGACCCCTACACTTAGATATAAAAAGGAGGACAAATCACTTGGGAAATCATCCATGAAAAGATCAAAAATGGAATAATAGAAGGAAAATAAGCAGAAAGACAATTGACATCATAACTGCATTAATATAGCAATAGTACCATTTAGGGGACGAATCAGAACATAAGAAAAATAAGAGCAGAATCTGATCTAACATTATCAACCTGAAATAAGTTTATGCATGGAAATGTGACATGAGTATATAAATGTTACACTTATATTTTGCTAGAATATATATGGGTAGCATTTATATACTCATGCCACATTTCCATTCATAAACTTATTTCAGGTTGATAATGTAATGGGAATAAGAACAGATCGGCAATCCAAATCATCAATAAAGGATTGATCAAGAGGATTGTCCTTTGAATCGGGAAACTCTAAAACATAACCAGCAAAATACATATACATGTATAATTTTTGCAGTTCCTCAAGAATCATTAAATAAGATTACTCAATGATTGATTCCCAAACCATCAAGAATCTTAGGATCAGTAATTATTCATTCGATAGTCCTACAAGCAATCATGTGGAGGATTCCTAAGAAAACGTGGTAGGAAGGTGCAGCAGCACCGGTTCCCTTAAGTAGACCACCCCAAGTTGGTTTTCTTGTGGGCCAAGGGGTTGAATTGTCTTAGATGGATGTTCCATGCCCTTGAGCTTAGTTGTGGAGAACAGTCTCCCAACGCCCTATCATGCTTTCCAATCAAATTCCTAATATGGTTCATGCATCTAGGATACTTTGTTAAATTGTTTTCAATAGAAATTTTTAATGATCATAATGCTTGGGTTAATTAATATAATTTTCTCTATTTTTACTTGCCATTATGTGATTTATTCATAGAATATTCTTTGTAAATAAATTGTATTGTTGGAATTGTTATTTTTCAGCGAACTTCACGCATATACCAAAAGGAGACATTACAGACTTGCAAACACACGTCCCATTGCAAATGGGGAACCCCGACTTTTCTGCTTGGTATTTTGGTAGTTTGTTTAGTTTAGCCTTAGTTTGGCAATGATTTTGAAGTCTCAAGTGTTGATGTGGTTTCAAACTCAGGCAACGTGTGGATGTAAGGGGTGAAAGATTGAGCATTTGAACAAAGAAAGGATGAGAAGTGTAAAGAAAAACTAAGATTATGAATGAGAATTCATAAGGGAGATAGGAATTCCAGGTGTGACAAACCAAAATAATCCTTACACTTGCCTAATTTCTGATCTGCTTTGAGGAAGAATTCCTAATGCATGTGAGATTTCTGCCCACCTTGGTGAAGAGATTTTTGGCAAACAATCAAATCTTCAAGCATTTGCCCTAGGAGATGTCTAATATCAGACCATGGGAATTGCATTTGTCCACGCGTGAATCAGATCTCTGATCTGCTTGGTGAAATTGTCCTAACATATTGCTAATTTCTGCCCAGCTTGGGATTGAAATTCAAAACAAGTTGCCAAAATCCAATAGGGTGCCTCATTTCCGATCTTGCATTATCTTGCTTATTTCCGACTTGCCTATAGGAAGTTCTTCGCACTTGGTGGAATTTCTGGTCTGATCCCAAGCATTTTTCCAAGCAACATGCAAATTTCCGCCCAGCTTATGAGACTTTGTCCCAACAAATGTTGAAATTCCCACCTAGTTGAGCAAAGGAAATATCGTAAGGCAAGGTGAATAATCTGATTGTTCCAAGATGAGTTTCTAAGACAGTGAATTTTGAAGACAACCTATATGAAAATTTCCAAGAGAGGTCCAAAATCCAACCTCCCTTGGAACAAAATTCCTAAGAGGGGCTGGAAATCTGACCTCCTTCAGGATAAAATTCCTTTGGCATGGGGAATTCTGATTTGCAAATAAATGAAAGCGCTCAAGGGAAGGGTGTGGTCTGGTTGTTGTCAATGAAATTGCTAAACATCTATCAAGGAGTTCAACCTGATCGCCACACACTTGTCCAAACAAATGTCAAAACTATCAATCAGCATTGTGTAAATCTCAAACATGAGAAATCCACTCTGGACTTGAAATTGAAATCCAAAACAAGGTGAAAAAGTCTGAACTTCGCATGGTAAATTGTAAACACTAAGCAAGTTCTTTTGAAATAACCTCATTGTAAAATTAAATCTGACCTCCCTTGGAACAAATTCCTAAGAAAGGTCGAATATCTGACCTCCCTCTGGACAAAATCCTAAGGACATGAGGAAATCCGCCCAGCTATGAGATTAATTCCTAAACATATTAAGATTTCCACCCAGCAACACAAAATGAATCCAAACACTTCAAGGAAATCTGATTCAATTTGGAAATTGGTAAGGCACTTTCAAGATTGATTTGAGTCAAAATTCCTAAGGGATGCCAAATTTCCGATTTGTATGAGCAAGGAAATTAAAACGAACCATGAAAATCAACTTTAAAATGTCAAAAAATTCCAACAGTTGCCTGATTTCTGACTTGGGTTTTGAGGATCCAAGCACTATGCAAGTCACTCAGTGTGGAAATTCCTAAGTAGGGCTGGAATTCCAACCCCTCTTAGGATTCATTTCAAAGTCAATAAAAAATAAGCATCGTTAAAATTGGGGTGAGTTCAGATTGTTTATAAAGTCGGCCAGGAGAGTTGATAAAATTAATTGTTCAAATCAGATCAAGTCAGCCTTCTTTACCATCCCAACAGAAATGACTATTGGCGAGAGGTGTATAAAACAACAATTTATGCCTCATATCAATCACAACTCAATGCAAACAGTGAATAAGTTAAGTGCAAAGCAGAGACATAAGGGAGGTGGAAATCAGAATTGAGGGAGCGAGTTGAGTGTTTGACAATTCTGAAGTACAATCAAGGTTACAAGCTGAAAGGTAATTAGAGTGATAACCAACTTAAACTTTGAGAAGGTCAGAACTTTTCAAAATTACAATGGTGAAACTTTGACTGGATTAGGCAATATGCTCAGTGTGTTCAATTGAAAAATCAGGCATCAAGTGTGAAAATCAGAAATTGATTTTGTGAGATTGATAGGTTGTGATCAAGACGTCACGGCTTTTAAAGGGGTAAATTTGCAAATCAGGTGCAAGTCACAAGTTGATTCCTTTCAAAGTCTTGATTGAAAATGTCAATGGTTATCTCCTAGCAATAACTTTACTTCTAAAACAAGCCTTTCCTCTTGTTTTGCAAGGGTACATGGAGGAGAAAGTTCAAGTGAAAGATGATTTCCAAGATGGAGATGACAAGCAAGAAGATGGCATGGAGCTGAGCATTTCATGTGCAAGGATGATGTTCAAGGTCGACCATTTCATGATTACAACATCAAGGACAGCATGGAAGCATCAATGAAGCAATTGCAAGTGATTTATCAAGCAAGCAAAAAGGCTAGGATTGGAAATTAAAGATGGAAGTGCAAGTGCAAAGCCAACAATCCCAGGGCTTGAAGGAGAAACCATTGCAACATCAAGATCAACATGAATGAAACCACAAGAAAAGGATTATGAGATGCCTTGCTTACATTTTGCCTTGCAAAATGATTCAATGTCTCATAAAGAAAGTACTATCAATATGATGATCAATGTTGTATATCCGAATTTGTTGGAAACCTCAACCAAGGGTAATGATCGAATTGCAAATACACACATCTCATGGATGTTTTTGCTTTTGGATCTTGATTGTGTGCCAATTTTTAAGCCAATGTTTCAAGTCACACTCTGTGAACCATCATCATCAAGGCAAGAGATGGTTCACAGAGTGTGACCCGAAACATTGGCTTAAAAATTGGCACACAATCAAGATCTAGAAGCAAAAAAATAATGTTATGGATTGTGGAAACCCACTAGAAATGACATCTCATAGAATTAGGAGGAAGCCTAATCACTTCAAACATGGAGGTTGACAAGTTCAAGTGATGAAGAAGGATCAAGGCCACGATATCAAGAGAACAATTTCAAGAACATTTGAATGAGAACATTTACAGAATGAGGATGAAAAAATGGAGTCGAAATGAAGTTTACAAGATAAGCATGTTGTAATGTCCCCTTTTTGGGATTGCCCTAATTTTTGCCCTAGAATCACAAATTCCATTAAAATAAGAATTATAAGATGGTTAGGGATATAGCTTTACTAATTAAAATGTTTTTTAACAAGGTAAATCCTGATTTAGGTCCTGTAATCACCAAATAGGGAACAATTGCATATATACAAACTGACTATATTGTTAGTGCAATAAAATCGGCCTTAAGGATTATAATTTGATAAGACAAAGATATATAATCTTTATAAATTGATAAAAGAGAGATACAACTCTAACCAAGAGATTTAGGTAACAATATATAATGCATACGAAAGAACCTCACTTATAACATTTAACTTCCATATGGATTGGTGGAAAGATTATAATAGGGTGGCCTTACCTCAACCCAAGCCTCAAGGGTGGAAACTTTGTCCCCCTTGGCCCCATGCTTCATGGGGTTGGTGTACCTACTGAGGCATCACCATTCCTCCCTTATTGCAATTGCTTTCCATCTATATGTACTACACTTCACAAATAGTGCCTTTGTATGATGTAACCCATGCACATTCCACCGTAGCCCTTATCTAGTGCCTTTGTATGATGTAGCCAATGCCCATTCCACCACAGGCCTTATTTGGTGCCTTTGTATGTTGTGGCATGGTCCATTCCAACACACGACTTACCCATCTTGCGAGGTATCAATGCCACTTATTAGGACTATCCTTCACAAATAGTGCCTTTGTATGATGTAACCCGTGTCCATTCCATCGCATGTCTTATGTATTGCCTTTGTATGATATAGCATGGTCTGTTCCACCACAGGACTTACCTTTCTTGTGAGGTACTAATACCACTTTTCATTGTTGCCTTTGAGAATAATATAATACTCTCACAATTGTTCTCCTTGTTGATGTGAGTTTTATGCCACTACAACATGCAGGACCAAGCACTCAATGTTTCAAAATGAAACACTGAATACTGAATCCTCTCTTTAATAAAGACACCGCGTATGCTAAAGATTGCATGAAAAGATCATAGGGGTGACTCCAAGGTTCCTTCAAATCGTGGACTTAACTCAATTGTTATGATGTGATATGTCAATATCACAAAGAGACTTACACTGTTCATTCACTGGATATCAACTACTTCAACTACTTCCAAACAAACAAACTGCAAGGAGAAAGGGTTTAGAAATTCTATCTAACTCTAAGAATGTAAGACAATGTTGATGATGGGGTGAGCCTCTAACCAATCCTTGCTTCGTCGTGTCAACTAAGCATAGGAGGGTGTTATCTTCTAAGGATGCCAAATGGTTTTTCAGATTGTCAATACTCATTCAAATACACTATGAAGGTGCAATCTTAGAAGAGTTTGTTATGAAACCATAGTCTGGGTTAACCCTTGTTCAGTTATGAGAAAACTTTTTGTAGTTAAGTAAAACTTTTTTCGTTATTCTGTTCAAGTTACATTATAGAGCTTGATATTCTCAACTCTAGTTTGGATATGATGAGAAAATTGAAATACGGTTACCAGTCTATTATTTGTTAAGGAAATTAAAGAACAGTTATGAAGAAGACAGTTTACTTTCAGTTCAAGAACAATGAACACACACTATATATGCTTTACTGAACATGTCCTTTATGCAGTTAATCAAAAAGAAAAATCATTTTGATTATTGTTTCATACTATGTATAGAGCTATTTGTTATTAGTGATGTAAAAGGCATTCTTGTTCATCTTTATGAGTTGTATGTTTGTACTTGAAGGCTTTATTGAGAAAGTGCATAGAAAAGTTGAATCATACTAGCATAGAAAATATTTTATACTGTTGTGTATAATAAAAATATACACATCAATATACTATATTTAGAGTTTTGCTTTTGAATCTCGAGTGATGCGAGATCAGAAGATGTTGTGAGTAGAAACAGAGATATTGTGTGGAAAGTGATGATGTATAGCTAGTGAGACATTTGAAATCTATCAATGAGATACTATTGTCAATGAGGCATATCAATCAGCCAGCGAGGCATTGTAAACAGAAAGTTTTCAGATAAAGCCAGCGAGGCATTTTACGAGTAGTTTTTCTTCCCTTAAAGGGTTTTCCACTCCTGAAATTCCTTGTGTCAATTTGTGTGATTGTGTGATTCATTTGCTGCTTTTTCACTTCAGCAATTTGCTTCATAGATGGACTGCTCACCAAAACCAAAAACTACTCAAGGCTTGAAAAAAAACAAATGCGAAAAATTGGGCCAGTTCCCGGCAAAAAACTTCGGAACTTAAAAAATTGATTAAATTTAATTTGAAATGTGTTTTTTTTGCAAAATTCAATGAGAAGATGCATCCATTGAGTCAATAAATGAGAACACAAAAGAAACAAGATGAGTCTAGCTATATTTAAACGCAAAGTGGGTACAAAATTGCAACCTCAAGAGGAATGTTGATGGTTGGAAGCAGAATAGTCAATAGTTTTTGAAAACTAAAAGTAAATACATCATTACAATTCTTCCTCTCACCAGTTCTAGTAAAAACTAAGGGAGAGGTAGAACTAGAGGGTCTAGTCCTCCAAGTTTGCACTGGGTGTGATTGTGCCTCCTCGCTCAGTATGCCTGACTAGGTGTGACTGTGCCTCCTCGCTCAGTATGCCTGACTAAGGTTGTGGCTTGTCTGCCATCCTAGATGTAGCTTTGCCTCTAGCTTCTCCTAGCACTGGCAATGACTCCTCATCCGACTCATCTTCCTCAATGTCATCTAGTGTGAAACCAAATCCACCCCCTCCTCCATAGTCTGCCTCTCCAAATCATTGACATCATCCTCTTTAAACAATGGAGGCTACTCCTGTGATGTCCAATCATTGTAAGGATTTGTATCATCCAAATCAATTGGACCAATTGTTGCTTCATGTGTCTTCCTTATGCACAACCAAAGATTATATTGCACAAAAACAAGGTAATTGACGCACTTTTAAGCTAACTTGTTCCTCTTCTTTGTGTGGCTGGCCTCAAACAAGCTCCACTTGCGCTCAAAAACCACCTCAAATCCACTTCAAATCTGCCTCAAATCCGCTTCAAATTGATAGGAATCAGTTTGCAAGTGCTTGCAAGAGTATTTTTCCCCATCTTAGCAAAAAACAAGTGAAGAAATGATGAAATAAAACTCATTTGTGTCATTTAACCCTTTTATGCACAGGCGGTCGATTTTTTCTTGCGAGCAAAAGTCGTAACTACTAGTCGAGTTTTTGGCAAGTAGTTCATCTATGATTTCCTTCATATCGTTTCACAAGCAAATCATAATAAGTTATTTAAGTGATTTAAAATTTACTTGAACTGTTAAAACACTGATTCACTCCCGCCCCCCCTCTTAGTGTTCTTTGTACTCCAACATGTGGTATCAAAGCCAAACCCTTGCCTAGAGACAAGCTAGGTGATTTTTGGTAGGAGTCCTAAATGGCAAGTCAAGGTCTATCTCCGGAGCACCATTATTCGATGGTACTAGATATGCTTTCTAGAAGTTAAGAATGAAGAGACACATAACCTCTCTACGTTATGAAGTCTGGGTTGCTATTGAGACTACATATAATGCTACTGCAACACCCACAACACCAGATGAGAAAAAGGCATATGAAAGTGGTGCAAGGGCTGCAATTTTCATTTCTTTGGTTATTGTTTTTATTGCAATCAATTTGGGCATATAAAAAATGAATGCAGATTTACATCTAAAAGAAAGACGGGTCTTGTACATCGTAATATTTATAAATTTCTAAAAAATCTCAAATGTTATAACTGTGGTGAATTAGGACACATTGTAGTGTCCCGTGCGTGGCTCCCTTCGAACTACTCACACATTCTCAAAGATTGATACCACAACACCCTGTGCACACTGCCCAAAAGGCAACCTCCTATACCGTACGGTAAAAGATAGTACGCACGACACTCAGCTTCGTCCATAATTCAAGTGTACGACAAATTATAAGCCCGCACGTCCCACATTGATAGAATTCAGTGAAGTCTTTGTCGGTCTTAAGTCCGTACGATAGGGTACCGTGCGGTGAGCCTTCTGGCCCGTATGGTGAGAATCCTAAGCCGTACAACCACTCCAACCCCCGGCGATGATGTTTCCTTTCTGTTCGTATAGCGTATGGTATGGCAGTCGCACAGTCAATGATAGTCGTACGGCCAACAAGTACAGACAACAAATGCCTCCAACTTCGTACGGTGGCGAGGTAACTATCGTACGGTGGTGTATATACCATACGATGGTTGTTTGTAGTTTGGGTGTACGGTATGAAGACCGTATTGCTCAGATTCGTCTTCGTTTGTGTAGTTTGGCAGCCCAAAAATGACATTTGTCAAAGTACCAAAACTTAGTACAATCGATATTGTTTATATGTTGTTGGTATAATTATCAATGCCACATAACACAATAATGATATTATGCAAAGATGTAGAGTCACACATGCAAGAGGGTCCAATAATAATAGTGCTAAAGACACCAGAGCAGAATGCCAAATACCCACGATCCCACAAGTTGTAAAGATGCATATAGGTTTCACAGATGTATACAAAGATGGTGTTTCAAAATTGCCAAATCTGAAACAAACAAAGCACAACAGATTTGGCGCACAATGAAATATCGGGATGATATTTCCAACGGCAAACTAGGGTGGCCATGAACCACCAAAATTGCAACAAACCAAATAGGGAGGATCTATCACCTCTGAAATGGCAAACAACAGAGCTCCAACTGGAATTTGCAAAGATAAATAAAATATTCCAACATGCATCTCAACAACTACCTACATGCCGATCATAAATAAATGAGCAGTTGCTATTGATCATTATGAGAAGAAAAGGATAAATATTCTTCATAGAAACGTTGAAGAACTTATAGCCACTGTGACTACCAACACCGGTGAGCTACAACAAGTTCAAGAAGCTAGAAGGTTGATCACAAGAACTTCTAATTTAGAAGACAAAGTGAAAAACCTAACCGAGAGAACAAAAAGGACAACAGAAGAGATAAAGGATTTAACATCCAAATTTGATGCTAAGGTCTCTTTTGCAAAAGAGTATAGTCGAGAGTTGACAAGCTTAGCTCTCACTCTAAGGAAGGCGTCAGAAGAAAACAATAAAAGAATCCAAGATCTTATTGGATTTCACTTATTCATTGTGCCTACATTTGATCTGATGTAGAAAATGACAACTGATACAAAAAGACTTCTCAGTGAACCTGATTACAAGACAGTAAAAGACATGGAAAGTCTCATTGTCTCACTGCAAGCTACAAAGAACACCTTAGATCATGTAACAAGTATATGGAAACCGTTCCTAGACTCTGCAAAGAAGATCTATAAAGATATCTTCAACAAGTTACAAATATGAAGGTTAAACACCCTTTCTCCCTTGGAGGCAAAAACAGGAAGATATAACTGCAAAGAAAAGAAAAGAGAAGCTACACGGAAAATGACAGATAATAGCAACAGTGTATTGTGACTCATTCAGAAATATGTTACAGGTAGACAAGCAGATCTACAACGGAAGTCTACAGGTGATGTGTTGATGTGTTTTCCCACCAATGCCAAAGGGGAAGATTGTTGACATAAAGTTAGTTGCCATTGGTAAAGTCATTGGCAAACATCAATCCCACTGGAACACCGGTACTCATGATAGTTTAATAATTGTGAACCGGGTAGAATGAGCAAGAAAGCAATGTACCTTAACCGGTCACGCTTATACTGGTTCAGGTTTTGTCCAACCGAATTAGGCAAACACAGGGAACAGATGACTAACCGGAAACAAATTACACACCGGTTAAGTGCATGATAATCCAAACCGGATTATGCAAAGCGTTTTTTAGTTAAATTGGAGTTAGCTTTTTCAATGGAACTGGAGTTAGCTTTATGAACGTTTCGAGGTAAACTAAAGATCAGTTTGCAAGCTTTTTGATCAAGAGTTTTGCATGCGTGATTTTTGGGAGAGTTTACAGCTTGGCGGAACTGTTAGATGTATTTTAATGAGATAATTTCTTATAAATACAACTCGTAAGACATGACAAGTGTGCGAAAAAGAGCAGAAGAGCACAATCTTCTGAGAAGAAACACAGTCATAGAAGGTGAAAGGGAGATAAAGATTCAACAGCCAAGCAGAGGAAAGAGTGAACAGGTTTGAGCTGAATCGACAAATATAGTGTCATCGTAAGATCATTGCTTTAGTTGTGAAGCATATTTAAATCCCTCAATCAGGGTGAACCCTAACAAGTTCTATTGTATAAATCCCTTTACCGCATAACATCTTTGTTCGTGTTTTTAAGTCCTCTGATAACGCGACACCTCACAAGGTCAAGATCATAAGAAGTCTTCTATCAAATTATTATGAAAACAATAAACTAACTAAAAAGTAAGTAACTTTCGGATTTGGGTCTGGTCGAAAAACCAAAACACCTCGTGGAAAGCTAAGATTTTTATTAGAGATAGGAAATTTGATTTTCCAAACTGGTTCGTTTTTAGATTTTTAAAATGCAACCATCTTCAAGCTCTGTCGGCATCATCTTTGCAGCAGGTTGAAATTCCAGCATTTTATGAAGCCTTCGAGTAGTTAGTTCTATTTATTTGTGTCATAAATCTTCCTTTGATTTTTTAGGTATGGAGAAACTTTCTTATAATTTAGGGTACCACCAGTGGCTCTTTTTGGGGACATATGCTCTCTATGAGCATAGCGAGATTCCAGCTATCTCTGGAGAAGCGGACAATGTATCTATACTTAATCTGATGCAAAGTAAAATTGGGTGGCCCCAGGCCCCCCAAAAGTGAACATTGATCCTTTCCTCTATTGAACACTTGATTTTGATCATGTAACAACTCATTCCTTCTGATCATGGTATGCTTTCCCTTTATCACTTGCTTAGGATCAAAATTGGTCCTTTCTTTATCAGTAAGAATATTTGAAAAGAAATAAATTCCATAATTTTTTAGCCCCAACATCTTATCCTTTTCTGTATTAGATGCATCATACCTATGGACAATATTTATTGCTTCATCACTATGGTCTTTGGTGAATGGAGAATCCCTATGTATTTGATCAGTTATATCTTCTTGCACATAATTTGCTCCATACTCAATATGTTTTTCCTCACAAGAATTTTTTGAAGATAGCTCATATTCAGGAAATATTGCTTCACTTTTATCAAGAATTTGATCAGATACAACACTTTGAAAAATTTCAGAACTATTATTTAACACATTCTCCTCATTATGCATGTTTGATTCCATCTCATCCTCACAAGTTTGATACAACTTCTGCTCATATGATGAACTAATGCATGTTTCACCTTCTGAATACCCCTCTCCACACATATCTTGAGTTTTATCATCTTTAAAAGTATCATTAGGTTTTCTATCTTCATCGTGATGTTGATGGACTTGATCGCATAGAAAATTCTCTTCAAATAATCGATTCAAGAACATAGAGAACTCAAACATACCCTTTTTAGTTTCCTCTTCAAACAATGGATTAAGGAACATAGAGAATTCAGGCATACATCCATGAGAGCTTTCATTTGGATTATCAAGTTTTTCATTGACATTATCTCATGAAACTTCCTCATGTTCATACACCTTATGCAGTTCTATTTCATCTTCACTATTTGATTCTTGGAAATTATCATATCCTTCATCTAGTACCCCATGAATATGTATTGATCCATTAATTTGTTTACTATGGTAGGTTGAGAAAAATATTGGACCGTTTCTCTCAATATGTTTCTAATATTCTATGTCTAACAAGGCTGAAATCTCTTCAACGCTGAGATAATCCTCTTCCTCATTTTCACATTCACTGATGTTTGATATCATTCAAGTATCATCATGGAAAAGTCTTTCCTCGGACTGTCAAAAAAAGTCTTCTCCATTCAAATCTGAAACTTCACTTGACTCATATGTTATTTTAGTTCTGCACTCATTCTCCTATGCAACCAATTCATTATTCATAAGTTTGAGAAAAGTAAGAAACTGATGATCATATAAGAGACCTAGTTCTTGCATTCTGTTGAAAAGATCAAAGGATGGAGGTCTGCATTTTGAAGGTATTTCTTGACAGATATTAAACATCCTCATGAAGAATTGTACTGCAGATTCTTCTTCTTGTTTCTCTAAGTTCCAAAATGCGTCCAAAGGGGATATGTAATTTGGATCTTCTTCATCATCACTGAGATTGCCATCAAGCACAAGGCCTTGTTCAATCTGATCATAAGCCTCCTCTTCTCTGTCTTCATCATCTTCTTCTAATGTCTGAAAAAGAAGCTTCAAATCAGGGTCATCTAGCGAGATTCCCAAATTTTTGACCTTTCCCATTAATTTTTTTCGTAAAGGCATAATTGTTACAAGTATCCTTTGATATATATTTACCATATTCTAGAATAAGTGTGCAAAAGACTCCCCTTCAAATCTATCCAAACTGAAAAATGCTTCAAGTAGAGACATACTATGATCCTCCTCCATGCTGTAGCTTTGGTCTTCACACTGTTCATAACACATGTTATCTTCATCGCTTGCATCATGGAATTCATATAGGAACCATTGTTCAAATTCTTTCCAAGATGAAATACTTTGTGTAGGTAAAGATTTGTATGCTTGTCTTGCATTGTCTTTTAATGTCCTCACAAATAGCTTCATTACCTAATCCTCTGCAAAAATTTCATAGTCCTCTATAAATGTATAAAACTCATCCAAATGTCGAAGTGCTGATTCATCCCATTTTCCATGGAACTTTGGTACAAGTTTTGAAAGTTGTGGGGATAACTTTCTAGGTTCATAATCAAAATTGCTAAAATCCAATGGCCTGATGCCATCTGGAATAAAAGGCTTTCTTTGGAATAAAAGGCTTTTCCATAGCGAATTTAAGCTTACGAGTTCTCTGGTTGGCAAAAATCCTCAAACTCAATCAATATAAAGTTATGCGATTACTTGAAATGATTTGAATGTTTGTGTAAGGTTTATCAATAATTCACTAAATACTTGCAAGAAGGAAGCATATAGATTTACGACTTCAATTAATAACTCCAATAATTATATTCCAATGATTTTAAATGACCAGTGCCTTTGTTTATCCAAGCAATAGAATCAACTATAACAAGGATTATTACGTACAACTTTATGAGACAATCTTTATAAAATTATCATCAATTACTCCTAAGCTCTGCAAAAGACAAATCTTATATGCAATTCTCCGTTAGTCCAAAAGGAATTTAACTTCTCCGGCTGGAAGTCCAATTAGACAGAGATAAGGAAACACATATATATTTCACACTATCTTGATTGCCGAAAAAAGAATGCAAGAAAATATCCAATGCAAAAATAAAACTCTGTCAGAATAATCCAATAATCTATTTATTGATAACAAAGGACGAATCCACATTTTAATTGCAATCTCTTTGCCTTGAAAAAGGGACCTTTTATTTATTATTAAAATATAATATTGAAATTTATATTAAAGTCATGCTTTAATATTTACATCTTCCCTTACAAATATTCTTCATCTAATTTCCTATTTTCATATGTCCCACTCTCTACATTTTACATTATGTATATACATCTGTTTGAGTGGCTTTCACACCTCTTTAGGGTGAAAAGACACAACTCTTATTACAAATTATTTTGAAAACAATAAACTAACTAAAAAATAACTACCTAACTTTCGGATTTGGGTTTGGTCAAAAAACCAAAACACCTTGTGGAAAGTTAAGATTTTCACTGGACAGGAAATTTGATTTCCCGAACTGGGTCGTTTTTAGATTTTTATAATGCGACCATCTTCAGGCTTTGTCAGCATCATCTTTGCAGCAGGACGAACTTCCAGCATTTTCTAAAGGCTTCGAGTAGTTAGTTCTATTTATTTGTGTCATAAAGCTTCCTTCCTTTGATTTTTTTAGTATGGAGAAACTTTCTTATTGATAATGGATTTGGACTCTCAAAATTTAGGGTACCACCAAGCATAATGACAACAAGTGGACTAGGAACTATTGAGCAAAGATACACTCTGGCAAGTGATGAAGACAGGAGGAAAATAGAAGATGTTGTAGTATACAGCTTTCAAAAGTTTAAGAGAACGCCTACTGAGAATCATGGCTCGGTACCTGCAGAGTTACAAGAGCTTATTGAAGGGACATGGAAGTCCTCAATAGCTAAGGAGAAAGAGTTGAGAATAAAGTCACTATTGGAAGTGCAAAGTCACTTCAGCCTACAAGAGGCAACCAATCAAGCAGAATTATATAAACAAAGTTTTAAGATCAAAAAAAGGATTGGTCAAGTTCTAATTGGACAAATTGACACGGTTCATGATGAAGGGGTTGCAATCTAGACAACCGTTCTGGAGGAGCAACACCAAGCTGAAGTTGAATGTCAGAAGACCTCGGCGCAACCGAAAAATGACACCAGTGGAGGCAAAGGCATTTTGGGCATTGATGCACCGGTCCAGCCAAAGCCAACGATAGAACCGGTCATTGTAGACATCACTGAAGACATTGGTGGTACTCTTACTCCACCAACTATCCTAGCATCTCCAGAAAAAGGTAAAGCCGAAACCCCTACTGTTGATGACATAGTTAATGAGGTATTAGATTTTCTAAAAGTTAGCAATGTTCCTAAATGGTTCATTGGCTTAAGCACTGATGATAAAGATAAGATAGAACTAGCCATGTTAGAGACCTTTCTTGATTTCAATCGGAGACCAAAGGACTACAGGCCCCTCTTCCCAACTGAACACAACAAAAGGCTACTGACAAAGAATAATAAAATCTTAAGGAAAGTTCTAAAAAAGGTTGAACCAGGTCTTGATGAAGAAGCAATCAAGATTCTCTTGGAAGCAGAAGTACTGAACCTGGATACCAGAGATAGAGTGGCCAAAATTATAAATGGTCAAGAAAAAGAAGTGTTGGCATCAAAAGATGGTAACCGGTAAGTCTACTACTAGTACATGGCAATTAAGTATTGCCATTGATTGGCAAAAGAGGAAAGAGGAAAGAGGTATTTGACATCTCGATCTAAGGTCTAAAGATACAAGGAGAACACCAAAGGTGGTTATGTATGTAAAGAGACTAGTTTGGCAACCAGTGACACTATACAAGAAGGACAAGACTATATCCGCTCATCAAGTGAAACCGGTCACTAAGCCAAGTGCATCGACAACCGAGGAACGGAAGGGTGCAATCGGTGAGCAGAGGAAGGAAAAGTAAACAAGTCAAAGCTCTTACCTGTTCACAACATAAGGATCTCAACCGATCAAGAAAAGACTTCGGTGTAATAAGATGAACCGAGGAAGTCATAGTCAACTATCTATCTGACCAACTCTTTGACCGGAATTTACTGCACTAAATCTGGATGGCTTTGAGTTCACATAGTGATCGGTTCGAGGCGCGTTTAAAAGTTTTAAAGCCGAAGCCTGTGGCTTTAAAACATGGCGTTATCTCATACAAAGGAAAGGTGATTGACACGCATCTATTGTTATCTTCGTAAAGCAGCTAAAGCAAGGGCATGCATCGGATTTGTATTAGGTTGTGCATGAATGGCGCAATTAGGGCAAGGACTCTATATATTCTTACGCCTGTTAAGAATATAGGTTGCCCTCATTCTGCCAAAAGAAAAGAGTGAACCTATAAGCTGAAGAAGCTAAGGTGAATAGAAAAGACAAGAAAAGAGAGAAGAGTGTGCAAAGAAGCACAACAAAAAAGGAGAACATACCAACGGCGACCGATGATCTTTCTCAGTTGAGCATAACAGAGATCTTTTCAGGCTATGCAAAGCCATTTGTAAAAGGTCAATCCTTCTATTGTTTTTTAACAATTACAATAGTTAAATCCCATTATTTTGGGTGGACTTTAACAGGTCCCTTGTACCAAATCCCTTAACCAGGTGACATCTTTTCAAGTGTTCTGAGTCCTCTAACCAGGCAGGCACTAACCGGCTTTATTGTATCAAAACCCTTAACCGAGTCACATCTAATAGTGCGTTGTAATCCTTTAACAAAGAAGGCTCCTAACAGGGCGCACTTTAGAAGAGTGCAAAATTTGTGAGGTCTCCTTACACTGTGGTTTTCACCCAATTTGAGTTTCCACGTGATAAATCTGGTGTCACTTTGTGATTGATTGCTTGATGCTAGTTTCCTGCTTGAATCTGTTTTGCTTGCAATTTTAAGTACATTTCATCAAATTTATTAAGGAAAGTTTTATAGGTGTTGATTCAGCCCTCCCCTCTCAGCACCGGTTGGGACTGTCAATTGGTATTAGAGTCATCGGTTTATTTTCTTTACTGCTTAACCGCATAAAGAAAAAGTCAAGATGATGAGAAAAGGACCAAAGTTTTCAAAGGTAAATTTTACTTTGTGGTGCAGCAGAATGAAGTTCTACATGAAAACCACCGGAGATCAATATTGGACTCATGTAACCACTGATTACAGTGAACCTACTGGCACCCTGACACCTGACGAATTGAAGATCAACACTAAGCACACAGCTGCTATGGATACAATAGCCAGCACATTACCTGATCATGTCTATGCTGAGATTGAAAACCTAGAATCTGCTCACAAGATGTGGGCTAAGCTGCAACTGGTATATGGAGGGAACCCAAATTTTCAAAGAGCCAAGGTTGAAAGCCTCAAAGGAAAGTATGATGACATGAGGATGAATGAAGGAGAAGACATTGAGCAATACAGCAACCGAATCAAAGAGGTGATCAACTCCATCAAGAGTGCTGGAGGAAAACTCAGTGAAGAGGAGGTGGTTAGCAAAATACCGAGAACGCTCAGACCTCGGTATGCCATCAAGATCTCTGCTATTCAAGAGCTCAAATCAATGACCACAGATCAAGTCAATCTAGACTCCCTAATCGATAAGTTGACTGCATTTGAATTAAGTAATTTTGATAATAGCTTACCCATTCAGGAAGCAGCTTTTAAGTCTTCTATCAATACCTCTTCCACCAAAAAGGGAAAAGAAGCCGAGAACTGCTCTACCGGTAAGATTGGTAATCTTGTTGAGAATCTGCTCTCAGAAGAGATGGAGCAAGAAGAGTTTGAAGCACTCATCACTAGAAGATTTCCCAAAGGGAAAGGGAAGTACAAAGGAAAGCTTCCTCTGAAATGCTTTTCTTGCAATAAGATAGGACATATTGTTGCAAGATGTTGAGACAACGACAACAGAGACAAGGGCAACCGGTTCAAAAACAAAGCAAAGGAGTGCTACCTTGCAAAAGGAGTCACAAACAATGAATCTTAAGACTCTGAATATCTAGAAATTGCATTTGTTGCAATAACAGAAGACAGCCCGGTAGTAAGTAAAATGGCACTTATCTCAAGATCTCATCAACATGATGATTGGATCATTGACAGCGGATGCACTCGCCATATGACTGGTGACAAGAACAAGTTCATCAGCTTGAAGCTCAATAATGGTGGACCAGTAACCTTTGGAAATAACACTCCTTGTGCTATCAAAGGTAAAGGCTCTATTGCACTCAGCAATGATGTTGTCTATGAAGATGTGTACTGGGTTGAAGGACTCAAGTACAACTTAATGAGCGTTGCACAACTGAACAACAAAGGATTCATGTTGGAGTTCGGACAGGGTTCTTGTGTTGTCAAGAATCAATCCAGAGCTCATGTTGCAACAGGTAGACAAAGCAAAGGGAACCTGTTCTACCTGGATTCAATGGAAGGATTCAATGGAAGGACCCTGTCTCATTGCATGTAATGACCCGTACTATAAAGGTCACTTAAAGCCTCAACTGTTCTTAGGAATTCTATCAAACACTTGGCATGTAACTGAATAGAGCTGCGAATGAAACCAATTGTTGTGCCACGAATCCACAAGTAACAATGCCAATATCGGAGTGTAATGAAATGAGCAACAACAGTACCATTAACAACAACTTTCAGCTTGCTATTTCCAACATTTATGGATTGGGTGTCTAATACAAATGCATACGAATTAAGATTGATGACCATATGTCATCCTTTCTGATGACTGTATTATAGCAGCAGTTTATTAATTGGACTGTTTACTAATTCTGATACAACATATGAAAACCCTTGACAATGCTATGTTTTGACATGAACAATGAACAATGACCAGTTCAGATTGGATAATATATGACTGGTATATCAACAGCAAATTAATGACTGTTTATAATATCTGATTTGTATGACAGTCACACTAGGCAGTTTAATTACATTAAGCCCTTGTCTATGCAATGATAAAACATGTACAATATTCCAATACGATGCAACAATTCTGGGACTGTGTTAATGCCAATACTGGTCTGAATCAGGACAGTCACTGTTTAATAGCAATTTTTACCAAAATAATCATATATTTTCAGAGCATATGAACCTGATTCGAAGCCCTTGTTGAAGACCCCTATTTGGTGATGCCAAAACGCTGTAGAAGACCTCCAAATCTGCCCAAACAGCCCTCCAAACTGTGACCAATCTGCAGCCCTGTGCTGTGGACTGCCAGTCCAGATGCCAAAGCTTAAAACTGTAATTTTTATTTAACTTTTTTGTGCATTTTTTAAAAGTGACGAAAATGCCCTAAATGGAGGCGCCTAGGGTTTGGTTGTGACCTCCCAAAAGCATAAAATGATTCTCCAAAGGGTTGAGAAGATATGAACAATTTATTGGTTCAAACCCTGATTATGGCAATTCTGAAAATGATCAAATTTGCCTTCAATCTTTTGCCAAATTGATTCACCAATGCCAATGATGAATTTCAAACCTTATTCCAACAATTGCAAACCCTCAAACAAGTTCTCAATGAAGCACAATTGAGATGGCTGAGTACCAACTCCAAAAATGCAATAATTCAAGTGATATTTCACACCCTCATAATTGCCAATCTAGGGGAGTGATTCGTTCCCAAAGATCGAATAATAATTTGCAGATCCAAAGACCACAAATGTCTTCACAATGAAGAAGTAGAAGAGACATCAAATCAAGCCTGTCCAAATGAGAGGTCCAGCCCTCTATTTATTCACTTTTTGAGAAGTTGCTAAGAACTTCTAGAAGTATCCATTATAAAATCATATTATAATGCACTTTATAATAAAGTAACTTTATAATATAAAAAAGTGCAATCTCAACTTAAAATTAGAACATGTAGGCCCTGATAACTTATAATAATAAAATATAACCTCTTAAACTTCTCCAAAAGCCAATATAACCATCTGATCTGCAAAAATGACTCTCTCTCTCCACCATTTGCCTACGAGAGTCGGGGATAGGCAAATTCGGCACGCTAAACGAGGTCAGCCAAAATGGGGACATGACATTGCATCAGTCAAAGGACAATCTAGCTATTGAAATATAGCATCGAATTGATTGATATATTTATATTAATCTAATAGTCGATTATATATATATATATATATATATATATATATATATATATATATATTAAGAGCATTTGATATTTGTATATGTTACAATATAGTTAATATTACCAATTGGTTTTGAAGGGTCATGACCCTACGTAGCATAAGCCACGTATGGTCATGGCTCTTCAAGACATGACTATTCAAAGGATATAAATGCATATTGATCGCTGGTGAAAAGATCAATCACAATGGTAATCTATTTCACACAGCAGTTATATATATTCTCTATAGGACGATCCAAATTTTATAACATGGTATCAGAGCCTAACCTATAAGAGACACAAAGATATTTATGCTTCCATGCTTGGTTCGGTGTGACAGAAATAATGGAGATTTTTCTACTATTTTGTTTAACGTCTGGGCAAAGTTCATCACGCTTCTTGCTGAGGATAGGTCACCTTATACTAATAATCCTATTAGTGTACAGGATCGGACGACAACACTAAGAATCATGGAATACAAATGAAAGAAATACACTCATCAATCAAGCCATTCACTTCAGGAGTCATACAGGAGTTCATTCGAAAATGAAGAAATGACTTCAGAATTACGACTAAGACTATAAGGCATGCACAATATAATGGGATATTCCTTATCTTTATTTCAGATTGGGGAGTGTTCATAACTATCAGAGAATATGAGCTCGACAATATTAACATAAGTTTTGCGTTCTGGAATTATTTTATAAGTGCCACAATGGAGTTGGGAGACAACCAATTAATAAACAATATGTTTGAAGACTTTATGATATTGATAACTATGATGCTTATACGCTATTCCAGGTGATAGATGAAGTCGATAGTCTTCAAAGTCTGTCTTTTATTGACATAAACATTTATAAACAAATGTCTTCATAATGGAGATTGATAAGCCACGTTGAAGGTTGGTTTGATAAAAGTTGTTAGTTAACAATTGATTATAATATGTTGTTATCAAAAAGACTTCTAATCCATTTGCCATCGATGAATAAAGGAGTATCCACGCTGGGAGGAAGTTCATGGTAGTTTAAAATTAAACATAACTTCTTAACTACCTACAGTTAGCCGATCCTTTAAGAAACATTATAAATGTACATTCTTTCATTCGACGGTTGTCACCAACAATGAATCTTAAGACTCTGAATATCCAGAAATTGCATTTGTTGCAATAACACAAGAGAGCAAGGTAGTAAGTGAAATGGCACTTATCTCAGGATCTCATCAACATGATGATTGGATCATTGACAGCGGATGCACTCACCATATGACTGGTGCCAAGAACAAGTTCATCAGCTTGAAGCTCAATGATGGTGGATCAGTAACCTTTGGAAATAACACTCCTTGTGCTATCAAAGGTAAAGGCTCTATTGCACTCAGCAATGATGTTGTCTGTGAAGATGTGTACTGGGTAGAAGGACTCAAGTACAACTTAATGAGCGTTGCACAACTGAACAACAAAGGATTCCTGTTGGAATTCGGATAGGGTTCTTGTGTTGTCAAGAATCAATCCAGAGCTCATGTTGCAACAGGTAGACAAAGCAAAGGGAACCTGTTCTACCTGGATTCAATGGAAGGACCTTGTCTCATTGCATTAGTCAAAGGAGAATCCAGCTATTGAAATATAGCATCAAATTGGTTGATATATTTATATTAATCTAATAGTCGATTATATATATATATATATATATATATATATATATATATTAAGAGCATTTGATATTTGTATATGTTACAATATAGTTAATATTACCAATCGGTTTTGAAGGGTCATGACCTTACATAGCATAAGCCACGTATGGTCATGGCTCTTCAAGACATGACTATTCAAAGCATATAAATGCATATTGATGGCTGGTGAAAAGATCAATCACAATGGTAATCTATTTCACACAGCAGTTATATATATTCTCTATAGGACGATCCAGATTTTATAACATGGTATCAGAGCCTAACCTATAAGAGACACAAAGATATTTATGCTTCCATGCTTGGTTCGGTGTGAAAGAAATAATGGAGATTTTTCTACTATTTTGTTTAATGTCTAGGCAAAGTTCATCACTCTTCCTGCCGAAAATAGGTCACCTTGTACTAGTAATCCTATTAGTGTACAGGATCGGACAACAACACTAAGAATCATGGAATACAAATGAAAGAAATACACTCAACAATCAAGCCATTCACTTCAGGAGTCATACAGGAGTTCATTCGAAAATGAAGAAATGACTTCAGAATTACGACTAAGACTATAAGGCATGCACAATATAATGGGATATTCCTTATCTTTATTTCAGATTGGGGAGTGTTCATAACTATCAGAGAATATGAGCTCGGCAATATTAACATAAGTTTTGCGTTTTGGAATTGTTTTATAAGTGCCACAATGGAGTTGGGAGACAACCAATTAATAAACAATATGTTTGAAGACTTTATGATATTGATAACTATGATGCTTATACGCTGTTCCAGGTGATAGATGAAGTCCATAATCTTCAAAGTCTGTCTTTTATTGACATAAACATTTATAAACAGATGTCTTCATAATGGAGATTGATAAGCCACGTTGAAGGTCGGTTTGATAAAAGTTGTTAGTTAACAACTGATTATAATATGCTGTTATCAAACAGACTTCTAATCCATTTGGCATCGATGAATAAAGGAGTATCCACGCTGGGAGGAAGTTCATGGTAGTTTAAAATTAAACATAACTTCTTAACTACCTACAGTTAGCCGATCCTTTAAGAAACATTATAAATGTACATTCTTTCATTCGACAATTGTGAGAGGAGGACTGCTGAATAGAAATATATTGTGTAAATATGATAAAAGATTTGTCTGTTGAAGCATATTATTTAAGTCCAATGAAGATGTATGTGTATCATTAGATGTTTTATATCTGAGATAGAGTGTGAGGATTGGTGAGCAAGTTTGTGTGAGAAGGGTCTTATTGATAAGAAAGGGGAGAATAGAAAGTATCTCAAATCATTGAATAAAAGGACGAAGACAGCTGTACCTGAATAGTGTATAAGCAATGGCATTGCATCTCAGAAATAGTAACATTCATATAATAGATTAAAAGTGTAAACCATAGGAGTTTACGATGATCTCTATCTTATAGAGAAATACTATTATCAATTTGAGAATCATACTTATGGCTGACAGTGAAACTCCTCCATTAATATCAAGGCAATAGATAATCACATTGATTTCTCCATTGGTCCCATTCAACCAACTAAGAGTATTAGAACATGCCCATTCGCAAACCATAATTGATGCGTACATTTGAACAAATAAAGAATCATGTGCAAGTTTTAATAAAAATAAGTCTTGTGCAATCGAAGTTCAGAAATTAATCACAAATTTGGAAAGGATCCCTATAGGGTACATTTCAAATTGTGTCTCCTATGCAAAAGAGAAACTTTGGGTAGAGGCCATGTCTGCTCAGCGTGGCCGGACTGCCACTCAAACTCTCACATGTGCGGTCCTCAACAATACGAGTATGGAGCGACATATTTAACGTGGTGAAACTTTGGTTTGGCGATTGTAATTAATTGGGCTTGACGTTGTCCACTATGCAAGTTTATTTGACCATCATTGAGGACCACTGATGTTAACCTTTAATTTATTTTATTCATTGAGTGGGGTCTGCGAAGGTTGAGCACATTAGAAGCTCTATGCTGCAGGTGAGAACATGGGATAACTTACGTTGAAGACTTGCCAAACTCATAAAGAGTGGAACCTACGTTCGCAGCTAAGAATGGAGTAAGACACCACAGAGTATGTTGTTCTGAGATCACAGTATACACCTCTACAATGCCCACGTTAATGCAGAAGAGAACTTCTGAGCGAAAGATAGACATTATTGGGCCCAAGTTTTTATGATGACTATTCTTAAGTCTGAATATATATTGAACAGAGGATTGCTAAGGATTTATATTATTGTTTTGAAGTCATTTAAGATATTTTTGGCTTGGCACCCGAAAGAAATTAAATGAAGTTTACATTTTATATATTGCAGAGGATATATATTGTGATTGCAGTTTATTAACTAGCAACGAACATACAATCATCCACTACTGTCAAAATGATGAATTACATTCCCACCTGCAACGTGGATACTCGTGGAAATATATATCATAAAGGAGTTGTAAGGCAAAAATATTCATGAACGCAACAAATCATAATAGGGTTCGAAATATTTAAAATTTAAGATAAGTATTCCATGCTTTATTAATGCATATGAAATTTCAGTTTGTAGTTCATTAAATAATAAATCTTGTATATGCTTCTATCATTTGTATTTTTGTACGAGATAGTTTAGCTTTATAAACTATTTGTAATCTATCTCTGACATACTTTCAGGACAAAAGCATATGAAATTTAGATTCAGAGAAAGTCTGACATTTTCAAGAGGTCAAGAAGTTGATGAACTTGAGCTTCAGAGGGAGCATATGGTTCACTTTACTTATGACAATCTCAATCGTATTGATTGAGAAGTAGTTCACTATTGAAGGTAAAACAATTATGAGATTATAGTAGTGGGAACTCGTGGATAGAATCACCGATGAGATGCACGTGGATAGAATCCATGATTAAGGCATTCCATACTAGAAGTCTTTATTATCTTCCCTCAAGTCCAAGAGGGAGTGTTAATATTGTGGCCTTGGAAAAGATCAAAATGCATCTTATGCTAGCCGATGTAACCTTATGACTATTCAGATTATTCGTATTGGCTCTCTCAGGAAGGAAGGTATGAAATGACATCCTGCAGTGACACTGAGTTGAGTATATAAACAGGGTATGCCTTCGTGACAGATGAAGAAGTTAAAGGATCTGCATCAATGGATATTCGAGGATCTTGATTCAGAGGGAGTAGACCATGTTTTGTTGGTTCTCTAGTAATCAAGAAATTGTAGCAGAGGATTATGATCATTATCATGTGAGAAGGCTATATGTCAAAGGGAGAAGCTAGAAGATCAAATTAAGTTGGCACCCAGGATCTTGGTCATACAAATTCAGAGGGAGTGTACCATGTCAAGATGGTGTGTACTTTGTAAGCTCAAAATTCACCAAGACTATGAGACAATACAAATAAATACAATTCAATGAAGAACAAATGCCTGATACTCTCATGAAAACCCCTTGCTAGAAAGGAGATTGTGTACTTTCAAATAACCTTGGTATGTTGAGGAGTAAAGCCTTAGCTGAAAAGAAGGTTTCCACCTCTGTGATCCATCATTTTGTATCTTAAATGATTCTTGTCTTCAATAGACAAGTCTAAGGTGGAAGCCTTGGTTTCCAATCTCTGGGATGAGCCATGGTGGATCCACCCTCTGAGAAGAGTCAAAGTGGATGTCATATGTGTGACTTTATGGACCCATTCTTTTTGTGCTATATTATGAAAGGTGAGGATCTTTCATATGTGTTGGTTACTATTGCTAGGTGACGACTTAGACAATAGCTTAACCTAGTGTTACGTATGACTATGTAAATTGTAGTCACTATTCCTGACACTGAATTTTTGAGTTGTTAAATCTAGTTCCAAATTGGTTGGGGATTATAACATGTAAATCAAGTTTTGATTCGGATTGCGCCGAATATCTTGATTGTTATCGCTAAATCTAGTTCTGAATTGGTCGAGGATTGCGATAACTCTTCTATCAGGATGAGTACATCATGATAATGTCCCGAGCTGTGTGGGATATCTTGATATGAAGTTGTGTGTAAGTTATCATCTAATCCAATTCCGAATTTAGTCGGGGATCATGATAACGAATGGTTCAAGTTTTGATCCGGATTGCGCCGGATATCTTGACACCTATATTTATCATTAAATCCAGTTCCGAATTGCTCGGGGATTTTGATAAATTTCTTCTTAGGTTGAGTTATGTTCCGGATTATGCCAGAAATCCTAATTCAAAGTGGTTATGTGTTATTTAAAAGAAATCTAGTTCCGAACTAAGTCAGGGATTTCAATAAGACTCACTTCTTGTGAATATCAATCTCCTCTCGCTAAGAGGGAGTGTTGAAATATAGCATCGAATTGATTGATATAATTATATTAATCTAATAGTCGATTATATATATATATATATATATATATATATATATATATATATATTTAGGGCATTTGATATTTGTATATGTTACAATATAGTTAATATTACCAATCGGTTATGAAGGGTCATGACCCTACGTAGCATAAGCCACGTATAGTCATGGTTCTTCAAGACATGACTATTCAAAGGATATAAATGCATATTGATGACAGGTGAAAAGATCAATCACAATGGTACTCTATTTCACACAGCACTTATATATATTCTCTATAGGACGATCCAGATTTTATAACACCGGCAAGATCTGTCGTGTAACCAAAGACGACAATAGCTGGTTATGGCATAAGAGACTCTGCCACATAAACTTTGATAGTATTGTCAAAGTAAGCAAGAAGAAATCAATAAGGGACTCCCAGAGCTAACAAAACCTGAAAAAGGTATTTGTAAAGATTGTCAGTTAGGAAAACTGACAGGAACAAGTTTTAGCAGTAAATCCTTCTCTGCTGAAAATGTTCTAGATCTTGTGCACATAGATTTGTGTGGACCAATGAGAACAAAGAGCTACTACGGAGACCAGTACTTCATGCTCTTTGTAGATGATTTCTCAAAGATGATGTGGACACTCTTCTCCAGAGAAAAATCAGATGCATTTCACATGTTCAAGATCTACAAGGCCCGAGTGGAGAAGGAGACCGGTAAAAGCCTAAAGTGTCTGGCATCAGACAGGGGAGGCAAATACACTTCTCAAGAGTTCACCCGCTACTGTGAGGAACATGGCATAAAAAGGCAGCTATCCGCACCTAGGACTCCTCAGCAAAATGGAGTAGCAGAAAGAAGAAACTAGATGCTGATTGACTATGCAAGAACCCTAATAATTCAGAAGGATCTTCCTCATCACTTCTGCAGAGAAGCTATTAGCACTGTTGTCTATACACTGAACCGAGTTCAAGTCAAGAAAGGAACCAGTAAGACCCCCTATGAATTATGGTTCAATCACACTCCTAGTGTAGGTTACTTCAAAATCTTTGGTACTAAATGTTACATCAAAAGAGATATGTACTCTGGGAAGTTTGATCCCAAGAGTGATGAAGAAATATTTCTGGGTTAGTCTACCAAAAGCAAAGCCTACCGGTGTCTAAACAAGAGAACGGGAAAAATAATTGGAAGCATCAAATGTAAAAGTTGATGAATGTTCAAAACCAATTAAGAAGACCAGTCATAATGGATATGACAGTCTGCAAGGTCACAATGAAGAAAATCTTTTTAAGTTCAATGAGGTAACAACTGAAGATGAAAGAGAAAAGCATGTAAACAGACATCTGGACCAGGAGGCTGTACCTCAAGCTAACAAACCCACTCTGATGATGAACAAGAAGTTGTTCAAAACCATGATGAAGAAATTGCTCAACCGAAAGCACCTGACCGGGAACAACGACCGATTCTCCCAAGGTATGTCACATATCACTCAACTAATAATTTAATTGGTGACAAACATGCAAATGTCCTGAACAGGAAAAAGACAAGAGAGAATATCGCTCTAGAAGATGAAAATTGGGTTAAGGCCATGGACGAAGAAATTGAGCAACTAGAAAAAATGATACATGGGTCCTTGTGTGATGCAGAGGTGGCAGAGGATATGGTGGATCCAAGGCCCAAATAACAAAATGAGATCAAGTCAATTAGCTTCTTCAATGCCCAATCTTAATGATCCTAAGATAGCTCCAATAGGTGAAATATCAAAGAACACTCAAACAAGACTCAAAGTATGGTCCAATGGCCTCAACACATGTAATTCAAAATGTTATAAAAGTTTACAAACTTTTGTCCAAGGTTTCATACTCAAATCTCCAAAATTCACCAAACTAGGCCTAATAGCCTGCCTTGTAGCCCTGCAGCAGCACTCACAAGGCTTTTTCTTCAACTTTTCCCAAAACACCAGGGAAATAAATCATATATTTGAGTACCCTTTATGGAGTACCTTAACATACCAAAAGGACAAGATAGGTTGTTTTGGAAAGTATATGACTGTCCTCACTATGTGACCCCAAAATGCCTAAAAAATGGGTGATTTAACAAAGCAACACCTAGTTATATGTACCCCCAAGACTCCAAACTTACAGCAGTGTTTCAATATGTTACAAAACCACTAAATCCAAGAGGAATTTAACCCATCACCTCGGAAACATCAAAAGCCCCAAAATTATCACTTCTAAACCCTTAATCCAAGGGTTTCCTCAATGTCTCACTTCCCAAGGTTTCCAGTAACAAATAATGGATGAATCTCCTTGTCCTCAACCTGCCCACACACAATCAATCATAAAAATACCTTCTCATTAAGGTAAATTTGCCACTACTGTAGCATACCAAGCAACTTTCACTAGTTTCCCTTCACAAAATTGGTGATCACCAAGAAATTAGTTTATCACTGCATCAAATCATGTTAGTGCTATAATACATGTGGTTACAATGTCATTCCATGAGTTTCAGTGCCCAGGGGTCATGGAATGACCATGTTTTATTGAAACTAACCAAAACTGTCAAATAAAAGTGCTGAAACTCTACCAGGCAGCAAGAAGTACTGTAAAATGTCAGTCCAAAGTTGATTATTGCATAGATATGTTATCAAGTCAACCTCTACTTACTTCAATGCATTGATAATACAACAAAATATTGAAATGGATTCAAAACTATTCCAAGAATTCAAAGAAATTGCATTTGAAGATAGTTTTTATTCACCAAAACTGGTACAGTCCGTACAATAGCCTCTTCTCCCATACAATGGCACTTTGGAATATTTAAAACACTCATATTAACTACCCCAACCAATCCAAATCGGTTGAGAGGATTAGATTGGCCTAAAACAATAATAAAATCAAATTCCCTCCTAAATGTCCGTAACCATTACAATTTGAAAATTCAAATTTGTAACTTTGTAAATTTTAAATATTTGTAATTGCTAAGTTTTGGAACTTTGCTAAATCATCTAAATGGACTTATTGACCATTATTAAAAACTAATTTAACCTATTTGAAACTTCCAACACCTAATTCAATCCTAGACTCCAAATTTTGGTCCTAAGACTTATTAAGCCTTTTTGGACTTATTCCAAATTTATTACATAAATTAACCTTATAGGTCATTATAGGCTCCAAAATACTCCAATTGATGTCATTGGATGTCTTCATGTTCACTGATGCCTTTTTGACCTCCAAAGGTTTATTGAACTCCTTATGTGCTCTAGGTGCCCCTGCACCATTGTGCCTAAACCACAGCACAAGAATGTCATTAGGACAAAATGGGTCTACAGGAACAAGCTGAATGAAGAAGGGAAAGTCATAAGAAATAAAGCAAAACTAGTCTGCAAAGGGTATGCCCAGGAAGCTAGACTGGACTATGGAGAAACTTTTGCACATGTGGCCAGATTGAAAGGAGTAAGAATTCTTCTTGCCTATAATGCTCACAAGAAATTCAAAGTATACCAGATGAATGTCAAGTCTGCATTTCTGAATGGAAAACTGGAGGAGGAAGTCTACATTGAACAATCGGAAGGTTTCACATCTACACAAAGGTCGTATGGTCTGTAAATTGAAAAAGGCTCTCTATGGGCTAAAGCAAGCTCTAAGAGCTTGGTATGAGAGGTCGCCTTCATACCACCTGACCATAGGATTCACAAGAACCGGGGAAAACAGCAACATGTAACTCCAAACCGGAAAATATGGGAACCTGATTGCTGAAATCTTTGTAGATGACATCATCTTTGGAGGAGATGACAGGATGAGCAAAGCTTTTGCTGAAGAAATGAAGAAAGAATTTGAAATGTCTATGATAAGAGCCATAAAATTTTTCATTGAACTACAAGTCCATCAGCTAAAAGAAGGTATTTGTATCTCTCAGTCCAAGTATGTAAAAGAAATTCTTAAGACTTTTGGACTTGAAGAATCCAAACCCGTTGGTACTCCAATGATAACTAACCTCAAGTTATCAAAGGAAGATGATGCAAAAGAAGTGAATGAAACACTGTATCAGTCCATGATAGGGAAATTACAGTATGCAGTACACAGTTAACCGGACATTGCACATGCGGTTGGCATAGTTGCAAGATTCTCTGCAAACCCCAAAGAGACACATTTGATAACAGTGAAGAGAATTTTCAGATACCTAAAAGGTACTGAGGAGTATGGCCCTTGGTTTCCTCACAAGGGAAGCTTCCATGTAAAGGTTTACACAGATGCAAACTGGGCTGGCAATATTGATAGCAGAAAGAGGACAAATGGTGGTGCATTCTTTCTCGGTGGGAGGATTGTGTCATAGACAAGTAAGAAATAGAACTGCATTTCAAAGTCTACAATAGAAGCTGAATACGTTCCTGCAGCAATCAATTGCACACAGGTAATCTGGATCAAACAACTACCTGAAGGAATCCAAGAACAAATACCTGAACCGATTGCAATCTACTGTCATAGCACCAATGCAATAAACATATCCAAAAACCATGTCATGCACTCCAAGACAAAGCACATTGCCATCAAGTATCATTACTTGAGAGAGCTAGTACAAAACTAAGAGGTAAGATTTGAGTATGTTCCCAAAAAAGAATAGATTGCTAATATCTTCACAAAGCCACTACCAAAGAGTACTTTTGAGTATCTCAGAGGTAAACTAGGAGTCATACCCCTTCTTGATCATCAGTAAACTAGCAAAGGCAATCATCAATTCATTATGCTTCAACAGAGGGTTTCACCTCATCTTTTATGGACTGATGAAAAGGATTGCTGCTCGAAGGGGAAGCAGATTTGATAAAGGTAATCTTTCTAACTATCCTTTGGCATTATTGTCAAAAGGGGGAGAGTTCGGCAATGGACCAGTAGCTGACCAACAGTGGCGGTGCATAGTGGTAGGACAGGTGACATGATTGCCCATTAAGGTTTTGCCATCAATGCCAAAGGGGGAGATTATTGGCATCAAGAGATGGTGATCAGTAAGTCTACTATCGGTACATGGCAATTAAGTATTGTCATTGATTGGCAAAAGAGGAAAGAGGAAAGAGGTGTTTGACATCTCAATCTAAGGTCTAAAGATTCAAGGAGAACACCAGAGGTGATTCTGTATGTAAAGAGACTAGTTTGGCAACCGATGACACCATGCAAGAAGGACAAGACTATATCCACTCATCAAGTGAAACCGGTCACTAAGCCAAGTGCATCGGCAACCGAGGAACGGAGGAGTGCAACCGGTAAGCAGAGGAAGGAAAAGTAAACAGGTCAAAGTTCTTACCTGTTCACAACATAAGGATCTCAACATATCAAGAAAAGACTTCGGTATGATAAGATGAACCAGGGAAGTCATGGTCAACTATCTGTCTGACCAACTCTTTGACCAGAATTTACTGCACTAAATCCAGATGACTTTGAGTTAACATAGTGATCGGTTGGAGGCGAGTTTAAAGGTTTTAAAGCCGAAGTTTGTGGCTTCAAAACATGGCATTATCTCATACAAAGGAAAGGTGATTGACACACATCTATTGTTTTCTTCGTAAAGCAGTTAAAGCAAGGGCATGCATCGGATGTTTCCTCACTGAACAAATAATCCACTGGGTGATGAATCTGAAGGAGATCTGTATTAGGTCGTGCATGAGTAGCGCAATTAGGGCAAGGACTCTATATATTCTTCTACCTATTAAGAATATAGGTTGCCCTCATTCTGCCAAAAGAAAAGACTGAACTTGTACGTTGAAGAAGCTAAGGTGAATAGAAAAGACAAGAAAGAAGAGAAGAGCGTGCAAAGAAGCACAACAGAAAAGGAGAACATACTAGAGGCGACCAGTGATGTTTCTCAGTTGAGCATAACAAAGATTTTTTCAGGCTATGCAAAGCCATTTGTAAAAAGGTCAGTCCTTTTATTGTTTTCAAACAATTATAATAGTTAAATCTCAGTATTTTGGGTGGACTTTAACAAGTCCCTTGTACCAAATCCCTTAACCAGGTGACATCTTTTCAGGTGTTCTCAGTCCTCTAACCAGGCAGGAACTAACCGTCCTTATTGTATCAAATCCTTTAACCAGGTCGCATCTAATAGTGCCTTGTAATCCTTTAACAGGGAAGGCTCCTAACAAGGCGCAATTCAGAAGAGTGCAAAATTTGTGAGGTCTCCTCACACCGTGGTTTTCACCCAATTTGAGTTTCCACGTGATAAATCTGGTGTCACTTTGTGATTGAATGCTTGATGCTACTTTCATGCTTGAATCTGTTTTTCTTGGAGTTTTAAGTACATTTCATCAGATTTATTAACGAAAGTTTTATAGATGCTGATTCACCCCTCCCCTCTCAGCACCGGTTGGGACTATCAAGAAGTGTATGAAAAAATAATTCAACTATGAAAAAATTATGACTTCAACACTCCAGCAAAGAGGCATGAGGAACTGTTAGAATACAAACACCACTGAGAGGGGGGGGTGAATCAGTGGTTACTTAAAACTTGATCTTTTTAACTTTACAATTTCAACTTTTATAATTATAACATAAAGCTATAAAAAATGAACAAGATATACAAGAATAACAAGGTACACAATATTTATAGTGGAAAACCCCTTAGGGTAAAAAACTGCTTTGAAACTGAACCTTTATTAGCCTCTTGGGAAAAAATTTTAGAGCTACAACTCTGGTAAGCACCAACACCCTCAGATCTTACACAAAGTCAGATTCTTTGGGAAGATTGCAAGCCATATCTTCATCAAAAATGACATCTCTAATGATATCAATCTGCTTTGACCAAGCACATAAATTCTGAAAGCTTTAGAGAAGTCATTGTATACAACAAAGAATCCTTTCTTGCCTGAAGGTTCTAACTTGGATCTTTTCTCTTTTGGAATGTGTATCACTACTGGACAGCCAAAAATTCTGAAGAAGCTAACATCTGGTTTTGATCTTGAGAAAGCCTGTTCAAGAGACATGTTACCAAGAATCTGATGAGGGTTGCGATTCTGAATAAAGACAGTTGTGCTGCATGCTTCAGCCCATAAGCACATAGGAATATTCTGATCATGAATCATTGCTTTCGCTGCTTCAACAATGGTCATGTTCTTCCTTTCAACCACACCATTTTGTTGACGGTTATAGGGAACGCAAAGCTCCCTCTTGATCCCAGCATCAACACAAAAATTATGGAAGACTCCAGATACAAATTCTCCACCGTTATCAGATCTCAATGTCTTGATCCTTTTTCTCAATAGTGATTTCAACCAAGGCCTTGAAAGTTTTGAAACGAGATAGCACTTCATCTGATTCTTTTGATTTAAGGAAGTAGATCCAACGCTTGTGAGAAAAGTCATCAATAAAAGTAATGTAATACCAAAAACCACTAAGGGATGCAACACAAATGGGGCCACATAAATCTGAATGAATTAAATCTAAAATACCTTTAGCTCTAGATTCACTGCTATGAAATGTACTCTTAGTATTTTTACCTAGAGTGCATCCCTTGCATATACCTTAATGATCCTTCTTCAGCTTAGGAAGACGAATGACAGCGTTGTCCATAGATGCCAAGGTTCTGAAATTTAAGTGTCCAAATCTCTTGTGCCAAAGAATGTTTGGATTTGAATAACAATGAGAAAGAGCCTGAACTAGGCGGGCTGGAAGTCTGTAGAGGCTGCCATGACGAACTCCAATCTCACGGACTGAAAGGATATTAGAGTTCTTCTTCCAAGCCAAGACTTTCCATCAATGAAGCATACGTGATATCCTTTGTCTTCAAGAGCTGAAATTGAAATCAGATTTCTCTTAATGCCGGGAACATAAAGAACATCACTTAGGTGAAGAGTAATGCCTGAATCAAGTTGGAAGGAAGTGGAACCAGCCCCTTTCACTAAATAACTGGCGTCATCTGCAATGATCACTTGAAGGTGAGAATCCTTTTCGCTAAGGTTGAAAAGGTGATCACAGTAACCGGTGATGTGACGTGAAGGTCCGCTATCAATTAGCCAGGTGTCACTGTTGGTGGGAATGTTGCTGGATAAGGCAAAGATAAAAGTAAAACCTTCAAGTTCATCACATGATTCCCTCTTGGGAGAAGAGTCTTCAACGCGTGCAGTGGCAGCTTGAGGCTTTGGCCTTAAGGTGCAATCCCTCACATAGTAGCCGAACTTGTCACATCTGAAGCACTGAACTTTTGAGATATCAACTTTCTTTCTTTTGTGGGAAGAATCTAGATGAGAGTTATGATTCCTAGATTGCTTGAAGTATGGTTTATTTCCTCCTTTAGAGGTGTGGGCTGCCAGCACTTGATCATCTTCATGATGACTTTTGCGGCCATTTCCTCTAGCCTCAAGTCTGCATTCTTCTTGAATGCAATCAGCTCTCAATTTGTCAAATTTAGGGAGATTGTCACATCCACTGATGCCTTGAATAAACGATTCTCAAGAGTGAGGGAGACCATTCATAGCAAGCATAACAAAGTCTTTGTCCGGGATGCAGTCACCAATGGTACTTAGCTGGTCCTTGAGTTTTGTGATTTTCATGAAGTAGGATATAACTGATTCTCCTCGAGCCATTTTAATGTGAAGGATTTGACATCTCAAGGCTAACGCTCTGCTTGTATTATTAAACTCATAAAGATCTTTCAAAGTCTGAAACATCTCACTTGTTGACAAATTGGAAATCATGGGGACTAGATGATCCTTCACTGAATCAATAAGAATTTTCTTAGCCAGCACTCTGTTCTTTTTCCACAGTGTTTTCTCAACATCATCGGAAGATTCTTCCGGGTCAAAATTAACATAAGCAAGAAGATCGTTCTCCTCCAAAGCGATCAGAATTCTAAACTTCCACGAGGAGAAATTGGAAGAACCATCGAATCTGCCCTCGACCTTTAAACCGTTAACCATGATGGAGAGAGGGGAAAGACCAAATGTGACAGAGGAGGTCTATCTGGTTCAGGATCGAAATGGCTAAACCCGCTCTGATACCATGCTGAAAAATTGAACCAGAAATATGTGCAGAACAAGAAATAGCGAACCCAAAAAGACATGCTGAGATTACCCTGGCAAAAACCCCCTTGGCAGAGGGAAACAACCCAGCCCACAAAAAGTACCTCCTTCATTTATATTCAAAGCATGAAATACAATATATATGAACAATCTCGTGAGAAAGAAAATGGCAACGATAGCTCACTGATAACATGCATACATGAAGATACGGTTGTGTAATGAGTATGCACGTAGAAACACAGCTTCACTGAATGGGCAATCACGCTGAAGCTCAACACATAGATTTGAACAATACGGCATATGCAGCACGGGCTCGGCTCACTATTAGAGCAACACGTAGCAAGAGAGCTTGGCTCACAGGTTGAGCAGTGCACAAGAATGAACTCGGTTCTGAGCAGTGCAAAGAAAGGAACTTGGATCACTAGAGAAGTAACACACAGGAGAAAACACGGCTCACTGGTTGAGCAATACACAGGAGGTAACACGGCTCCCAAGTTGAGCAACACACAATAAAAATCGAAGGGTTATCACACACCTTTCGTGAATATGCACACAACAATATTTGCTTAATGTAACATTACATACATCATGCGCTAAGCAGAAGGCACATGATCGAGGATATGGCATCCAGCAAGGTGATGCTTCACTTTGCTTGGCGTTACAGCCAGCAAGGTGAAGCGTCATCACCTTACCGTAACAAATGGAGGAGATGGCCTAATCACCTTACGGTTACAAATGTATAATGTTGCCCGATACCAATAGACAGCATGCCGAAAATAAAACACAGTGCGTCATGCTACATAAATGATGATAATCGTTTAACGGTGATGGTCAACACGCAAGATAGAAACCAACTTCAACGAAGGCACTGTTGCGATGGCGGGAAGAAGACCAGTCGGGTCTCCATTGCCGCTACACAATTCAACACAAATACTGATGTGAATGACTCAAAAAGAAATATATATCCCTTCTTCTATCTCTGATAAACTTCTACAATAAAAATCAATTCACAAATAACAAAATAGAAACATAAAGCATTTACCCTCTTCTTTGTTGTTTAAAATCTGCCTGCAAATTGTTCGGTCTACAACGAATTCCACACAAATCCTCAACTTTTGTCGAAACCCCTGTACTATTTTTAGAGGAATGTATCCCCTACTTATAAACCAACAAAGTCGACATTTTTGAGGCAGTTACATACCCCAAACTTCAATAAGACCAAAACTGCTCAAAACAACTAAAATTGTCATGAATTTTTGTAACTGCTTCTGATAAACAGACTTTTTCTCTTTCCGTACATGTGATATACAAAAACTAACAGCGACCCATTTTAGCTAATTCATTGCCCGTTCGAGAAAGGTATTATGGTTGGGGTCTATCGGATAACTAAGCCTGTCGACTTTCACATAGACCAAAACTGGTTTTTTTATAACCGTTTTCTTAACCAATGTGAACATTAAGTGTTAATTGTATAACACTTAAGTGTATGTCTTGAATATGTTTTGAACAATATTGAAGGACATCAAATAAGATCATTCCATGATTTTAACCATACCATATGCCCATTATAATTGCATGGATGTATTATTGACATCAATGACAACATTCAAAGACCAAATACCAAAGGTTCATCAGAAACTTGCATCGGAACAGGTATCTACAGAGACACCTCAGTCAACAACTCCTCAAGATACATCTCAAGGTGAACAGGCAAAGGAAATGTTCCCACCTGAACAGTTCACTACCGATGAAGAAGACACAACCGATGTTCAGGACACAACCAGTGATCAGGATAAAACCGGAGACAAGAATACAACTAGTAAGAAGGACAATACCGGAGATCAAGACACAACTGATGAACAATTCACAACTAGTGAACAGGACAAAACCGGTGAGAAGATACCAACAGGTGTACAAGATACACCACTCAGACCAATGGAACATGAAATAGGGGAATCATCAGCCAGGATGGTTGAAGAAAAAGACACTGATAAAGTAGAGACAGTCAAAGTTGACCAACATGTTGCCGAACAGGAACAAGAAAAGCAACCAGAAGAAGAGTAACAACTAGAAGAGGAACAACAAGAACTTCAACAAGAAGTAGTGGTGGAAGCAAAGAAGGTACCAGAAGAAGAGCAAGAAAAGGTCATCAGACAGAAAAATCCAATATATGTACCAAGCTCATCTTCATCGAAAAGGAAGCTATCTTTTGCATCAAATCCTGAATCCAAGAAAGGGAAAATTGACACTTCACCAACCGGTGACACTTTGATTGACATCAAAAAATGTCAACAAGATAACTGAAGCAGCTCAAAAAGAGGAAACAAGACATGGTTCTCAACAGTGTTAAAAATATTATGTATAATTTTGCTCCTGATGCAAATATTGATGAAGAAGAACCAATAATTGATCAGCTAGAAATTCTAGCACAAACAATTGGAGAAGATATAACACATCCAGAAACTGTAGCAATTGATCAATATGAACAAAAGAGAATAAATATTCTTCATGACAAGATTGAAGACCTCAAAGCCACTGTGGCTACCAGCACAGGGGAACTGAAGCAACAAGTTCAAGATGTTGGGAGGATTATAACAAAAGTTTCAAACTCAAAGATTTTGTAAAGGATATAACAGAGAGAACCACTAGGACAACAGAAGAGCTGAAAAAGACTACATCAAAGTTCAATGCTAAGATCTCTTCAACAACAGAGTATAGTCGTGAGCTAACCAGTTTAGCTCTCACACTAAGAAAGGCATCCGAAGAGAATACAAAGAGAATCCAAGATCAAGAACACCGGTACTCAAGATTAGAGCAACAATGGTGAACCGGTAGACTTCCTAGGTAAACAGTGTACCTAAAACAGTCACATCTATACCGGTGTGGTCTTGTCCAACCGGTCTAATAGAACAACACAGGAGGCAGATGACTCAACAGGTTGCACACCGATTTGCTTTCAAAATTGCAGACTTACCGGTTCGTGCTTTATAATCCGATCCGGATTTTGCAGAGCATTTTTGAGAAGAACTGGAGTTAGTTTTTTCTGCAAGCCTTTCGAGGTAAACATAACATTAGTTTGCGAGCTTTTTGATCAAGAGTTCTACATGTGAGATTTTCGGATTGCTTTTCAGAACAATAGTTTTTTTTGGATGAGTTACAGTTTGGCAGAACCATTTGGTGTAATAATAAGAAAATTCTTATAAATACACGTCATTGTGCATTAGAGGCGTTGTTGAAAATCAAGAGCGCGGAGAGAGAGTAGAGCAGAAGAGCAGAGTCTTCTAAGAAGGGATATAGTCACCAAGAGTGAAAGAAAGATTCAACAACCAAGCAGAGCAAGGAGAGAACAAGTATGATCTGATCGACAGATAAAGTGTCAAAGAAGATCATTTCTTTTATTGTGTGAAGCACATATAAATCCCTTTATCAGGGTGAACCCTAACAGGTTTTGTTGTATAAATCTCTTTGTCGGGTGGCATCTTTATTGGTGTTTTTAAGTCCTTTGACAAGGCGACTCCTTACAGGGTCAAGATCTTAACCGATCTTTATTAAATCCCTTCACCGGGTAGCATTCTAATCAGTGCTTTGTAAGCTTTTAACCGGGTAGTTTTATTACTGCAGTAGTGGAGTTTGGTGGGTTCTGTCTCACCTTGGTTTTTTCCTTCTAACCAACAGTTTTCACGTATATATCTTGTGTTGGCCTGTGCATGTGATTTATGTTTATCATTATTTAAGCATTCTTTATATTTTCAATATAAACAGGACAAGAAACGGAAAAAGATTAAAAGAAATTGAATTTACTGATTCACCCCCCTTCAATAATTGGTTAGGATTAACATATTCCAGGTCAAAGGTATATTGAGGTAAGTAGAGATGTTACTTTTGAAGAGAATATTGCCTTAGGAAAATCTAAAAATTCTTTGATTGATGATGAAAATGATACTAATGAGAATCAAGAAATAGATGTTGACAATAATGTTGAGTTTCAGAGGGAGTTCACAAGTCTTCCAAAATTCACAGATCATGATGAACCTCTAGTTCCTACTGATGGTCCTAGCAACATCACCATAAGTAAGAAAAGACCACTTTGGATGAGGAACACCATTCAAGAGGCTAAACGTTTTGTTGCCACTCCTGGCACCTTCCGAGAAAGTAGGAGACCTCAAGCCTTCTCCAACTATGTGACTTTGATGTGCAACCTCACTAAGAGTGAACCCGCGAATGCAAGGAAAGCTATAGATTAGCTTGAGTGGAAGAATGCTATCGATGAAGAATACGAGTCCATCATCAAGAATGATGTATGGGAGATTGTGCCTAGACCCAAAGGTAACTCTGTTGTATCCTCTAAATGGTTATTTAAAATTAAGCATTCTACTAATTGTAGTATTGAGAAATTTAAGGCTAGATTTGTAGCTCGTGATTTTTCTCAAAAGGAAGGTATAGATTATGAAGAAACCTTTGCCCCTATAGCTAGATATACTTCTATCAGGTCTATTATAGCAATTGTTGCAGCTAAAGGTTGGAAGTTGTATCAAATGGACATCAAGATTGTTTTTCTCAATGGTGTCATTGAGGAAGAAGTATATATTGAGCCGCATGAGGGATATGAGATCCACAAGAAAGAAACTCATGTGTGCAGGTTGAAGAAAGCTCTCTACGGTTTGAAACAAACTCCTCGTGCATGGTATGAAAGAATTGATAAGTATTTGATAAGCTTAAAATTTTGTAAGAATAATGCTAATCCTAACATTTTTTTCAAATTGCTTAATGATGAGATGTTGATTTTGGTCTTATATGTTGATAACTTATTTCTAACTGGAAAAGAAGATTTAATCATTAGATGTAAGGAGTTAGCTTTTGAAGTTGAAATGAAAGATTTAGTACTTCTGCATTATTTTCTTGGCTTAGAAGTTTGGCATGGGCCTAATGAAATTATGTTAAGTCAAGGAAAATATACCATAGACATTTTAAAAAGATTTGGCATGTTGTATTGCAAACCTATGTCCACACCTATGGAGACTAATCTGAAAAAGTTGAGTGCATGTGCAGAAAATTCTGATTTTGCAGAATACAGGCAATTGATCGAATCCTTGATGTATCTAGTTAACACTGGACCGAACATACGTTATGTTGTTAGTGTACTCAGCCCATTCATGAACAAACGTAAGCATGTTCATCTTGTTATTGCTAAACACATCTTGAGATATCTATGTGGCATAGTTGACTATGGGCTGAAGTACTCTTCCAACATGATTACCTTGGAAGGAATTTGTGATTCAGATTGGGCAGGTGATGTCAATGGAAAATTAGATTAACTTGGAAGGCCGACTACATTTAGAAGTATCTAAGGAAAATCTAAAGGCAAGCCCATGCGAAGAGAGCAGGACCTTTGCCTATCTGTGAAGAAGAAGACTTAGGGTATGAAATGTGATGCAACTGCAAGGCCTCCTATAAAGCCTCTAGCCTCGTCCAACACCTATTGACTACATGTCCCACCTTGCCACAAAAACTACAAGCCTCAACTAACTTCTTTGTCTTAGAGGAAGACTCACTAGACTGAGAAGAAGGATAAGGAGATGGAGTGGAATCCCCCATACTGAATAACTGCAAGAGAACCCCCCCCGCACCCCCCCCCCCCCCCCCCCCCGCCCCCACAACAAGAAAACACAAACCCTCCTACATCTGGATAATCAAGAAATCTCAAAATGAACAATTTTGAGATCAAAGTGTACCTAATGAAAAATTTGTAAAAAAACAATTAGAGAGCTTGTAGAGGATATCAAGAGCTTTCCAACAATCTGCAAAAGTTGAAAAACGAAATCCGTTTGCTCAAGATATTGCCCTAGAAGCACAAAAAAGAAGCTTGACTTTGTAGGTCTGGTACAGAAAATTGGTGAAGAATCTGGTCAAACCACCTCAATAAAATGATCGGCATAGGAATCAGCTTTCCAGCAATATCTTGTTTGCATGATTTCAATATTGTATGCTTAATTTATGGCTGAAAAAGAAATTGCTACTCTTTAAGGCAAGGAAGGCAACCTAGTCAACCAAGATGGCAAGAAAACATTTCGCAGTCGCGTAACCGTCACAAAATATTCTCACTTGATGGAATATTTTCCCTTGATGGAATATTCTCCCTTGCTAGAATATTCTGCCTCCACCGGAATATGTTGTGTGCTAAAATATTCTCCTCCCGGTTGTCAGTATACACTACTCTACAAGCATATTCTTAGGAGATTCCCTACTAAATTTAGAGATGTTTGCTAAATTCATCTCTAAATTTAGAGCCACCAACAAATTTAGGAAGAGCTGCTAAAAATAGCGCGGTAATGTCATTGCTGGAACAATGGGACAGACCTGCACCTTTTATCCAATTGATTTGAGTTTTTTGCAATTAAAAAAATGGCCATCCTTTTCAACTTTTTGCTCAAACAAAAAAATTGCCAATAAATTATGAATTTCTTTTGTTCTTAGTGAACCTGAATTTTTAATTTTTTTTGTTGCAGGTATAGCACTGATGCCAAGAATAGTACAATCGTACGAATTTTCGTGTCTAGTAAAATATGCCCTAAAAAAACACCTAAAAATTTTCCAACACCCAATTTCATCAATTTTACTGTCAACTTAAGGTTTTATCACACTACAAATATGATGGCAATGTCTAAGAACAATTGCAACCTCCGCTTTGCTGCACAATTCCCATATTTTTTACTAACCCTTGGATTTCACCTTGTTTTGTGTGTCCTCGGCCAATTTAACCCAAAATTCCAACTGCTTAGATTTTGACAAAAAGACTATCAATCTTAGGGTTTTATCACACTGCAAATATGATGGCAATGTCTATTTCAGACCAAATGCCCAATAATGTGTTTGTCTTGAAATTTGTGCCCACAGAAAAAACCACCCAAACCTTCGTTTGCTCAAAAATTTATGAAACAACAAATTCAATCTTAGGGTTTGTGGACACTACGAACACAATCATGAGATCCATGAAGCTCCAAAAATAGGCAAAAAGTACCCAAATCAAAACTCACTCAAAAAGGCAAATATGGAGGCAATGCCCTTGAGAAAAGAAACCCTCAAATCTTGAGAAGAGGTTTGTCGAATCCACGCTCAAATACCATGTTGAAGTTTGCAACACAAGCATTGAATGATCAAATAGCAAACAAAAACACCTCTCACAAGCAAGTGTAGCATGAAAGAATTGCTATGTTCCTCAAAAGCAAAAAAAAATATTCTTAGGAGATTCCCTACTAAATTTAGAGATGTTTGCTAAATCCATCTCTAAATTTAGAGCCACCAACAAATTTAGGAAGAGCTGCTAAAAATAGCGTGGTAATGTCATTGCTGGAACAATGGGACAGACCTGCACCTTTTATCCAATTGATTTGAGTTTTTTGCAATTAAAAAAATGGCCATCCTTTTCAACTTTTTGCTCAAACAAAAAAATTGCCAATAAATTATGAATTTCTTTTGTTCTTAGTGAACCTGAATTTTTAATTTTTTTTGTTGCAGGTATAGCACTGATGCCAAGAATAGTACAATCGTACGAATTTTCGTGTCTAGTAAAATATGCCCTAAAAAAACACCTAAAAATTTTCCAACACCCAATTTCATCAATTTTACTGTCAACTTAAGGTTTTATCACACTACAAATATGATGGCAATGTCTAAGAACAATTGCAACCTCCGCTTTGCTGCACAATTCCCATATTTTTTACTAACCCTTGGATTTCACCTTGTTTTGTGTGTCCTCGGCCAATTTAACCCAAAATTCCAACTGCTTAGATTTTGACAAAAAGACTATCAATCTTCGGGTTTTATCACACTGCAAATATGATGGCAATGTCTATTTCAGACCAAATGCCCAATAATGTGTTTGTCTTGAAATTTGTGCCCACAGAAAAAACCACCCAAACTTTTGTTTGCTCAAAAATTTATGAAACAACAAATTCAATCTTAGGGTTTTTGGACACTACGAACACAATCATGAGATCCATGAAGCTCCAAAAATAGGCAAAAAGTACCCAAATCAAAACTCACTCAAAAAGGCAAATATGGAGGCAATGCCCTTGAGAAAAGAAACCCTCAAATCTTGAGAAGAGGTTTGTCGAGTCCATGCTCAAATACCATGTTGAAGTTTGCAACACAAGCATTGAATGATCAAATAGCAAACAAAAACACCTCTCACAAGCAAGTGTAGCATGAAAGAATTGCTATGTTCCTCAAAAGCAAAAAAAAATACAATATGCAAGATTACACGATAGCAGGATGAATTACAATGAAGAGATCAATTGCTTCTATAAAAAGGAATAGACCTAAAAATATCCAAAAGCTAACTGAAACGAAAAATAATAAACTAGAGATAGATATGCAAGCTAGAAGTGCATGATATGCATAATGTGCAAACTAGAGCCCAACTAAACTAAACTAACCTAAATTTAGGCTTAACTAAGTGAGCTGAACCTAAAACATGAATGTGCAAACATATGCTCAATTATGCATAATAATACGTATGAGAATATTCTTGAGCATGTGCACAATAAATTAGTGCAACATGTACAAATATGACTAATGCAACAAATATGCATGATCTAATAGGGCCTGTTTGGTTGAAAGAATTAAATAATGCCGGAATTGTCAAATTCCAGTATTTGACAATTCAGGAAGTTTTAAATTCGAAAAATCATTTTTGGAATATGGTTGGAATTGTTTGGTACACCTGGAAGATGAGTGAGAAGATGCATTTTTTGCGTTTGGTTCCATAAATCCGGAATTGGGTTTTCTAATAAGGTTGTTAACAAGAACTCATTACAATGTTACAATGCAGCTACAAAACCGAAAAAAACCAGAGACAATCAAGCAAATCATAAGACACGGGATTGAAAAACCATTCCTCACATTCCCAGCACAAGCGATCAAGATGGAAAACAATCCATCAATCAAGACCCTAGCTGTAGGTTGCATAACCCAAAAAATATTTGCAAACCCTAGACATTGGTCGCAGAACCCAGGAAAAAATATGCAAAGTGCCAAGGGTATTAAACATGGTGTAGATGTGTCACAGGGCATTGGCAACTACAATGTTTGGTATTAATCACTCACGATACATGGCCATAGTTTTCCGGTAAGCTCACTTGTAGCCTTTGCTTGTATAGAGAATCCTTGGTATCAGTTTTTCGAAGTTCACTTTGGACTCAACTTAGTGAACACCTGATTTAGATGATGTGGTTGTCCCATATGTCTGCGATGACGTGCTCTTTTCATGCTCGCCACTCCCTGAGCTTGACATTGATCTCGAATTTGAAGCAACACTTTTGCTACTCGTTAGGAAACCGCTCACTTGTAGGCTTTGCTTGTGTAGAGAATCCTTGGTATCAGTTTTTCGAAGTTCACTTTGGACTCTAGTGAACACCTGATTTAGATGATGTGGTTGTCCCATATGTCTGCGATGATGTGCTCTTTTCATGCTCGCCACTCCCCGAGCTTGACATTGATCTCGAATTTGAAGCAACACTTTTGCTACTCGTTAGGAACCCGAGCTCTGTTGGATTGGGCAACGGCATTGAACTATTTGATATTATCAAAATAACAATAGAAATAGTTGGACGAAGTGTTGCATCAGCTTGAACACACAAAAGTCCGACATGAATCAATCTCAACACTTGTTCCTCGGCACATGCTATCGAATTCCAAGAAGGCGTCAAACTCAAAGGAAAATGTGAAGGCTATCGAATTCCACTCTCAAAACAAATTCCAATTCCACCTTTTGAGGCGGAAGATTCTAATGCTCATTTTGGGTTAAAATGGGAATATGCAAAACCCTATTCCATTTTCATTTTTGAAAACAAACATGGAATTTGGAGATTCCGGTATTAAAATTTTCCAATTCCAGCAACCAAACGGACCCTAAATAGAATTAAGACAAATAATGTGAATCTACTGTTATTGTTTTTATCATTTATTTGATTAGTGTATATAAAAGTTATTTTATTTTATAGTAAAATTATTTTATTTTCTACATTGAGAGATAAATTTCAAGGTTACCCCACATTTCTTGGATGGGGGGTGGGTTTCCAATACGCTGATTTTTTTTGCCAATTTTGGGGATGGCAAAGGAGACAACTAGATAAATATACGAAAAATTTAAAATATATAGGAAAAATTGAAATGTTCGTATGAAAACATGGATAAAGCATCCATATATACATTATATTCATACCAAATTCTGGATAAAGCATGCATATATGCATTATAGAACCTTAAAAATGACGTTTATGTTCAGGAATCAGATTCCATTGTCATACATCTATAAGCTTTCATTCTACAGCTGTATGCAGTTGCATGTTTCCCCATTGTTGGAAAAGACTTATATTTGTATATTTGTCATTTGTAGTTGTATGCTTTCTTTCTATGGATAGTGTCACTCTGGTTCATTTTACAGCCAGCCTTCTCATTCTACTATTATATGCAGTCCGAAAGAATTCATTATCAATATTCATAAAGAAAATGTTTTTTTCCTTAATTAAAATGATTTTTTTTTAAATGGCTGCCTGCCCGGGGACGGCAAGGGACGTCGCAGACATCCTTTGACCGTCCCAGGGACTGCAAGTCCTCTCTCCTATGCAGGGAATTGGGAAACCGAGGCACTTCATTATGCACATGGCCAACCCTCTAAGAACATCCAGAGAAACTTGCTCTAGAATATCTAGATGATAAGGAATCATCAATAAGAACACATACTAGATATTAGAAAACTGACAAGAACAAAGCTTCAGGAGAAACTAAATTAGATTAGAATGGAAAGGAAACTCTGGCCCTACATGGTGTTAGCCCATTCAAAAAGCTGGGGAAAATCAGGAAAATGCATAATGATTTCATCTAACCACCAATGGTTAAATACAAAAACCAATATAATTATTTTCCATTTAGTATGATATTATTTGGTTATATAGGTTTCCTTTATTTTGGCTCATAATTTATTAGAAGAAATAAACACCAAGAAGCTAATGATGCATATGCAGATCTAACAAAATTATCCAAAACAGAAAGCTGTAAGCATTGATCTTGACTTCAAAATACACCAACTCAGCAACTAAAAATATCTATTCAACACAGATCATCTAGAAAAGTAAATCAAGTCTTTGATCATATCAAAAGGATTCAAAATGGAAGTGGATCAGCAATTTCATCATTCATATTGGCTACGAATTCAGAGTTTGAATTATATAAGAGCAATAAAGAAATAACCTTAAGGACCATGAAGTCCTTCACGTCTTTCAATATTTCGCCACTTGTCTTTAAGATCAACCTAGAAATGCATTTAATGTGCATATTAATTAATTGGATTATCCTTAAAATAAGAGTAACCAAAATAATCGTCATCAAAGAATAGATAGCCCAATGGCAACACAGCAGATATCAACACCAACTATATAGTGTTCAATTTTTTTACCATATTGAAATATTTTTTTCCTACTTACCTCAGTCCTCTCTTCAAAGATAGCCCGATTTTTCTCAAGAATATATTTCCAACGTCCTTTACCATACCTGCAGGAATAAACATGGTACTAAGAAGAAAAACACTTTTTAAATTGTTGTTGATATTAAGTGAATTTAAAACCTTTCACAAAAGTAAATAAAAAAGCATTCACCATGCAGCTACACAGATATATTACTAAGGTAATGAAAAAACCATAATAGAGTCCCTAAATAATTAGAATCATCATTAGAGTGTCCATAAATCATAACAGATAAAGATTTGTACTTTACAGCAGACCATGAATATAGCTAGAGGATAAAAACATAAAAATCCATCTAAAACATACTAGATGGATATGCCATGTAGACCCATAAAAATCATATTATAAATATTTAAAATATTTCAAAATTTACAGAAACAGAGCTTTTCTTGAAGAAGAGTCAAATATTAGCATAATTATCATAAAGTGTTTGAAAAACCAAACCCAGGTCTAGCTTAAGATTTGGAAGATCAAATAGAGAAGTAGGACAACAAAGAGAAAAGCTTATGAAAAGACTTGCTAAGAGAAACTAATTTCCCTATTATTACATACATATAATCCACTTGACCCAAATGCCACAAGAGATATAAACAAAAATATTATCATATAGATCAAGGAGCATTAATCCATAACACAATAGAATTCTCTTACGAGCCGAGGGCTAAGGAGGGCTGCCCTGGATGGTGACCCTCTATCCTTGGGCCAAATGACATCCTTTTTCTTATTCGGATTTATTTTTAGCCACCTACCAGTTTGTGGCACTGAACCCGGTTGTGAGGTTTTCACACCATTGCCCCATTGCAAATGGGGACCCCCTCTTTTCAGTTTGGCAGTTAATAGTTGTTAGCTTCAGATTAGATTATCAGCGTTTCGAAGTTTTGGTAGAGGTCTTACAAGTCTTTGGGTTACCAAGTTTTGGGCGAGCTAGGGCTTCAATCAAGTGATCTTAGTCGGACTATCAAAGTTCAAATCCTTAGTCAATTAGTGGTGTTCGAGCTCTAGGGTGTGAGTGATCATATCAACTTGATCCAATTACCATGAAGGACATCAATTAACATGATCAAGTAGTGAGAGTGAAGTTTATGAAATTTGGGCAAAATGAAAAGCAATTTTATACTTAGCCAATTTTGAGGATGATCAAGTCAAGCCCAAGGGCTTGACAAATTTCGATTTACCTTGGTGAGTTCGAGCCCAAGGGCACTTCGATTTCCACCTTTCTTTTTTGCCCAAGGCATGGGCATTTTCCACCCTTGGTTCATGAATGAGCCGAGTGCCTAGGAGTTTTTCACTCATGACATTGCACCCAAATAGCATGTGAAATCTGCTCATGTGAAGTGATTGCGCCCAATGAAGGGGTGATTTCCACCCTACGTCTATCCATTTTGCCCAAGCAAGGGGCGATTTCCGCCCTACAATCTTGCACTCCACCCAACGCATGGGTGATTTCCACCCATCATAAATGTGTCCGCCGAAGGGAGGGGCGATTTCCGCCCAAGGTATGTGCATCTTCCCATTACAAAGGCAATTTCTGTCCAAAGAGATGTGCATCTGCCCAACATGTAGGCGATTTGCTCCCTAGGGGGTGTGCACTAGCCCAAGGCGTACACAATTTTCGCTCGGCCTAAGATAAGAGCCCAACAAATGGGCAAATGTCGCACTATGCCTATAGGCATCCAAATTTGATCAAGGTGGCCTATCCAAGTCGGTTGTGGTGATGAAATCAAAAATACAAGGTGCAAACTCAAAGTTGTCAAAGAGAATCGGGTTAAGCAAGGGGTGCAAATTTGTAAATCTGTGTGAAGTATGAGGTTGAAAGTTTAGAAGGCCTTATAGAAATCAATTAACTTCGAATTTAGGTCTTGAACTCAGAATTTGATTGCAACAGCAAGGTGTGTAAGTTTTTATGGTATGATTTGTGATTGAATTATTTCAGCCTAGAAGCAAGTACATACAAATCAGATTTGAATTCAAGAAATGTTCACAGTGGATATCTAGGGAGAGTGTTGTCATCATAAGTCTTGATTTCTTAGCGCTAACCCTTTTTATTTGAAATGAAATATGAAATACAAATACTTGACGAAATAATGTTTTTCAAGGTGAAATGGAGTTGGCAAGGAGCCAAGTGTTCCAAATGTGAGCATGATTTCAACAAAAAGAACATGGAGACCTCGAGCATCATCAATCACAAGTTGTTCATCAAGCAAGCAAGGAGCTTCTGAATTGAAGATCAAGTCAAGATGCAAATTCAAGATCAAGTTTAAGACATTAAAATGAAATTCAGAGAACAAATTGTACAATAAAAGTGAGCAAGTCAAAGATAAAAAAAATCATTACAAATTTATATTTCCTTCAAAAATCCAAGTTCAATTGGAATGGTCCAACAACATCACTTCTACAAGAGCACGATCAAGGCGAGATACCAGTACAAGCAAGTTCGAGAGATTTTAATGAGAAGATGAAGCAAACTGGGAATATGAGCCATCACAATCAATTAAGAGCTCGAAAATGTTGACTATCAAGAGATGTCTTCATCTCCAAAGAATTGATCAAATCCACAATATAAGCATGTTGAGGTGGCAGCCATTCATTCTCAACCAATTAGAAGACTACTTTCAAGTGTCCAAAATCAACCAATCAAATTATTACATGTGTACATGTCGAGTCCACCTAATGTTTCTACCTAACCAATTTTCTCATTGCTTCTCAAAAGCAATGTAATTTTCTTATTGGCCCACCAAGTGGTGCCTAGTGGTAATTCAATAGCGTTTAATGCTTGTAGCTAGTAGATACATTAAGGTTGTGTTGGCCTAATCTGGGCCATTGATCTTAAATTAATTTGAGCCATTCATTGTACTTGAACAACTATAAAAGGCAAGGCCTCCTTATTTGTAAAATACTAGTTAGAGTAAAGTAGAGAGAGACTTACAAAGATTGTTTCTATAATGCTACCAAACTTATTCCTTCTTCATTGTTGTTATCATGGTGAAATTTTTTTAAGTTTTGGAGTATTGCATGGTTTCTACAATTCCTCACTTAGAGCAGGATTTCATTTATGTTGAATAGTAGAGGTAGATGAATGGAGGATATTATTGAATGGTGAATTTATAGTGAAAATAGTGTCCATACCTTTTGATACTTGTTGATTGCAAGTTTCAGTGTAAGGTTAGTCAATACCTTATTGCAAGTATTTAACTTCAAGTGGAAATATTCATTCTGATTGTGTCTTCATTGACTATTTGAATGAGTATTGACAATATGAAAATCATCCACCCATCTTACAAGCACCCTCCTTCGTGTAGTTGATTTGGCAAAGCAAGGAATAGTTAGAGTCTCACATCACCATCAATGATCTCTTGCATTATAGAGTTAGCCTAGCTTTCTAAACCCAAATCTATTTGCAATTTATTTCATTTGAAGTAATTGAAGAGTTATCATTGCCAAATCATTCACATTTGCAAAGTTGATATCCATTGAATGAACAGTGTAAGTCTCCAAGTGATTACCAACAAATCACATGACAAACTGAGTTAAGTCCATGATTAGAAAGAACCTTGAGGTTGTCTTAGTTGATCAAACAATCATATACAATGTTTAGCATCTAAGCTTCCTTATTCAAGAGAGGATTTGATATTTGGTGTTTCGTCCTGGAATACTAAGTGTTCTGTCCTGCATGTTGAAGTGGTCACAAAACTCACACCAACAAGCCCCAGATCCTCCAGGGAAGTCTAACTGAAACAAATTGACATTTTTCCTATTGATAGTACTGGTACTGGCTATCCATCTCCTTGTAGACCACATTTCAAGCAGTTCAATCCAGTGGTTCTGCTACTGATAAAAAAACACTCAAAAAGTATTCAACTTCTCTATAGACATCATCAATTTTTCAAGGTTGTGGTTGGTGTTAACATGCACTGCGAGGTTTTCAAGGAACCTTATGGTGCTACAAATCGTGCTCAAAATACCACAATGGCATTTACATTATCCCTATTGTTCTTTATGGGGGAGAGGCCTCAGGAACTTTCTTGCCATAAAATAGATAGGGGTGATGAAATTTCGTTGCCGAGGCAACCCTAGAGTCTAATAAGGGTGCGATAGCTGATTGGGAGTGACAGTGATGCCTTTAGTTGGCTTTGTTTCATTATTCTTATGCATTGGTAATTGCTGGTGAAGTTTTCTTCAAGCTGGAGCAGATTTAATGGTGTTTGGCGATTTGGTAATAATTCCTACTGTATGCACCCAAAAATGGTTGCCTAGACTTTGGGCCCCATTTCTGCAATTTATCAAATCCCTGAATCAATATTTTCAAAAATCAACAATATCAATTATATCAATTTCCTTGATCAAATCATAATCAATTCAATATTTCCTAAGGTTTGAGCCTTATTTAATTTAAAAGAGAAAAAAATAAAAATAAAAATCTTATTTAATTAAGAGAACATGCTCCTTTTAATTAATTAAAAATCTCTTTTAATTAAATAATAAAATCACTTTATCCTAAGCCTTTATTTAATTAAAAAGAATTTCCTCCCCTTTTATTTAAATAAAAAATCCCCACTTTTCTTCTTATCCTATGTTGCACAAATAAAGCATTATTCTTATTTTATAAAAAGGGAAAAAGCACTTTTTGTCTTATGTGGGACACAAAAGTCAACTCCTATTTTCTTATTGGAGGATATTTGTGCACAAGGATCAAGCTTCTTTTTTTCTCCACTGTTGATTAAGTCTTTTGCCTCTTAATCTCAATCGTCCTTTGATTCTCATTCTCTATAAATTCCTCATTTTCATATCTTAAGTTTTTATGCTAATGTTATGCTGCAGGTTTTCTAGGTCATTTTGGAGCTCTTTGAAGACATTCTACATCCAAGCTTTGAAGACTTGTTATTGCATTTCATTGTAGTTGCATATTTCCTTTCTTAGTTGCATTATCATAGCATATTAACTTAGATTTCCTTTTATGCAATAGATTAACTTGCATTGTCATATAGATTTGCATTGCATTGCATCCATATTGATTTCATTGGAGATATTGGCATTGTTGCCCTTGTCTTTGATTTGGAATCTCTCATTGTGTGGTTGACTAGCAAGGTCATGAGTTTATAGCTCTCGCTGAGAGCAATTTTACAAATCTTGCAACTCCATGCATAGAGAGCTATGGATCAATTTGTGAGGGTTCATTCTTGAGTTTTCTTGCATGTAACAATTCATAGAAGTGTGGTCACATTTTCAACATACACCTACTACTTGGCCTTGCTAAGTGGATTCTAAGTTTGCAAATTGAAATCAGTTCTGAGCATTCCTCTGATGTTTTGAAGACTATATCAGGTCTGATTATGTGATTTAAAACTGACTCGTTATGCTGTGTAAGAGTTTTGTGAAGAAAATTTTGTGAGATTGTGTCAATTATCATTGCCAAACTTTCCTAAAAAGGATTTTGCTCCAAGTTCTTCATTTTTAGAAACTTAAAAGTTTTAATGTTTCCATACGATTTTTACTATTTTAGGCTTGAAATATTGGCAAGCGCGCAAATGTTAAAGTCATAATTCCTTATCTAAGAGGCAATTTCCAATGGAACTTTGCCAATATGTATAAAAATGCAGTGCAAATCATTTGGGAAAAAGGTATTGCTCTCTCACCAAAATTGATATTTAATTTTTTTCTAAAAATATAACATCATTCTTGAAAATCATGGAGTTGATATTTAGTATATGGATGCATTTTCAATATTACTCTACACACTTACAAGTGCATTTTATTGACAAGGGAATTCAATTCCCATGGAGTTGACAAGTGCTAGAAAAAACAAGGAAAAAGCATTGGGAGAACAAGCCATTATACTGAGCATATTTTGTGATCCACGTGACCACCAAAACCAACTTGCCAGAGTGATCTGAAATTCACAAGAGAATAGAGGACAAAAGAAAGATAAAGGACAACCTTCAATCTTCATTTCTCTACTAGCTCAAATTGGTAGTTACAAATTTCACTTGAAGATGTAGTTCAACTACTTTGTTTTGTGAATTTGTGTGTCCCTACTTGCATATTGAGTTCTTTGTTACGAACAATTGTGTCCCAATTTATACGAATCTAGTGACGTCATTCCCTCTATTGCTTAGTGTGAAAATTTGTGTGTCCCTATTTATACCCAAAAGGTTCTTTCATAAACATTTGACTAGTCCGTGTATGGTCCAAGCATGTGCCTTTCTCTTTGTCCTACAGTTCTATATCGTATATTGTATATGATACTCTATGGTTTTTATTAACATAGGTGAGTTTTTGGCAAGGCCCAAACCCTATTACAAAGCACGACAGTTACCAAAGGGGAAACTAACAAAACCAATGACAGAAGAAAAAAACACAAACCAAGAGGGCAGCAAAGCTGCAACAAGACAAAAAAAACAGACAGCATAACAACAACAAAAAAAAGCAGTACAATCAGATACAGAATATTAGAGTTGGAGCCCAACTTAGGCCCCAACAAGACAATCTACGTATTAGGAACAGCAATGGACTAGCTTTTCGCTTATGACGGATAATAGTCCAAGAAGCATCATCTTTACCCATAGAACATGTCGGAGCAAGCAGGGATGTGCCCTCCAAACAAACAGATGAACTTCCCTTACAGGAACCCTATTTTGAAGGAGGAGCCTTGCAATTCAGAGATAGAGAGTCAAGAACCATTGAAGGAATAGAATGGAAACCCGAGTCCTCGACAAAGGGGGCAGCAGCAATAGCAGGGTGAGAAAACAAACCAGCAAGAGGTACCAAATCAGCAGAAAACTCTGCGCCATCATCCTGTAATGTCCCCACTTTAGCAGTTGACCAAGCGTGTGTGCGTTAGCCTTGTTCTACTGGGTCCCGAGGGCTAACGAAGGGTTTAAGGGGATCCTGGAGTGTTTTGGCCTAGTCATTTCCAGTTTGGGCCAAAATGAAGTTGATTTACTCAGTTTCAGGCATACTTACTATTTTTAGTAAGTCAACAGGACACAGTGGAGGCCAGTTTTGGTGATTGGATTTGATACTCTTCGGTGAGAGCTTTCCGACAAGCTATCACTTGCATTATTCGGAGTCCGATTGCTAGTACATTTTAATGCCTGAAGTTTTATTAAAGTAACATTTAATTTAATTGTAAAGTATTAAAGTGTTACTTTAATATTTATTTTATGGGGATGTGTACCCAAGGGAGACATAAGGGGATATTTTAATATATGTTTTATATTGCACATCTTTTATCCCACATTGCCCATGAGAGTTGAACCGACCCTTGGAAATAGAATAAAAGGAAGCGTTTGTGGCTTCATTAGACAGGGTTGAATATGAGAAGAAATTGGTGTGTGAGTTGTAGATCCGTTCTTGGCATTTGAGGACGTTTATCCTCTCTTGTGACATTCTAGACGTCATTCCCTTGGGGTTTTGCCTTTGGAATCCATTGTTATCAGTTTCATTATCAGGCAGTTTAGTTGCATTTCCAGCTACAAGCAAATTTGGTATTTTTCTCATATCTTCTTCACTACTTGTCCAATGCTTATGCCGCTTTGAAGGAATGATTTTATAAAGGTAGTGGAATGATTGAAGGACAAAGTACTGTAGCGGCACTGTTCATGCGGCACTATTCACGTGGCACTATTCATGCGGCACTATTCACGTGACACTATTCACACGGCACTATTCACGAGGTACTATTCACGTCACTGTAGCAGCAAGTTCGAAAGCATGGGCTGGAGTATTATTTCATTAATGCTGGAGTAATTAGTGAGTTGATAAATCTGCCATGTATTTGGTTTTATTAATTCTGAAAATAACATTTTATCAGCAGCAGTTCATTGTCCACTTTGCATATTATTGTAGTTTATTTCTTGTTTATGTTGTATGATTCCTATTCCATGCACAAAACACAACAAACAAATAAATGTTTAATTTCCAGTGTTATAAGGGGTTTAAAACATTAAATAGAGAAATAAGAAGTTGAATGCAAACTGTTTGACATAATTCCTTTCAGCAGTGGGTTTAGTTTTTTGAGGCATTCAGGGGTGTCCATTACACATCCGAAGCCACAAGAAAGACAATGAGACGGCAACAACCAGCATCCTTCCACCAAGTGGGAGAAAAATGCGGATGGCACAAAATGTACCAATGTTTGGTTATTCGATGTGTATATGTATTGTGGATACAATGATACATACATATATGTTATTATTTTATGATTAAATCGGTCTATTTCAGCTTCACTCTTTTCTTATAGTTAGGGTATGATAGATGATTAATTATGATGGTTTTATGATTTTATCTAATAATTTGATTTAAAATTAAATATGATGTTTTCTATGGATATTTCATGTTAATTATTATATGCTATTTCAGCTATTTGTATCATGCAGGTACACTTGATATGTTTAGTAAGTGTGCAAGTACAAGCTTAAAACCAACAATGGTTTGTCTAGTATTACAATTTCTTACGCATCTTGGTCCATGTGGAATGATAAGCCATGTGATATACTTAAATAGTAAAACCTTATATGAATCATTTGTGATCACAAATCCCTGTCATACTAGCCTAGTAACATGTTTGGCAAAAAGCTTGGAATACTTAGCTCTTACCTGAAATCAACTTTTTTTGGTGCACTGTGATGCACAATAAAATCCTAACCCAGGACAATCTCAGCAAGCATGATTTCTAGTTTCCTAATATGTAAACAGGAGGAAAAAAACGACCCCCCCTATTCCCCTACATTGCCATTTCGCTCATAATGTGTGGAGACATGTCATGCAAAACTCCAAATCAGTTAGAACATGAACAAAATGCTTCCCCCCTATCTATGATTGGATTGGGCCATCTCATCATCCTCTTATTAGGGAAGTTTGGAAGCAAATACCTCCTCAACTCTTTGGAACCTCTAGCCAAAAAGGAACAATCAGATCTTTAGGAAGTAAGAAAAGATCCTAGAGTAGTTTTTGGTCTTCTCCAAGCTCCTACTAGACATCCGTTGTGCATGCCCATCCTACCCTCCACCATGTAATGTCCCCTTTTTGACTGGCACCAGTTACTTATTTTATTTTAGCCTTTATTTTCCCCGAAGGCTAAAAAGGAAGAAATAAGGGGGAAAAGATATATTAAATTAATTACTTATAAGGTTACTAAACAATGAAATATTAAAAAGTAACTTTATATTTAACTGATTTAATATTAAAGTAACTAAAATAATAAAATATCAAAAAGTCACTTAAAAAGAATAAAGTGTTGGATTCTTCTAGAAGCTTCTTGGAGTTGTTTGTGAAATCTTTATAAGGAGCCTTTGGGGGGTCATTTGACACATCTTGAGTTGCATATTCATCTATTGTGCTGAGAGCTTTAGTGCTTGCATACTTGCCTGAGGGTTTGAAGACTCTAAGGTGCCAATTTCGGTTGTGAGATATCAACCCTAGTTGGGAGTGGAGGAATTGGTATTCAGCCAATTCATTTGTGATTAATTGGGAGATAATATTCAGTGATTTTTGTTCAGCCTGTGCATCTAATTTTGACATCATTTGGCAAGGAGAAAGGTTTCAATTTTTGCAAGGGAAAGTTTGAACTTTGATCTAGAGGGAAGTTCTATTTATTTGGAGAGGAGTTTGGGAATTATCAAGCAAGGGAAAGTTCGAATTTTTGGAAGAAATCTGATTGCATTAGAGAGGCCACTTACCAGTCCTTTTGCAGGGGTTTTTATGTGTTGATGCTCAGCTAAGGAGGTTCGAAATAAATCAGGGAGTACTCAGCAACCAAAGGCAATCACTTTCGAAGGTTTTGTGCCAGGTTTTAATACCCAGCAAGGCTGTACTGTTCAGTACGGATTCTCCAGGTGCTGCTACAGTCTTTTTATGAGGTTTTGGCATCCTTAAAAAATTATAAACACTGCCATATAAAAATCACAGCAGTACTGGGCAAGTGCAATTTCATTTTGGTATCAATACGTCACTTCCAAGCAATGTAGACAGCAGTTCGAAGGGGAAGAAAAGAGTCTCTGTTTGGTGCTGCAGCACTTAGCATCTGTTTTCCCAACATCTCATAAATTAAAAGAAGGTACAGGTCTGTAAAGGGGTTCAGCATTGTGGAGCAGCATTGCAAGCATTCAAAGAGAGACATCTCAGCTATAACTCCTTCAGCTTATTCCAGGTTCTTTTTGGTATTTACATTTGGCAATTGTAGATGGATACATTGGACAAGTAATATATGTCTTTGTTACCAAAGTATTCAGTCATTGTAAGCATTGAAGTATTGAAGGGAAAATCAACTTAATTCAGCTATTCAATTTGTATGCCAAATGTTTGTAAAAACGTCTCATTGCATAGTCATTCATAGGATGCATGCCAAGTGTTTGTGAAAATACCTCTTGGCTGAAGGTGTACATTTTACATCAGAATTTCATGTACTTGCATTTGGAAAATAATAAAAAGAAGTTGCATATCACTTTGACTTCCAAATAGTTGCTTGCAATCATTTGCATTCATCAAAACATTATTGGCATCAAAAACCAAATCAAAACAAGCAAACATCAGCAAATTAAGGTTGCAGGGAAAGTGTTTGACATAATTCCTAAGGCAGAAAAACAGGGATAAAACATCAAATTTGTCAAGGCACATTACACACCCCCTTTGATGATTTAATTGTCAAGAACCGGAATCTCCAAAATTTCCAATCCAGATTTGACAATCCAAGAAGATGGCCTAACTCAATACTAGATGGCTTCCCCCATCGTATGGTTGGTGCAAGCTAAATTTTGATGGGGTGGCCAATGTTAACCCAAGCCAAGTTGTTGGGGGAGTCATAGGGTTCCCTACTAGGGCATTGGTGGCTAGTTACGCACGAAGTATTGACACTGGCACTACTAATCAAGCTGAGGGCAAGCTTCTTTGGGGAGTTAAAATTGCCCTTTCTATCAGTATTAAGCTTCTCATTTTAGAAGGCAACTCCAAACTAATTGTTGATGTTGTGAAAGGTTCTAACACTCTGGGCTTGCCCTTCAAAGATATAGTCATTGACTAGGTCCTTGCGATGCTGGAGATGTTTCAAGTGCTTACCTCAAAACATGCAAAAACTCCTTTCTTGGGAATGGAACACAAAGAAAAAAAGATGATTAACAAAATGGATGTTTGGATTTTTCGGATCTCTTCTATTCTCATTCTGATGTGTATGATGGAATGGACCAATATATTCAATAACCAGATATCTGAATTTTATTGGTGGGAACCCTTGCTTTGGACAGTTGTGATGACTGGGTTTGAACAGGTGCTGCCACACCAACACTTTTGGGGCACGCTAGAATTTTGCAGATGTGGCTACACCACTAGCTTGGTTGTGTTGCTACACTGACTCATCAATAGGCCCCTCGCTTGTGTAAGGTGTTGTGGTCAAAGTGTCAAACCCATGGGATGACGTGGCACCCGGTGTAGTTGGCATGCCAACATGATTCCCATTTGGGGTCACATATGGATGATAGAGTGTCACTATTATGATTACCATTGTACTGGCGATATATCAGATGAGATTCAAAAAATTATTAACAATCACAGTTGCTATACAAACCTAATGTTTAATTATTTGATCGTGAAAACCCCTAAAACCAGGTATGCCTGACGATCATGAAATTTTTCACCCTGGAAGGAAGATTTAAGGTGTACTATTGAAAAGCAATCAGAAAAACACTGAGAGGGGGAGGGTGTAAATCAGTATTTTAATGCATTTAACTTCTTAAAATAAAAAATTTAGAACAAGATGCAACAAAGACAGAGACACAAATTTTATCTCGTGGAAAACCCAATAGGCTAAAAAACCACATTACACTAATCAAACATGCGGGCTCCAACCCAACACAAAAAGTGAGCTGCGAATCACTGAAAAGAAGCACCAACTTCAAACTCTTTACAAAAAGGCACCAACCTATACAAACAAGATGACAAATGTTGAGAATATGTTCAGCTCACACATAGCTGTGAATTCTCCAAGTTAGGCTTACTAAAACACACATCATTTACAGACTTAGATCAACAGGATTTTCTCAAGAAAGCCTCAATGATAACACAATCAACAAACTGAAATCAAACCCTGAGAGGACACAGTACTTTGACAGATTCTCCTTTCATTTCACACTTATGTATATCATTCGCACTTCAACTTATACATGCACCCCTTCATAATAAGTTATGTATCTCAAGAAAACAGACTTGTTAAAGAAACGATGTTCAAAAGCCACGCTCAAATAATAACTCCAGAATATTTTAAAAGAAAGACAACACTTCCAGATTCCGTTCAGACTTCAATCTCACGTTCTAGTCTAAAAAAAAAACCACAACACCCCTCTTATAATAGTTTTCACAATAGAAGCATGTATACACCCACAGCCACGTTACTAGAAGCATTACAAAAATTTCACAACCTCCACATAATTCTAAAACCATCCATGATATCTTAATGCACACCCCTTTTTGACCATGCATCGGTTTCTTTATTTAACACAGCTCGTACCATTTATCCATAGTGTTTTAAAAGCTTTGTTTGAAACTCCAGCCAGGTGTCGTGCGACCTGGAAATAGAATCACTTACAGCTCCATCACTTTCCTCTTTAATAGATTGGAGACAATTCTAAAGTGATTTCCGTTATATTTCTGCCAAGAAAGAATCATCAGTTGTCCACCACAAATAGAGAATAAATAACACTCCACCTATTTGTCTTTAAGGATACATGGCACTATAAAATGCAAGCAGCTCCCGATAAGAATGAGGACACACAGCACACTATATATAAAACACTCCCAGCCACTATCGTACTCACAACACAAATTATTAATACATCCAGATTTGAAGAGTCCACCGTTGACTTAGCAAAGGTTATAATCTGATGATGACAAGTAAACAAAAAGGCAGGCAACCAGTGCATGACAAATAGGCACCTAAGCACCCAGCTCAACCAAGTAGGCATACAAGCAATTAGCTCAACCAAGTAAGCACGTAGGAAGCTCAACCAAGCATACAAGCACCTCAAGCAGCTGAAGTTGGCCAAGCAAGTCAAGCACCTCAAGCACCTCAATTGAATTCTCTAATATTTACACAATATTGATCACCAACCTTTTGACATCAATGACAAAAACATCCAACAACTATTACTATCACCTCCTGTTGTTCAACCATTCTTTTCATAATGCTTTAAATTGCATGTTCCTCAATCTGTTGAATTCCTTGGAAAATTCTATTAAGGATGTTTTAGAAGTTGCCAAAAAACAGAACAAGAAGCCCATCCCGCTCCATGAGGGGCTCATCTTTGAGCTCTCCAATTTCCACTTAGCCCTATGCTTACCTAAGCCCATTGTTGTGGGCAAAGTCCCCCCACCTCTGATTCCCTGCACGCAACAACCATTTTGGTTTTCCCTGGTGATCAAGGTAAAAAGAAATGTTCACACATTCCGACCACTGCCAGAGTTTCCCCTTTCTAATGCAATGAAACACCCAAGGCTCTTTCTCGATCCAACATTCCCATTAGACCCCATGAGGCTAAAACACCCCTTTCGGCAAATAGCCTTGTTGTTGAAGTCTTATGTGATCTAAAACATTAAATTACCTCTTCTGATTTGAGAAAAAGAGGGAAAATTAACAAATGCACACCCTCAACCAAGAATGCTAAGACCCAACTCCCCCAAAGATGCAAAAACAATGTTAGACGCTCTTTGGACAAAGGCAAAGAGAAGATGGAGGTAGATGATGATGATAAAGATTTTGAGGTGGACTATGTGGCTTCTGAAGGAGAAGATAGCTCAGAGAAGACTACCAATGGTTAGTCCACAAATTACTCAAACAATACCAAGACGGAGCCTTTGGACCTAACCCAAGATGCCATGCAATGTGAAGAGGACAACCAACATGCTGAGGAGACTAACACCTACACCAATTGACAGGCTACCGCAACAAAGTTGGCTGCCCTATAGACGAAGGTCCTGGTCTTGAAGAAAAAGGTGGTAAACCTTTCTCGGTTCCGCTTGAAGCTCATGCACAAGTCAGCCACTACACTCTGTCTGATACAAAAGGTGTTGGGTAAAGATGCTGATGATAAAGAGAATTATAAAGATTTATTTAAATTCCTTATTGAGGACCTGGGTTGTTTGTTTGCTTAGCCACATGTTGGCTATTTCCTGTTAGTTTAAGTTTCAAAAACTATAAGACTATTGTTGAAATTGATAGCATCGTTCAGATAATTTACATATAATTATATTTGTATATATTAATATATATATATATATATTGGGAAAATTATATATATATTAATATACACATATATATATTCTTGAATTAAATCTATCAATATATATATATATATATATATATATACACACACATTAATATATTAATATATATATAATTATAACTACATATATATTAATATATATATTAACAAGTTAAGTTTTGAAATATTATAATATTAACCAATATCACTGAATAGTGATCGGATAATGTATGACCGGAGATACCCGATAGTTATCGGGTCTAATGTCTTCGCTGACTACCGATAACTATTGGTATTAATACTTACTGCATAACGCACACAGTGTGTATTACTGTTAAACGGCAGTGTTAGTAATATTCCTAACGCAGCATATATTCTCAGCACACTATAACAGTGCATACTAATGTTTATGTTTAATGGTCTTAGCGGTAATTGATGAGTCGTGACTTATGAATAAGTCACGCCTCATCAAATTAAACTATGCACATTCCTATATATATGAGCAGTGTGCTGTTTTATTTAGACACCGAATATAGATAAGAATACAAATAGGAAGTGTCTGTGAATCTCAGTAAACAATATAAGAGATTCACCCCTAATTTCATAGAAGTTTATTATAATTTTACATGGTATCAGAGCACTGGTTCTAAAGGATCCAAGTGGCTAATAAACTCAAAGAAATTAAAATCAGACTAATTGCATTACATTCCAATGGCAAACATTATCAGATTCGAGGACGGACTTGAGGGTCCTGACAACTTTCAATCATGGAAGTTTAGAATCATAACGTTATTAAAAGAAAATAAAGTCGAGTCCTTTATTAAAGTAGACAAGTTAAAACCAGAGGCAGAACCTGATATAACAACTTGGAATGAAGGAAACGACAAATCCATGAAGATAATCATTGATGGAGTCAGAGACCATATCGTCCCAATATTATCAAAATATGAAAGGGCATATGAAATGTTCAAAGCACTAGAGAAAACTTATGAGATAAATAATGCCAGCAAGAAATTAGCCTTGAAGAGGGATATGAATCACATAAGTATGAACAAAGGTGAGAAAATAAATTCATACTTTATGAGAGTCTCAGCCCTAAGAGATCAACTTTCACTACTTGGCTATGAAATTGATGGTGAGGAATTATCATTGATTGCTTTAGATGGTCTACCCGAATCTTGGGAAACTTTTGTCTCTGGCATAAGTGCTAGATCCAAATTCCCAAAATTTGATCGACTAAGAACAGATTGCCTACAAGAGGAATCAAGATTAGATAAGAAAGGAATAAAGAAGAAACCATTGATGAAGATCTTCATGCACTAAATGTGAATACTCACAAGAAGAAAGGCAAACACTTCAAGAAAAGGAAATTTAACCATGTATATAATAATAACAAAAGAGATATGTCTAAATTCAAGTGTTTTAGATATGATAAATTTGGACACATTGTAATAAATTGCCCATATAAGAACCATCAAACTTCTTTCACCAAAACGAAGAAGAAGACTAAGGAAGAACCCAAAAATGAGAAGCTTATACTCTATTCTGCACTTTCGAATCAAGTCTCAAATAAAAACACCTGGGTTATTGACAGTGGTTCTTCTAGACATATCACAGGATTCTGAGAATTACTAGACTCTCTAATAGAAGAATCCGATGAGGAAGTGACTATCGGTGATGACTCTTCTTATCCTGTGAAAGGTATTGAGACTTGCACAATCAAGTTAAAGACTAGCATTTCAATTCAGCTTACCGGAGTACTCTTTGTACCAGGTATAAAGAGAAACCTTATATCTATATATGCACTTGAGGATAATGGATATAGGGTAACTTTCATGGATGGTAAAGTAAAAGCTTGGCCAAAGAAGTTCACTATTAAGCAAGCTCATACCATAGGGAGAAGACAAGGTTGTCTATATGAGTTAAGTACTGAATCACATCAAGCCCTAATAAATAATATCTCCAACTCAAATGAAATTTGGCATAGAAGACTAGGACATTTAAACTAAAAAGCTCTATCTTCTATGGAGAATTTGGTCACTGGATTACCAAAACTTAAACAATATCATCCGGGTGCATGCAAAGGTTGTGTGTTAGGTAAAAACATAAAAAGAACATTTCAAAACAATTTAAGTAGAACAAACAATGTTTTAGAATTAATTCATTCAGACTTATATGGACCAATGTCTGTTCCTTCAATAGGAGGATGCAAATATTATGTAATCTTTATTGATTACTTCTCCAGAAAGACCTGGATTTACTTCCTTAAACACAAAGAGTTTGAGGAGATATTGAAAATGTTTAAAGATTTCAAATCTATCACTGAAAACTTTTCTGGGAAGAAAATCAAAACCCTAAGATCAGATAATGGGAAAGAATACACCTCAGGAATTTTCAAGGAATTTTGTAAAAAGGCTGGGATTAAGAGGGAGTACATTGTGCCTTACAATCCACAACAGAATGGGGTTGCTGAAAGGAAGAATAGAACTATTATTGAAGCTACCAAGGCAATGCTCCTTGATCAAAATCTCGACATTTCTCTTTGGGCAGAAGCTTCTAATATGGCTATATATATTCAAAATAGATGTCCACACTCTCACATTGATAGTAAAACTCCTGAAGAAGCCTTCTTAGGGACAAAACCAGACATCAGCAATTTTCGAATATTTGGGTGTCCTGTATATATTCATATACCAAAAGAAAAGAGAACAAAGCTAGAACCATCTGGAAAGAAAGGTATTTTTGTAGGATATAGTGAAACCTCAAAAGCATACCATATATATATACCTAGTCAAAATCAGGTTGAACTAAGTCGAGATGTAATCTTTGAAGAAGACATAGCTTGCTCTAGAGCTAGAAACTCTATAGAACCAGAAACACATCTCCCCAAAAGAATATGTCACACCTGAGACTCGAAGGGAGGACTCTGAGGAAGAAGAAAATGAGGAAAAACTCTCAACATCAAAAAATCCTAAAAAGAGACCTCTTTGGGCTACTAAAATCATAGAAGCAAAGAATTATGGTGCTCCTCCAGGGACATTCAAGGGAAGTAAAAGACCATCGAGATTATCTAGTTATGTAGCTCTTATGAGTGAGCTTTCAAAATCAGAACCAACAAATGTTCCCGATGCTATCCAACAGCAAGTATGGAAAGATGCGATGACAGAAGAATATCAGTCTATTATAAAGATTGATGTATGGGACATTGTGCCAAGACCTAATGAGAAATCAGTAGTCACCTCTAAATGGTTGTTCAAAATCAAACATGTTGCAGATGGTAGTATAGAGAAGTACAAACCAAGATTTGTAGCAAGAGGTTTTTCACAAAACGAAGGGATTGACTATGAAGAAACTTTTGCCCTTGTTGCCCGATACACCTCAATTTGAACTATTCTAGCCATTGCAGCTGCTAAAGGATGGAAAGTACATCAAATGGATGTAAAGACCGCGTTCTTAAATGGAACCATTGAAGAAGTATATCTAGAACAACCTGAAGGGTTTGAGATCCATAATTCCAAAACACGTGTGCAAACTAAAGAAAGCTCTATATGGACTCAAACAAGCTCCCAGAGCCTGGTATGAGAGAATTGACAATTATCTCCTGCAGTTAGGATTTTCCAAAAATGATGCTGATCCAAATCTCTACTTCAAAATAAATAAAGGTAATATGTTGATATTAATCCTATATGTTGATGATTTATTGATTACAAGAGAGGATCATTTGATTCAACAATGCAAGAAAGACTTAACCAAAGAATTTGATATGAAAGACTTAGGCCTTTTACACTATTTTCTTGGTTTGGAAGTTTGGCAGAAATCAAATAATATTATTCTAAATCAAGGCAAATACACCCTTGACATTTTGAAGAGATTTGGTATGTTAAATTGTAGATCGATGTCTTCTCCCATGGAAACAAACTTTCATAAGCTAAAAGAAGTAGCATCAGAATCTCCACCTGCAGATATTTCTTTATACAGGCAGATAATAGGTTCTCTAATGTTCTTAGGGAATACCAGACCAGATATTTGCTTTTCAGTAAATACCTTAAGTCAGTTCATGTGTGAACCTAGGGAGATTCATCTCACTGCTGCAAAACATTTATTAAGGTATCTTCAGGGTACTCTTAACTATGGACTCAAATATGATAAGACAAAAATAGACCTTCATGGATTCACTGACTCAGATTGGGCTCAGATTGGGCTGGAAGTGTGACTGATCGAAAAAGCACCTCAGGATGTTGCTTTAGCTTGGGATCAGCGATGGTATCATAGATTAGTAGAAAACAATCTTCAGTAGCTCAGAGTTCTACTGAGGCTGAATATATTGCATCTTCAATGGCTGCTAGAGAAGCAGTATGGCTCAGAAAACTACTTACCGGGTTATTTGGTAAACCGTTAAAACCAACTACTATTCTTTGTGATAACCAAAGTTGTATCAAATTATCAGTAAACCTAGTGTTTCATGACAGATCCAAGCATGTTGAGATTCCTTATCACTATGTTCGTGATATGGTTGAAAGAAAAGTGATTCAGATGAAATATATTAATACTGGAGATCAAACTGCAGATATTCTCACCAAAGCTCTTCCCAAGGTGAAAGTTGATCACTTCAGGAAAAATCTTGGTATGGTTGTAATATAATTTTTTATTTGTATTAATATAAATAAAATGTTTTATGGGCTGTGTACATTTCTAAGAAGTGACAACTTCTTGGATAATGAACACTTGTATTTGTGATTACAAGGTGATGATCTTGTAATGGGGATTCGTTATGGTAGACAGTTATATGTCTGTGCACATACCATAATAGGGTTATATGTAAATGGAATGTAATGTTCTTATTTACTATATCCTTGTATCACGATTTGAAGTGATATGAAAATTAGGTATCACAATCTGAGGTGATTCCTCATATCAAGGTGATATGAAAACTAGGTATCACAATCTAAGGTGATTCCTCATATCAAGGTGATATGAAAACTAGGTATCACAATCTAATGTGATCCCTCATATCAAGGTGATATGAAAATTAGGCATCACAAGCTAAAGAAATGTGTATGAAATCATCATTTATATATTGATTTCATGTTTTCACAAATGTGATGATCTATGGAAAATTAACTTCCCTAGCTAAGAGGGAATGTTCAAATTGATAGCATCGTTCAGATAATTCACATATAATTATATTTGTATATATTAATATATATATATATATATGGAAAATTATATATATTAATATACACATATATATATTCTTGAATTAAATCTATCAATATATATTTCATATATATATATATTTATTTATTTATATTAATATATATCTAATTATAATTACATATACATTAATATATTAATATATATATAATTATAACTACATATATATTAATATATATATTAACAAGTTAAGTTTTGAAATATTATAATATTAACCGATATCACTGAATAGTGATCGGATAATGTATGACCGGAGATACCCGATAGTTATCAGGTCTAATGTCTTTGCTGACTACCGATAACTATCAGTATTAATACTTACTGCATAACGCACAGAGTACGTATTACTGTAAAACGGCAGTGTTAGTAATATTCCTAACGCAGCATATATTCTCAGCGCACTATAACAGTGCATACTAATGTTTATGTTTAATGGTCTTCGCGGTAATTGATGAGTCGTGACTTATGAATAAGTCACGCCTCATCAAATTAAACTGTGCACATTCGTATATATATGAGCAGTGTGCTGTTTTATTTAGACACCGATTATAGATAAGAATACAAATAGGAAGTGTCTGTGAATCTCAGTAAACAATATAAGAGATTCACCTCTAATATCATAGAAGTTTATTATAATTTTACAACTATTACATTTGGTATTATATCTCTAGACTTATTTTGATATCATGGACCAATATACTATTCGGGCTGTTTTGTCTCCAAGGTCGGCAAGCTTCATTTGATGCTTTTTAATATCAAAAACATGTTTGCATTGTTGTGTGTTTTCCATTACTTCAATTTGTGCATGTTGGTTACCATAAGTGAAATTAATTAGTTGGTTTACTGATATATTAGAATGAATTTGAAATGGTAAGAGGAATGATAGGAATTAAAATTAGGAATGTAATGGTATTCTAAAATGTTATTTTTATGTTTCTAATGCAAAAATAAGGTGGCTTTTCCTGTGTGGCTTACAAAAGTTCCTAACTTATCAAAAAAATGCAAATTGACTTTCGATGCAAAATAAAAGGGTCATGAAATATCTTGAGTGATATCCAACGTTTTTCTTTAAAAAGGGTACTTTTGAGAAGAATAGATAATTTTTGAGACAATAGTTATTATCTTGCAATTAAAATAATTATTATTTGGGATTGACATTTATGTAAAAGAGATTCATTTCTTTGATAATGCATCATGCAACTAGCAATTTATGAAAGTCAAGGACCATCGTGTTCTTCGCACCCAACCTAGACTGAAATTGTAATCTCTAAGTATTTTAATAAAACAAATTAATATTATGACCATTAGTTGAAAACTTAAAGTTATTAGTAATTATTAAATAATATTAATATTAATAAATGTTACTATGGATTAGGAAATAAGAAAGGTACATAAATCATCAACGGCGACCACAACCTTAGATTCTTGCAAATTCCAAACCTTCCAATGGACAAAATGAAATTAAATACAAATAAAATAACTGCAAACCAACGCAATGTTGTATCCACTTCACAAAGCCTCTATTGTCCTTCCTAATCCTTTTCGAAATGGCTCTCAGATTTCTAATGTGCACAATTGTATTTTGAAAGCATTATAGTGATAATGACAAAAAAGAGATTGAAGTTTTGTTGTTCATCGTCATGGACAAATTGATAGCAATTTATAGGCAATTTAAGATTCATTGGACAAACAAGATTGATTTGGAACTCAAAGTGATCAACAAGTGACATTAAATGAAAGGACTTGTTAAGTGGAGAGGAAATGAGTTAAGTGAAAATAAATATTGGAAAGTCTTCATTTTCAACAAAAGATACCATTTGAAAGTGGAGGAGAGGAGTGAGGAATAAGTTAAGTGGGGACATAAATTACCTAGTGAGAGTGATAAGTGGAGGAAAGAGTTAAGTGAGGAAGAAAATGGAAAGAGAAAGAGTAAAGTGAAGGTAAGTTAATAAACAAAATTTATTAATTTCCACCTGCTGGCCCCCTTTTCAACAAGCCAAAATTTGAACTTTTGTATAAAATTCATTATTTAGCTAGTCAAGTATGACTCTTATGTAAAAACATTTTCAAGATTCGCCATCATGTGAGTTGGTTGACATGTCTCTCATCTTCGCAAGCTATTGAGGTCATCATGAACACCCAAGTCCAATGGGTCAGTGAAGCTTGATGACGTTGAATTGAATCTCAGGTGTCATGTTTACAAATAACCCATGTCCTAGTCTGATTGTACCCCAAAGGACCATATATTTCAATTGTACAATATGGAAGTATAGACAAATTACTACAAGCACATTTTATTATACACATGAATGGCGAGCAATTTGGCAATATTTCTAGAAAAGGGCACCACACATGGAATGCAATTAGCAAGTGTGAAGTCAAAATTTTCATGCACCCAAAACCTTACATGTAGTGGTGCATTTTTTATTTTCATCGGCAATTTGACTATGTTAGTAAAGTTGTTCAAAAACATCGGAAGTACAAAAGTAAATAGAATTAAACGGTTTCAAGTGGAGATAACTTGGTGTTTTTGGTGGCTTAGTTATAAAGGAGCTAATGCATTGTCCCATCAGCAAGTTGTTGAAGGCATGAAAGGTACTAATGTGCTCATTGTCAGAAAATCGGCCAAGTTGGCAAAGTTTGTTAAAATGCCAATACACATTCTACAATATGAGAACTAGTTTTCACTCATAGGTGTTTTCTAAAACTAAGGCAACTTAATAAAAATGTTGATGCATTACATCTCTAGGGAGAAAGTTATAATCCATTCATCGGAGATTTAGAAAAAGTTGTCCAAGTTTATCATAACAACGATGCATTCATTGATAAAAAAGTTAGTTATTATAACTAACTCAAAGATTGTTAGAAGTCTCCATCGTAATCTCACAGCATTCGGTAAATTTAATTAGCATGTATGTTGAATGTGGAGTTATAGCTAGCACACAAGAACAATTCAAACAGAATGTCGCAAAGAGATGCCACCTCGAGGAATGAAATGCAAAGATTACAAGATATGTGCCAAAATATATTTGTTGAAATGACTTTAGAAACTTTCAAAGTAATGCAACTAGCAAGTGCAAAGCAAAATTCTCTAATTTGTACATGCATTACATCTCCCAACTAGTTCAATAGTGGAATCACGGACAACGCACCTAAATTGTTTAACACACTTCCTTAAGAAGATGTCATCTCAAGGAATCGAATGCTGCGATTACAAGATTTGCACAAAAAGGATATATTATAAAGGCATCAGAAGTTCAAGCAATATGAATGTCGGGCCTAAAGTCAATTCCTACCATCTTCATCAATCTTTCCCTACGGGAGCACAGGAACAATGAAAGCATTTAGATTGCGTATGTAAATCCATCAAAAATATAATGGATGAAAAGATTTCTATCTAAATGTTGTAGTCGTAACTATTGCGATATACATACATGAAAAACACAGACGCAAGTCAAGATACATGAACAATTTGGCAAAATCCTGGAAGAGATGTCATCTCAACGAATGGAAAGAAATAATTCTAGGACTATATACAAAATTGATCCATTGAAAAGGCTATAAAACGTTTCTAGCAAAGCAAGTGAAAGGTTTGATAGAATGCTTCCAATCACAAGACATGCACAAAATATATTTGTTGTGAAGGGTTTAGAAACTCTCAAATAAATGCAAATGACAGGAGCAAAGTTAGATTATGTCAACATTTGCTAAGATCTTATGTTGTCCCGCACATTGGGAAAAGACGTAGAGATCCATTAAACTATAGAAGTCAGTTCACAAAATGCCTCAAAGAATTGTAGAATCGGCCAATTTCACAGTCGACATCCATACAAAATATGGAAGCATACACAGAAGCATACACACGCAAATACAGTTATCTTCGCAGCCTGCACAAAGCTAGAGAAGTTGGCCTGACAAATGAACACGGCAAGGTTGTAACAAAAGAAATTGTTCCTAGAGATGTCAACCATTTTCATCATATTCATCATGGACAATGGTCTTGTGGAGATTACCAGTGATGTTAACACGACCAATCTGAAAATAAACCCATGTTATAATAATGTGCATTACATCAAATGAATCGGCATCGATCAAGGCATGACAAAAGTGAAAGTTTTGTCAGATATTATAGTTAGAAATGCATTGATCAAGTTGCATGCAAATGTAGAAGCAAAAACAAGGCACACAAAAAGTTTGATATATTGCCCCAAAGTGATGTCATTATTGCAGAATGGTTACAAAATCAGTTGTTGACAATACTTTAGAAGCTTTCACGAAAATTCGACCAGCAGGTGTAAAATTATCTCAAAACCTTTGCAACCACCCTTGTAAACATGTATGTGAGATGTGGTGTATATACTAAGTGATGGATCCATATTAACGTTTATGATAAAGATAACAAATGGTGACGTGAGATTAAATTGAGGCATGGCTAAGAGTTTTGGAAGGTTGGAAAGGGAATAAATGTTTCAAATTACGAATGGATATCCTTTCTACCAATGGTCGATGTACTAATTTAAGGGCAATGATAAAGTTAATCTTTCTCATCTTTATAACTCCAAGATTATTTGTTTATTCCAACAAAAAAGGTATGTTTTGTAATGGCATTCAATTTCATATTGTTGTGTAAACCTCAAGTTCAGGTTTTTAGTTTTTTTTAAAATGTACAATTGCACCCAAACCTTGAAAACTTTCCAAAGAAATTACCTGCTGATAGAAGTGCAATCCCTAGCCTATTTAAATGTAAAGAGCATTCTTCATTTTACATGTGGGATTAGACATAATTTAATTGTGCAAAACTTAGATTGAGAGTTTTAATTTGATGAATGTGTGTTCAACTTGGTATTTAGACCAAAAGGATATCATTCAATTTTGAATTGCCAAGCATTATGTTTTTGTGTGAAAATATTAAAGATCCATCAAAGCGAAAACCGGCCAAAAATCATGATTTATTCGAATTAATATTGAATCATCAAGTTGGGCTAGGTTATCTTGTTTTGAAAGTTTCAGTTCTTTGTTCTTGGGCTCGATTGGATGGTTATTTTGGTGGTAATAAGTTTATGGATTATTATGTAGCCATATATATACGTACATACATTTGTGTGTATGTGTTGTCATCCTATTGGTGTAAGGATTTTTGTTAGCCATTATTGGGAGGGGCCACATTGATAGGTCTCCATTAATTATACAAAAATTGTAGCAACTATCATAACCTTAAACTCTTTAGAATATGTTTTAACTTTTATGTCACTTACATATTGTGAGAAAAACAATACTTCATTGATTTGTATAACATGAGAGGGGAATTTATACAAAGGAAAACCAATTGTGTTGATGTTTTGTAGCTTCAGTCAGATAACCACACTGAGTCAATACTAGTAAAGATATGTGTGTGTGTGTGTGTGTGTGTATATATATACGAGATGTATATATATACAAAATATATATATATATATATATATATATATATATAAATATTTTTATTATGTAAATATTAGAGAAATTAATATAATACTCAACAGATATTATATATATATATATATATATATATATGTATATATATGTGTGTGTGTGTGTATGTGTGTGTATATATATAATCATAATTGTCATTATATTAATTACATTATAATTCTTGGCTCATTCTCAATATAAACGCAAGAGATTGTTGCATTTGGAAAACACATACAATCAGATAGTGCTATTACATTTGCAACAATCCTAAAAACCTTAATACCAAGTTGCAAATGTAAGAGAGTAGTTTGTTGATGGTGAATGTGTGACTGTCTCAGAAAATACAATCTCAGTAAGAGGACCATATCTCACAAATACATAGTTGGATTTTGCTGAATTTTGGATATGTTGGCAATAAACAAATTTAGAAGAATCGCACTGGAGCGATTGGCGACAAAGTGTCGGGTTCAAAAGTTATGACTGACTATGTACGGGTCTATGCGAAATTTGTAAAAGAGCGAGATTCCTTCTTTAAAAGCCTAACCGTTTGAAGGGAGATCTGATCAGATTTAAGGTTATCATAGTGTATGGAACCTTTGGATATTCAAGACAGGCCATGTGAAGAATTCTGGTAATGTTCGAGAATGGCGACATCATTCTGTGATTTGCATGATATTTTCTATATGGGCTCACCTTATAGAATGAAATACTTGAAATTTATAAAAGATAAGTATTCCAGTTTTATTAATGCACATAATTTTTCTAAGTTTGTAACTCATGTTATACTATTGGTTAGGAAAATCTTGTATGCTTCTATCATTGGTATTTTCGATCGAGATAGTTTAGTGAGCTATTTGTAATCTCTCTTTGACATACCTTCAGGATGGAAGCACAAGAAAATTGCATTCAAGGGAGAAAGAACTTAATGCTTGCAAACGAATTGATGATTGAGACCAGATGCAAAGTGAGTCTGACATTTCAAAAGAAAACAAGAGTTTGATACAAGGGATAATCTTGGTCGTATTGATTCAGAGGGAGTAGTCCATACTGAGATGGATTCTCCAGTGATCAAGAATCTATAACAGTCAGAGGACTAGGAATCATGAATGCCTTTTGGGCCCTGTGTAAATCATGAGGAAGTGACGACTTCCAAATGATTATCACTTGTATTTGTTAAAGTTATTGGAAGGTAACGATCTTACAATAACTTGATCGATCATGATAGATGATATCTTGCATGGTGGATTGAGTTCCTTAAACAAACTATGATCTTCTATTGTGATAGACATCTTATGATGGTTGAAATAGATCATGATAGATGATAGGAATGTTCCTATGGTAAGTATTATTGAGGGTACATGTGCACATTACCTATAGGACATTTTGAGTTATGGTGAATATCATGAGACTTGATATTCTTGGTCACTCTGATATCATATTGAGGTGATATCTAAAATATTTTTTGAGTTATGGTGAATATCATGAGACTTGATATTCTTGGTCAGACCATATCTCTAATATCATATTGAGGTGATACCTAAAATATTTTTTGAGTTATGGTGAATATCATGAGACTTACATTCTTGGTCAGACCATATCTCTGATATCATATTGAGGTGATATCTAAAACATTTTTGAGTTATGGTAAATATCATGAGACTTGGTATTCTTGGTCAAACCATATCTATAATATCGTACTGAGGTGATATCTAAAATATTTTTTGAGTTATGGTGAATATCATGAGACTTGATATTCTTGGTCAGACCATATCTCTGATATCATAATGAGCTGATATGTAAAATATTTGTTGAGTACTTGGTGGACATCATGAGACTTGTTGAGTACTTGGTGGCCAGTACTCTGAGTACATGGTGAATATCATGTGACTTGATATTCTATGGCTATTACTCCTAATATCATGAGATGATATTCTTATGAATCTATGAGTTATGGTGAATATCATGCGACTTGATATTCCTAGTCAGACCATATCTCTAATATCACAGTAAATGATATCTTTTGATCCTAATCATGTGTTTAATCTTCCCTGGCTAAGAGGGAGTGTTGATGTTTTGTAGCTTCAGTCGGATAAGCACTATTAGTCAATACTAGTGAAGATATGTATATATATTTAGTATATATGAGATGTATATATATACTTAAATATATATATATATATACTTAAATATATATATATATATTATTATGTAAATATTAGAGAAATTAATATAATACTCAAGAGATATTATATATATATATATATATATATATATGTATGTATGTATGTATGTATGTATGTATGTATGTATGTAATCATAATTGTCATTATATTAATTACATAATAATGAATAGACATGTCCCATGAAGGGACATGTCTCTTCTTGGCTCATTCTCAATATAAATGCAAGAGATTGTTGCATTCGAAAAACGCATACAATTACATAGTGCTATTACATTTGCAATGATCCTAAAAACCTTAACAAATTAGCATTTGAGAACTAACAGGTCAGCACTTAGTAACTACAATGACGGTTATTATAATGGTATTACACCAACACTCCCCCCTTGATAAATTGATCCTAAAAAAATAAAATTCACTTTTCCCTAGGGAACCCCCTTAAGGCTTACATAACAAAACATGCTGATTAAATAATATGCATACATATTTTTGAGAAAATCTTCTCCTAAAGAAACAAATCCTAAACCAAGCAAGGCTCTATCAAGTTGTCTCATGAACCTCGAAAAGGTGTAGCTTCGAGTTGTGTTCGTGAGTTCTCATTCTCGAGCTCTCAAATCACAATCTTGAATTATTCAACAATGATCCCAAAGAAATGCGATAGGTCTCTATCACTCACTGTCTAATGGCCATAAAAGGGTATAATTCTCGATCAAATAGTCTAAAGCTCGTTAGACAACAATCCATATTGAGCTCAACACCATATCCTAAACCTATCTCCAAAATGAATCTTCACAAGACATGCATTCTTGTTAAAAACAGTTAGCATCAAAAATAAAATCTAAAGAAAGCAAGAAACTTAACCCAAAAATGCTCTTCTCATGCACAACATCATCTCAAAGTGAGAAGTTGACTTGAGACGATAGGAATTCCTCCATCCTCTGATTCCGCCAGCCTCCAAAATCTAGCAGTTACAGTTTATTCATCTGATGTCATAAATGTCTTTGGAGGCCTCGTCCTCAACATAGGCTAAGTTAACTTCATTTGGTCTATCCAAAAGGAAGCACAAGATGAATGATAACTAGAACTAGACATGTCATGATGGTTCATGCATATAAAAGTTCCTTTGCATCATGAATCCTTCATGTTTAGGCATCAATTCAAAGTAAGAATTGTAAAATGATGTTCCAAATCCAGTAGGCCATGGCATTCCAAATTTTGCCTCACGATGGCCATAATAACATGCAAGATCAAGATCATTGTTCTTATCACATTAAATATTACAGCTCCAAACATCTTCATAAAGCAAACAAGGTTGTATCTCAATCCCCTAATCAAATATGCTAGCTTTATGCATTATAGTTAGATTCCTTCCTATCTTTGCCTCTTTCCAGTGATTTATGGTTTACATATGGCTCAACCTACTGCAACATGTTTATATATCAGAAACAGAATGTCATATTCAATAACTTTGGAACCCAAGGCCTCATATATTATGACTATTGAAATAACTGAAGTAAACTTTCGAATGAGAATTTATGTTTCACCAAATTAGAGAGAAAAATTCATTAACCACCTTCTGAATAATGCCTCCACATGTAGCAATTTTACCCCATTCTTAGACTATACATAATTGAATAATGGTCTTTGCAAATATTTCATACCATCTTACATTATCTTCATCCAATGCTTGGCAAAGGGTAAGTGGAATTTGTCCCTCAATGTATATGGATTGCTCATGCCCATGGTGCCTCTTTTCTAGGATAACTCTGAAGTTTTTACACCCATATTCCACATATCTCCAATACGAAACAACAGTTATATTAAGTGGAATTCAATAGAATGGAAGTGCTCTCAACACAAGTCAGTTGAAAGTTGTCAATAGCTCACGTGAGAATGGATTTTAGGTACGAACTAGATAAATCTGTAATATGCTTACATAACAATGAGTAGAAATCAAATATGTTGGCAATCAAGTTTTGCATACCCACAACACAATTCCAAATCATACTCTCCACCATTTTGTTCAAGATTGGCATGTTGCCAACGATGCTGTAATGTCCCTCACGTCTTTACTGGAGGAAGAACCCGTAAGTGTACGTCTAGGAAATGTCTGTAGGTGTGGGTACAAGAAATGACTGTAGGCGTAGGTACAGGGAAATGACCGTAGGCGTAGGTACAGGAAATTACCGTAGGTGTAGGTACAAGGAATGACCGAAGGTGTAGATCCAAGAAATGACCGTAGGTGTAGATGTAGGTGGCATACAAAAGTGATGGTTGGTGTGCAGGAGGAATAGTTGTACGGTGGTGGAAACTGGCTAGTCGCACAAATGGAGATACTGGACTTGGAATGTGTTGTCGTTAGTGATGCCGAACCCAGTCCAGATGGGGTTAATAATATAGACAAGATATTTGCCAATCGCATAGATAAATGCCAATACAGAAAATTGAGAAATGTATATTCGCGGACAAAGATAGCGCTCAAGATGTGCCAAAGCTTAAGTGAGTAATACACAGACGGAATAGGGTGAGGGTTGAGTCCCACCGAAACCGGTGTAGCCAAGAAGGGAAGATCTTCCACTTCTGAAATGGCGAACAATACTGAACTCCAACAGGAATTCACAGTACAAAGAAAATAATCCAAATCGCATGCTAACAAGTTCCTACATGTCAGTCATAAATACCCCTTCAGAGAAACTCCCGAGGGTTTACAAAAGAACGTTGACACGGGAAACACCTACAAACAACAATAATAAAAATGAGCCCCTTTATTAATTAATTAAAGGTCCATTTAAAATATTATTTAAATTTTGGAACCATTAATTAATTAAAAATAATTTATTAAAATTGGGGACATTACAGGTGCTATGTCTAAAAAGGATTTAATGGAAAGTCAGTGACTTTGGTAGGTTCAATCCAAATTCTTCAACCAATTCCAATATCTAACCTGTATGCGCCAAATTGGGAGTTTCAAAACAGGGCCTTGGCAATCTATCAAGGTATAAAGAATAGAGGGGTGTGCCAAATGTTTTCAATTGAGATCACTTTGATAGCCAGGTATGTCGCAAGTGATTCTAAGAAATCAAAGAGATTCTAATGCCAGAAGCTACCATAGCAGGATCTCCTCATGGTTCTTCATCACAGCAATCCTAGCTACTACATTGCACAAGCAAAGTCTTCAGTTTCTAGCTTTGATACCAAATGTGAGAACAAAAATGCTCAATGGATTTGCATAACACGAGAGGAGAATGTATACAAAGGAAAACCAACTGACAGTTGAGAACAACTAACAGGTCAGCATTTACTAACCGCAATGATGATCATTAGAATGGTATTAAGCCAACACATATGATTGCATATGGTACAAAAAATAAATCTATAATTATAAACAATGCTTTCCTAGGTCCACCTCAAAGTTTTGAAAGTAGTCATAAAACTTCAAACGCTTCTTCAATTTAGTTAACTTATTTTCTTGACAAAATTTTGACATCATAATATTAATACATTCAACATTTCCTTCATATTTCATAAAAAATGAGGAAGCTTTTTGTCCAACTCAAACTAGAATCCAAATATTGTGATATAGATAGAAACACAGGCTTTATAACCTGAGCGGAAGCTTTATATCCAAAATTCAACCATAAAGATAAAAACCAAAAAGAATGCTTCACTTTTCTAATAACCAATCAATAAGGATAGAAAAATATAAAATATAATAACTTACTTTGCTACTTCCTCTCTCAAAGTTTCTTCTTCAACCACACTCCATTTGGTGGGTTTTCTCCTATGAGAAATATTAGCTGATGTGCGAGGGCGCTTTAATGGAGAAACATGTTTTCTAGCAGGAGTAGGTAAGTGAATTTTCATTGAAGCAGATGGAGATTCAGCTTGTTCACTGTCAATTGTGTCTTGTTCGTCCCACTGTTATTCAACATAAAGTGTAAAGCAATAAAAATACCATCACAAATTCAGCCAAACATCATTATGTATATGAATCAATACAAGAATTTAAATAAATAAATGATGTAGGCACTGTCCTATGTTTTAGGAGATCAGGAGGAGGGGGCGTGTGGACAGGTTTCATGGTGAATCTTCACCCATGGAAAAACCAACACCTATAGTCAAATGTCTTGTAAAAAAAAACCAACAAAGCAAATCCATAAATTGAGTTGAAAACACAATTATCAGATGCTATAGAACTAACCCATCAAAGATACATTTTAAAGTACATAGTATATATATGTAAAGAATGTGTGCACTACAGAACAACCTTAATATGGTTCCAATTTCAAGACAGCAAAATACTTGTCGATCACATACTTCTAGCATTTAAAGTAAGATCCCAAAAAAATAATAATGAATTTCTAAACTCTGAAAATCATATAATGCATTGAAAATTGTTCCTAAGCATTTTTGTTTCAGTGAAAACACATCCAATCAGAGATAAATGAAATATGACACGAGAGTAAAATGAAGTTAGCAGATTCAACGCCATAATTTCACCTTTCTAAATGGACTATCAAATTCAATATCTATTGTGCTATGTTTAAGAAACTATGATGAATTACATTTAATGTCACCAAATTATTAAAGTAGGTCAATGGGATTCAAAACATTTGACTACAATAGAAAGTAAAAGTGTAGAAAAGTTCTAGAAGCTGGAAATAAATTTTTGTTTCCAAGATTAAATTGTTGACATTATCCACCCAAATATCCAGCTTTCAAACAAAAGTCAGATCAATCTTCCTTCCAGGACCACATATTGAATAGTCCAACCACAAGTTTATTCTCCCAAACATTAGAAACATAGGTAACGTCTAAGTGAACTCTGCCTTATCATATGAAAGTGGGTAAACCGTAAAACACTTATGGACTTCCACCGACACCTAAAAGAATGTGAAATCAGAAAAAGGTACACTTTCTGATGGCTTAAGCAAACGTAAACCCCACCATGTCAATCTGCTAGTAATCAACACCAAAACATAAAAGGACATCATTTTAAGACTCAAGTGCATATTTTGGGTGGCATTGCGACTAATTTCCTCTGCCCAAGTGAAGTAAAAAGTGCCAAATGTTCAACTGATATGTGCAAGGATAAGGGACTAAAATCAGACATCAGTGCACTTTTTCAGGGGCAGAGTCATTAGCAATGTTTGTCTAAGACTTGAGAATATGTCAAAGATCTCAGATGCTCTTTTTGAGAGGCAATGCCATTAGTTTATTCCACTTTTTGAGAATATGTCAAAAATCTCAGGTGCACTTTTTGAGAAGCATTGCCATTAGTTTATTCCACCAAGCATATCCTAAATAGCCCAAAAACACACCAAGGTGGGTGATGCCATTAGTAAACTCAATACAGTCTGTCATAGGTTGCCAAAAGCTTTACTGATTTCAATCACAGCTTCAAAGAAAAAAGGAACAGTTCAAAAGCATGCAAAGGGAAGCTCCACAGCCCATGTGTGCATGCTAGACACACTTCAAACTCAAGATACTTTGTCTCTGCCATTCACAGCAGAAAAAAGGTTATTGTTCTTATGCATACAGGTCTGTGAAGAGGTTTTTGTTGCCATCCATGAAGGGCTTTCTTAGGCAGCAGTAGTGTTTCAAACGGTATCATCAGCATCCCTTCTATTCCTTCTTGTTTATTCTCTGCCATAACACATTCCTACACCAAATCTTCATTTCTAACCGGGTGGTTGATCAAATTTCAGTGTACCAAAGTGCAGAGACAGCAAAGAGGAGACAACTTATCAGCATTGAAGCCGCATCAGCATGTGATAGAGCCTAAATATTGTTGTTTTACAATTTACATGATGCCTGGGTTAAACCAATTTGGTCACATATCTCACCTAATGAAGAATGCAGGTGACAATGTTATGGGATATTTTCTCCAAATTGAAAATAAAGTTACGAAATAACCCTTTCGTATAAAAGGAAGATTGGAAATAAAGGATAATATGATCCTTTGATTAAGAGAAACAATAGATAAAAAGTATTTATAATAACTCTTTTAAATGAAAGAATGCTTGTGTTTTTTAAATGATAATTAAAGACAACCTTTGTCATCAAAGTGTGTAATGTCCCCTTTGCGAAATAGGATTTAATAATAAATAATAATAATAAAATTTAAATATAAATATAAATAAATAAACAAACAAAGAAATAGATAAATAACAATCAAATATAATATAATATAATATAATTAAAAGCGAATTAATTTAATGAAATGTCAAGAGATACATAATGAAGAGTTGTGACTCCCTCAACATAAAGATCTAAAAGAGGAGAGTTCATTTGAAAGGGGATATGGAGGAACGAAGAAGAGGAGAGCATAGGAATTAAAGAAGGATTAATGAAAGAAGAAAGGAATGTGAAGAAAATAATGAGGTGACTCTTTCAAAGGGCAGCAATGATGAAGCGTTATAACTCTTTCAAAGGATTGTAATTATGAAGGGTTCTGATTCTTCGAAAGGGTTGTAATTATTAAGGTTTGTGACCCTTTCAAAGAGGGGTAATTATGAAGGGTTGTGACTCTTTCAAAGGGCAAAAATGAAGGGTTGTGACCATTGCAAAGGGCAGAAATGATCAAGAGGTATGACTCTCCCCCACATTGGAAGATATTAAGTGCAGAAGATTTCATTTGAGGACTTCCAAGGAAGATCAACTTGGGAATAATATATTATTCCCAAAATCCCACGATGAAAAGTTGTGACTCAATCCTTATGAAAGGTGGTGACTCCTCCACCAATAAAGGAGGATTCACTCCAAGCATTGAAAGGGATACATTGTGCAGTGAATCAAGGGATAAATAATCAATACTCAATCACCAATTGGTACTCATTAAAGGGCAGATGAGGGTATAAGGCGTAGATTAAGAGAAAATATAAAGGAAAATAAGATATAAGAGAGATATAAATGAAAATAAGATATAAGAGCACATCAACCTAATCAGCTGGGCAGATCAACCCAATCAGCAGACATATAATCAGACATAAGTAGTGATAAAGGCAATGATGACAAACTCATGAGCAGGGGTAAGGGTTAAGACAGAGATGACATAGTAATGAGCACAGATAAAAACGAAAGCAGCAATGAATGTAATTAAGAAAAGACACTATTCAAGGGAAGCACTTAATATGCTTAATGTGCAGCGATTATGGAACAGCAACTATTATAATGGAAAGGGGTTGTTAACAAAGGATATGTCTAGTGCTCCACAGGGTTTGGAAACATTTCCTTGGGGGGACAGGGAAAAACGTTTTGGAGACAAGGGTGCTTGGTGCCTATGTTTGGGAACATCGGGGCGATGGTAGGGGGATGGCAATAGGGGGGTTGTGGGGGAGCGGTGCTTTTATAACTAAGTTACCATTTTGAATCCGGGTGCGGATGCTGGCACAAGAGCCCGATATGCAAATACATGAAAAAAAATTTGGGTTTTAGGTGCGTTTGGGTAGTCTATATTTATATATATATATACAAAAACATGCAAGAAATACAAAATTAAATAATTTGATAGTATGATACTTTATCATTGATCAATGCCAAATGTCAAAGATAAATATTAAATGTCAATTGATAGTTCACAAATATTCAAATAAGCCATATCATATATGTCTATGTTCACGATTCCAAAGAAAATTAGAAAATCATTACAATTACAAACTGTAGTTCATGATTCATCAATCAAAATCGTAAGGATTATCAAAAAAGTCATCTTTGTCTTCAACACCTATAAGTTCAGGGTCATTTTGAACCCAAAGTGATTCCACTTACACTAGATGCACCATGTGTCGGGATATAATCATCATCATAAGCCATAGTGAGCCTAGTAAGATCCTCAACAGTTGCATCCAAGTTGGCACACTCGGGGGCTACATCCCAAAGCTTTGCTGCCCCATCCTTGTAGTTTGGAGTCTTAAGTGACAGAAGACGTCTGTCACGTAAGTTGGTATGAATATAAACCAAGTCTTCACCTTTTTTTGAACCCAACCGGATACACTTTACTAAGTGGATAAACGAGTATGTAATCCAATTCTATTTGGCAGCAGAAAAACTTGCAACCTGGATAGTTTTCACAAAATTAAAAATAAAAATGCAAAGTAAATTAAAGAATGTTAAGTACTAAATTGTAGAGTACAAGTGGTAAAAAAGACAAAATAAACTTATCTATGAGAGGATCTTGATTGCAAGAGGTTGGAGGAATAAAAATGGTTGACCATGGAGATACCACCTTGTGATAGCTTCCATTTCGTATTGATCATTAATAGCTGTTGCACTATGATTTCTTCCTGAGGCAAGCAATCCAAATTTTGTCCTAACTTGTTTCTGCACTTTTTCATCTAGGAAGAGTCTATCAAATGCTCACTTGTACTCATTAGCAACTTCATCTCTATATGATGCTAATCTCCCTAGCATAGAAAGTGCTTTCTTGCTAGAGTACCTCGAAGATAGGGCATATGCAAGGAGGTGTAATGGGGTGGTAATCTTTTCCCAATGACGATGAATGATTGATTCCACCTTATTGCATAAGGTTTCACATTTTATGGGGTCCTCATGTTTTTGTATTGCAATTTTTACCTTCTCTGCCATTGTGTCCATGCCATCATAGACATCCCCCAAACAAGGTGCATATGTATCAGCAAATCAGAGAATAGTCATGATAGGCTCGATGAATCCCAATACATATTGCACATGAGCCCACCGACTGCCATCCAAGAGCAATGTTTTGACCTTTTGGGCCCTCTTGGAATGTGAAACCTTCCATATACCCCATTGGTTGGTAATAACCATTTGCCTCAATGCCTCTTGCACCTTGAGAAGTCGTCTCATAAGAATAGTATAAGATGCAAATCGGGTCTCAACAACCTAAGTTGATAACAATATATCTATAAATATTAAGCAAATTTATATACAATTTGATAATTGAACATGACATAAAATTTATTAAAATTAATTAAATTTAGTAATTACCTTCAACAACTCCGATTTCGAGAAAGTTTTGAATATTGATAGTGACATTTGGTGGTTCGTCACAAACATATGGATCTCCTCCCCCCCTTCATATATTTGTTTCACCTACTCTATTTGAGTGCCAATTTGTTGCATCACCAAGTTGAGGGAGTGTACGATGCATGGTGTCCAAAACATGTGCTCATATCAGCAATCAACCAGAGCACCTGTACCCATACAATTTTTTGCATTGTCTGTCATTACTTGGACCACATTCTCACTACCCACCATCTCTATAGACCCAATGAGAATTCTGAAATGAGTTGTGCGTCTTTCACTTCACCTTCACAATCAACTGCCTTTAAAAACATAGCCCCTTTGGGGGACATTGCAATAACATTAATCAATGGACGGTTTCTAGTATCATTTTATCCATCAGAAACAATAGAAACACCCAAATCAATCCAAGAATCTCCAATTAGTTGAAGAGAGGTCTCTACAGCATTCCTCTCTCTTTGCAACAAGGTGGTACGCACCTTTTCATACCTAGGACTTGTGAAACCGGCCGGTGCACTAATGATTGCCGACACCGTTTGCTTCCAATATGGTGATCTCACCAAGTTGAAAGCAAGACCGTTGGCATAGAGGCAATGTTCAGTTTTTTCTACAGCAACGTTTGTTGCCTCCATTTTAAATGCCTTGTCCAATGGACCTGTTTTGCAGGTTGTAATTTGTACTTCATCTTCCACTTCCTATATAGGAAAGAATGGATGTTTGGAGGCTGCAAATGATTCGGTGGGTAAATGCATTTTTTTCTTTAGGGACCACCAGCATAAGAAGTTTGTTTTGATCTTTGAACCAATCTATCAACCTCTTCTTGTTCTTCTACAAACCTTGCTATTTGTGGAGAAGACAACCCCTTCTTATGTTTGCCTTTGCACATTCCCATCCCTTTACCAGCAGGGCCCATCAAGTGAAGTTTCACTCGAAAATATGAGCCTATTTTTTGGTTTATCATCACAATAATGACACTTCAAAATATATGCCCCACCTCCTCCAACCTGTGAAATTCTTATGGTATGTCTCCATAAAGGAGATGCTATATCAATTTTGAATTTATTGGTTCCTTCCCCACCGTCTGAACTTTCACTACCGGCCATTATTGTAATCTAATTTCCTGATATTATAAGAAATTGATTAAACTTAAATTAGAAAAAATAAAGAAATACAAGCATACAAGTGCAAAAATGATACAAAATATTAAAACAAAGAGCTAAACTTGTTTTTTTATTTCTTTTAAAGAAAATAGAAAAAAAATTGAAAAAATTCATCCCAAACTTGAAAAAATTCATCAAAATCTAAAAAAAATTCATTAAAAGACTCAATAATAGGATCAAATGCTTAGCTTAGATGCTTAGATCTCCTTTGTGGAAGCTATCTAGCAACCACGAACGATTCTCTTCGAAAATAATCACCTACCCTTTGAAATAACAAAATGGAGATCAAATGAGGAGAGCAAAATAGCAAACAAAATGATATGTTAAAAAAATGAATGGCCTCTTTTTCGGTCGTTTTAGGGTTTAGTGGGAAAAAATGATTAAAAACTCTTATTAGCACATGTTTTAAGTGAAAATTTTCACTTTTTGAAAGTTTTTTCCAAATTTTTTTTAGTTATGTGCATCTGAGTGCATGTAGATGTGCCCAAGTGCGCACAAGAGCGCACAAGAAGCGCTTTTGCTCCCTATGGGTGCGTTGTGTTGCGCATCACAATGCTCCCTGTGCGAACTACACACTAGGATCTGCGCCCGTGTGCACTAGAATCCGCATCCACGCCCTGGGTGAGAGCATCTGATAACTGAGTTTTATAATGATAATAAATATAGTATTACTATTAGCACTTGTAAAATTAGTAATTCCTATAAGTTTTAAAAAGATAAATATTAAAGATGTATAACATAATAACTAGAGTCTAGTAGTAGTATTCAAACGACAAATGTCAAAATTGAAAATATTAATATCAAATATAGACATTGCAACGAAACTTTTCCAAACTTTAAATTTTTCATTTCACAATCATATTAATCACGATCCAATGTTCATCACAATTCAAAATTACAATCAACTAGCAAGCTATCAAGATTCAACAATGGTCAAACTTTAAAAGCAAAATAGTAAATACTAGAAGTCTAATCTAATGACTCTAATCATCCCCAAGCTCCTCGCCTAACTATAGCAACCATTCCAATACCAACCAGCCCTGTCTCTATAGCATCATCATCATCAATCTGTGTTGGCTCTTTTGGCTCGACATCCCATCTAGCTGTTGGACATAAAGTTATCACTGTTTATATACCCTATTGACATAGAGTTAGTTACCATTGGCAAACATCAAACACACCAATACAACACACCGGTACTCATGATAGGTATTAGTTGTGAACCAGTTGTATGACCAAGTGAACAATGTACCTTAACCGGTCACGCTTATACCAGTCCGGTCTTGACCAACCGGTCTTGGCAAACACGCCAGGTGCAGATGACTAACAAGTTGCACACCACGAACCGGTTAGTGCTTTATAATCCAATCTAGGTTATGCGTAGCGTTTTTCAGTCAAACTAGAGTTAATGATGGAGAATTGTCATTGATGTCAAAAAGAATACTATACCATATAGCATATATCATATTGTCATTGATGTCAAGGGCACTCAATTATGTTTGTTAGATTTTCTTATTGATGTCAAAGGTAAGATTGCATGTGTAAGAGTGGTTAAAAAGTTGCCGTCATTATTATTAATGATAAATGAGATCTTTGTCAAAAATGAAACGATGAACGAGATTGTCAATGATGAGGAAAATTGACATTGATGTAATTTGATTTACATATATCAATCAAGTTTGATGTCCAAGACAAATGATGGATGAAGACAAGCCAAATGTTAGGCAAGTTATTCTATAAAGCATGTTGACTCCCTTTCATGAAGATTGGAAAAAAAATTTAAGGTATTCAGCAATCAAACAACAATGTGAAGCATAAAGAAATGCCTTGATTGAATGACTTACTTAAAGATTTGGTATGCATTCAAATATGAAGCAATTGAAGGAGTTTTGACAAAGTCAAAATGATTATGAGAGCAATGCTCAAAACACGGACAATGTGATATTTAGCCGTGACACTTAGTATGAAGCAATCAACAACAAATCCCGTCCAAAACATGACCAACGATCATGAAAACAATCAAGATAATGATTCAGATAATGATATTATATGGCATGATAATGACAGTCAAGGAAGTCATAGCACTGAACGAGAAAATGCAGCATTGAAGACAGTGTGTGTGTTACATCAGTATTGACTAAAGATTTCATTCAGCGACTGGTTTGTTTATGTGAGTCAAGCATATTGGAGAAAACGTTCACAACATATGAACAATATGAGAATACATCCACATCAGCACAAGTCCACGTAATGACACTTTATTTATATGTAAAACAGAGTACATACGTATGTATGCAGAGAAAAGAAGATATGCACATGTATATTGAATGTATATTTGAAAGTTTGTAACAGGACGGCAAGAGATGTATATATATACATACAGTATATTATCGATGGTCTAAGATTGAAAGCATTACTGATGCAGACGAGTATATACAGCATTCTAATTACATACAGCGGGTTTCAAACCAGTCATGGCTATGGCGACTGATATTGGCATAATCTCCAAAATAATCATATGCGGTAGACAGTTTATATACAGTAGCGGATGATATATAGTTGGGAGCCATATAAGTCCAATTGGTGTGTACATCAGAACCGGATGGAAAGACAATAAAACTCCAGAAGTTTCTGTGATACTGCCAGCATTCCTGCAAACTGCATCTATTGTTCCAGGCACAAGATATGATGTTTGACTGTGATAATTGGTTGGTAAATTCAGTGTGTGTGTTTAATTCTTGAATTTGATAAGGAATAAAACGGTATATGTTATAGATCGATCAATATATGCCTTATCAGATACGTATGAACAGATATGTATGAGAGTGGATATTATGCAGCGTCAAACCATATAAAAACATTATCGAAGGTTGTAAATAAGTCGAAGGTTTAAAATGCGATTAAAGGTTGTATGCAGCATTAAAAATTATATGCACAACATGCTACGAAGGATGATATTAATAATCATAAAAGATGTATTAAATGGCAAACATTATACTATATGCAGCGGTTGACTTCAAGCCGATAAATGAAATCGAAGGTTTTCACATTTAAGGTTATATACATCGAAGATTAATATTATACTCAGCAATAAAGTATGCAGCGATTCTTAATCAAAGGTAAATATTATATATATCGAAGTGTTTTAAAAAGATAAGAGAAGATATATAAAAGGGGTTTTTAAAAGGTTGAAGTCTGCCGTCAAAGTTTTAGTATGATTAAGAAAAGGAAATATTAACTTATTTAAAAGTTAATAATATTTTATTAAAATAAAAAGAGACACCTTTTCAAAGGGTCATATCTTTTAAGAGACACATTGTTTCATTTGAAAAAATGAATATATAAATATTGAAACTATCATTTTGAAAAAGTGTGTGAAGAAGTCAGAAAAAGAAAGGGAAGAATAGAAGAAGACTTAAAAGGCAGATTATATGAATTTGAGAAAATGAAGATTTGATAAATAATCAAAATAAATCTGATATATATATATATATAAAATGAGGTGTCAATAATGATATATTTTAAATATTAAATAAAGGCTGACTTATGAAAAGAAGTGTCTGCGGAAATTAAAATGTCCATCATCAGTTGAAGAAAGCAACATTGCCAAGGTGGAAGAAAATTTGTATACAGTGAGTTGGTGCTCAGAATCCGAACAAGGGGAGTTGGTGCTTCCAATAGGTCGGTGCCTGCGAAGTGTGGGAGTTGGTGCTTCCAGTGAGTCGGTGCTCATAAACATAGGGGTTGGAGCCTCTAGTAGGTTGGAGCCTACAAAACATTGTAAAAGAACAATATTATATAAAAGCAAATTATTTTGTGGTTTTCTCCCATATTGGGTTTCCACGTAAATATTGTGTTCATGTGCATAATTGTTTATTTGAGTAATTGAAGTTATCTTTGAATAAAAGCATTTAAATTTGAAAAGGTTATTATACTGATTCACCCCCCCCTCTCAGTATAATCGTGTGCTCTTCAGTTAACTTTTCCAGTTGAACTGGAGTTAGCTTTAGTTTTTCTATGAGTGTTTCGAGGTAAACTAAAGATCAGTTTGCAAGCTTTTTGATCAAGAGTTTTGCATGCGTGATTTTTGGGAGAGTTATAGATTGGCGGAATCGTTAGATGTATTTTTAATACGATAATTTCTTATAAATACAGGTCATGATACATGAGAAAGAAGTTGTTGAAAATCTAGAGCAAAGAGCAAGAGAGCAGAGTGTACTGAGAGGGAACACAGTCACAAAAGGTGAAAGAGAGAGAAAGATTCAATAGCCAAGCGGAGGAAAGAGTGAACAGCTATGATCTGAATCAACAGATATAGAGTCAAAATAAGATCATTGCTTTTATTATGAAGCATATTTAAATCTCTTAATCAGGGTGAACCCTAACAGGTTCCATTGTATAAATCCCTTCACCGGGTGACATCTTTGTTGATGTTTTAAGTCCTCTGACAAGGGGACTCTTCACAGGGTCAAGATCCTAACAGGTCTTCTATTAAATCCCTTAACCGGGTAGCACTCTCACCAGTGCTTTGTAAGCATTTAACATGGCAACTTTATTACAGCAGTAGTGGAGTTTTGTGGGTTTTGTCCCACCATGGTTTTTTCCTTCTAACCGAAGGTTTCGACGTATAAATTTTGTATTGACCTATGCATTTAATTTTTGTTTATGGTTGTTAAAGTATTCTTTTGATTTCAGTATTAACAAGAATATTTAATTGGAAGAAAGAACAATAGAAATTGAATTTACTGATTCACCCCCCCCCCCTCTCAGTAACTGGTTAGGATTACCAATTGGTATCAGAGCGTGGTTCTCAAGAATAGAAAGCTTAACCGCTTGAGAAAAGATCATGGAGGGTTACAGGCATCAAAAGCAGCTAGAAGAAGCCAATGAAATGATTACCTCTCTTAAGAACAGACTGAGAAGATCTCTTGTCAAGAGAAAAGAGTTGGCCCTACAACTAAGTGAAGTGAAGGAAACTATTGAAGAACTCTCTGGACAGAGTGGTTTTAATGAAGCTGAAGAAGCGGTCACTGATCTCATGGAGAAAAATTTGAACCTAACTGATCAAATCTCCAATTTGAAAAGAAAACAGGAAGGTCATGCTCTGAGGCTGACTGAACTCATTGAAGCTAGCAGAAAAGCTGAAGATGAGAAGAATAGTGCCATAGAAGCACAGTTGACTACTCAAAGAACAAGAATTCTGGTTGTAGATGCATTAAGAGAGAGTGATGCTCTCATACTGCAATTGCATGCAGACATGCGAGGCATAAATTAGGAGAATGCAATCATGCATGAGCACTTGCATGATAAAGATGAGGCATGCAAAGAAATGGCTACTAAAGTTGAAAAACTGAAAGAACAGCTGAAAACTCTTGAGGAGAGGAATGAGAAACTCTAGAGGTATAATGAAAGTTCTGAGAAGCTTGATGAGCAACTGAAAGCTTAAAGGAAGCATAAAGATCCCACAAGACTTGGGTACATCAATCAAAGCAACAATGAAACCGGTGAGTCCTCTAGAGTCAAGCAAAGCAAGAAGGAAAAGAAGAAACTAATAGAAGACAAAGGTCAAAAGATCTTCAAACCCTCTTGCAAACATTGTGGCAAACCGGATCATAAATCCACTGACTGCAAGAATGCATCGGTGAAACCGTTCACCACTAACAATTACTGCAGCAACTGTTATAAGTATGGTCACAGGACCTTTGAATGCAGATCTCGTTCCAACAGTGTGTCCAATGGAAGCAAGGGAAGCTTTAAAGGCTATTGCTATGCATGCAATAAATTCGGACACAAGGCGGAGGAATGCAGGTCTAAAACCATGGCATTCAAATCTCCACCGAGACCAGTATTCCATAATAGGAATGTTAACTGGAGCACATCTAAATGTGCTACCTGTGGACCATCAGGGCATAGCAACACTGAATGTCACTCACCCATGGACAAGGAAAGAAGGGTCAATCCATGGAGAGGAACCGGTATGGCTTGTTACAACTGTAACAAGATTGGGCGTCTGGCCAAAGACTGTAGAAACCGGTCAATGAACAAAGGAAAAGGACCAACTAAACAGGTCAAGAAGCATGTGTCCTCCAATCAAAAGGATAACATCAGTAAAGAGACCAACAGGGAAGTCAAGAAGACTTGGTCCAAAAAGGGGCCAAAGAGTTCCGCTGAAGAGAAATCTGAGGTAAGGTCATCATCCGCCGATGGTGATCTCTTCAGCAAATTAAGCCACAAGGCTTAAGGGGAACAGGTAGCAAAGCTACTATCCCCGGAGGAACTAGTGAGGTATGTTCTCACTCTTTGACGCAGGACAATCAAGGAGGATCCAATTAAGGACTGTCCAAACATGCAGCAAACACCAACAATGTGGAATAACACAACAAGACAATGTTTTCAACTGAATTTTCATTAACATGCCCGGCTGTAAGGCCTTCCGAGTTAGGGCCAAATACAGTCAAAAGTATTTCTGCAATCTTCCAGCTAGTCCAGCTCTAAACAATCATCAACTGATGGAAACACTAAGGCAGATCTAAACTTGAGCTCACAAGCCTCCAAGCAATATCCTTGTCTCCAAGCATGCAAACCACTAGCTCTGCTATTACAACTATCAGATAAACAATCTGATCTTCAAGATCTCGTAGGATCCAAATCTATCCTTCTATCTTTCCCAAATCTGTTGCCTAAACATCTACCCAAACACTCCTTAAATACATTTCCTTAGCCACAAGTCGGATGGAAGAAATAATTAACTCCTAAGCCAAGTCGGCTTCTATTACAAACAAATATTAAATGCAACAACAGTCGGCTCTCAAATAGCCTTACAAACAATTAATTCTCCATGTTGGTCTCTAGATCTACATAGGAGAATACAACAAAAGCTACCATCAATAAATGAACCAAGTCGGCCAACCAAATCTTCAAGAACTCAAGTCGGTAAACCAAAACTACCGAGCACCAGAGAAGCAACCGAGCACCAGTGAAATAACTGACCACACCAAGCATCACCGAGCAACACAGGCATCGCCGAGCAAGCACGTCGACCGAGCACCACAAGCATCATCAAGTACAAGTTCCACCGAGCGCAAGAGGTTTCACCGAGTTCCTTCAGCGACCAAGCCTCCTTCAATAACTGAGACCGTCGATTAAAATTGCAACCAAGTAACACAGAACCAAATCAACACACCACCATGGAGATTTGTCGAGTACCCTAGAATGCCCCTGCATCACTCAGTCAAGGTTAGGAACCGAGAAGGAGTCACCGGTCAAACATCATAAACGGTCAGATAAGAGTAGCTGACATATCAAGGTCGATGTCTCAACCGAGGATTAGTAAACAGGTAAAGAGTCAGTGAACCGGTTGTTAAAGGAAAGGTTAGGTAAGTGTAATTAATACAATAACAATTACCAAAACTTACCGTTTGCTAATTATCGTTATAACCTAAGTGTATAAAAGGGAAAGCCGATTACTCATTTCACATTACATTGCGTTTTGTGATTATTGATTTAATAGCTTGAGTAATCTTTCTTGTTGTGATTTGCAATATTTGCCTTGCGAATTCCGTAAATCTTGTCAACAACTTTCTGTGTTTATCGGTTAAGCGAAATGGCCTCATTGACGTCAATCAACTCGACAAACCTGTATATGATATTATGGCGGTGCAAAATAGAGCAAATGATATGGCTGATGCCCTATCATCCATCCGCGACGAAGTATTGTTAACAGAGGATGTAACCGCTTTCATCCATAGCAAACAAGAGGAATTAGGCAAAACGTACATTCAAAGAGAATACCTTACGCTCTGTGAAGATGGAAAGCTTCAGGCGAAATACGCAAAGTTGAAAGCAGTCGGATTGATGAACGGGGTCAAATATCCAACCATGTTTCGACCCGACTAGATTCGGTTGGTGCTTAGCAAAGTTCATGATCCAAGAATGTCGCTAGCTAAAGGCGTCGTTACTCCGATTACAAAAGAAGAATTGCATAGAGTAACTGGGTTCAACGCCATAGGGGAAGCTCTTACCCTGAGGACAATTGCAAATGTCGAAGTCCCACAGCTCACCAAGTCAAAATACGACAGTCGAATGATGACTGTGACCAACATTACAAACGACGGTGTCCGGTTTGTTGTTGTTGTCATCAGTTACAAAGTGTACTAGTCGAGCAACCTCAATAGCATACCAGGCGGTGTGATTCATGCAGTGCACAGGATCATGCACGATAATGCTCAGTATGACATTTGTGCTATGTTGAGGAACCAGATCTTTGAAAACCTGAAAAAGCTCAATATGGTGAAAAAGAAGTTTTTGAAATATGGGACTTTGCTGGTATGTCTCTTTTTCTATTATCAAAATTTCTTTCCAAGAATAGGTAAGGTTACCTAGTTGGCAAATAAACCGATAATCGTTCAGATAGGAGAGATAGTTAACAGTTTGGGGAACTGGTTTAACAAGGTGATGACTGATTACTTCGAGGCTTATCAGTTAAGAATACATCAGAGGGAAAGAATTCATTCGACCATTGTAGAGAAGTACAAGGATGAAATATGCTTCCTGGTGAGCACTAATCACTGCATCATCTAGGTTGTTAAGCCTAGGAACGAGTATGCATCAGAGCTTGGTTACGAGATCACAACCAAGACTGCCAAAGCCTATGCTGATGCACTACAAGAAAGCAACTTGGATCTTTCTGTGAACCGGTTTGGCACTTATGAGGAGATTAAAGCAAGTTTGAAGAAGAATGCACCTTCTAAGGAACCAAAGAAGGTATATGTCAAACAGTCTCCCACTCCAAGGAAAACGAAGCCAACTATGCAAGAACCAAAAGTTCAAACAAAAAAGGCACAGCCAGCAACAACCAAACCTTCACAAGGTGAGGACTTGGAGGAAACAAATACAGAAGAAACCACCACATATCTCAGAAAGAGGAAGACAGGGAAACCAATAAAGGAGGATGTACAGAAAGGAAGGAAACCAACCATAGATGAAATGGTTGAAGGAGTAAAGGAAACAGGTAGAATGGGTGCAATCGGAAGAAGATATGAGCTTGCAAATGAGGAAGATAGGAGAAAACTAGAAGAGGTTGTAGTATATTGTCTTCACAAGTTCAAATTAACACCCACTGAAATTCATAAAACAATACCTGAAGATCTACATGAGATCATTGAAGGTAGGTGGAAATCTTCTATAGTTAAGGAAAGAGAGCTAAGGATAAGGGCACTGTTGGAAGTACAGAATCATTTAAGCCTACCAGAGGCAACTAATCAAGTTGATCTGTACAAACAGAGTTTCAACATCAAGAAGAGGATTGGTCAAGTCCTGAAAGAAGTGGACGTAGTTCATGATGAAGGGGTCGCCATTTGGTCAACCGTTCTGAAACAGCAACATCAAGCCAAAGTTGAATGTCAAAAGACCGCAGTGCAACCAGAAAAGGACACTGGAAAAGGAAAGGGCATTCTGGGAATCGAGACACTGGTCCAAGCAAAGCCTGCAACCGAACTGGTCATTGTAGACATCACCAGAGACACAAGTGGTGATCTAACTCCTCCAACTATCCTTGCATCTCCAAAAAAAGGTAAAGCACAAACCCTAACTGTAGATGACAGTTGATGAAAATCTGGATTTTGGAAAAGTGACCAATATTGCAAAGTGGTTCAGTGCTTTGGGCACTGATGATAAAGAGAAAATTGAAATTGCTCTATTAGAGATCTTTCTAGATTTCAACTGGGGTCCTAGAGATGACAGGCCCCACTTCCCTACCGAACTAAATAAAAGACTAATGACCAAATGGAGAACCGGTCTAGCACAAAATAATAAAATCTTAAGGGAAGCTTTGGTAAAGGTAAAACCAGATCTTGATGATGATACACTCAAGATTTTGTTGGAAGCAAAGTCACTTAACATGGACATAAGAGACAGGGTGGCCAAAATAATAAATGGTCATGATAAAGAAGTGTATGAAGACACAGTCCAACTTTGGAAGAACTATAACTTCAACACTCTTTAGAAGGGACAAGAGGAAATAATAGTAGAAAAGGTTTCTAAGGAAACACCTAAGTCTACAGGTCCTCAGGACATCTCTTCAGATGAACTAGCAAAGGAGATGGTACCACCGGAACAATTCACAACTGGTGAACAAGTCTCAACAGGTGATCAGGGTACAACCAGTGAGAAACAAAATACCGGTGAATAGTTCACAACCACTGAACAGGTTAACCTCGGTGAAGAGGTTGCAACAGGTGTACAAGATACACCAATGAGACCAACAGAACAAGAGCTAGGGGATTCATCAGCTAAGATGACTAAAGAGAAAGTTGAAATGGTTATTAGTGATCAACAGGTTGCAAAGGAACAACAAAAAGAAGAGCAACCGCCAGAAGAAGAGGTACAACAGCAAGAAAACCCTCAACAAGAAGAAGTGTTTGTTATAGAGGAAGAGGGGAAGCCTGCTAAAGAAGAATCTACAAAGGATATAAGGTAGAAGCAACCGGTAGATGTACCTAGTGCTTCTTCATCAAAGAGAAAGCTATCGTTTGCAATAGATCATGAATCTAAAAGAGGTAAAGTTAGCACATCTCCAATAAGTGACACTGTGGTTGACATAAGCAAAATGTTAACTAGGCAGTTGAAGCAACTTACTAAGAGGAAATAGGACATGGTTCTCACAAGCATAAAGAATATTTTGTACAATTTTGCACCTGACGCTGATATAGATGAAGAGGCGCCCGTAATTGATCAATTAGAGATACTGGCACAAGTGATTGGTGAAGATATCACTGACCAAGAAACAGTTGCCGTTGATCCTTACGAAAAGAAAAGAATAACTATTCTTCATGGAAAGGTCGAAGAACTTAAAGCCACCGTGGCTACCAGTACTGGTGAGCTACAACAACAGTACCGGTGAGCTACAGCAACAAGTACAAGAAGTTGGAAGGTTAATTACAACAGAAGAGCTTAAGTAGACAACCTCAAAATTTGATGCTAAGACCTCTTCTGCGACCAAGTACACTAATGAGCTAACAAGTTTAGCTCTCACATTAGGAAAGGCATCATAAGAAAACACTAAAAAAATCCAAGATCTCATTGGATTTCAACTATACATCGCCCCTACTTTTGATCTGATGCTGAAAACAACCAATGATGCTGAAAGACTTCTCAGTGAGCCTGATTACAAGACAATCGAGGATATGGAGAACCTAATTGTCTCTCTACAAGCTATGAAGTATACTTTAGATCAAGTAACAGGTACTTGGAAACCTTTCCTAGTCTCTGCCAGGAAGATCTATAAAGATATCTTCAACAAGCTACAAATATAACGAATGTGCACCCCTTGTCCCTTGGATGAAAAAAGGGGAAGATAACTGTGAGAAGCTACCGGATGAGAGTGAACAGATAACAGGGAGAATTCAAACCGATACAACAGGGTACAGGATACAGGTAGAGCAAATCTACAAGGTAAGTTTGATACTCTACAAGAGATGTGTTGATGTGTTTTGCCACCAATGCCAAAGGGGAAGATTGTTGACATAAAGTTAGTTAGCATTGGCAAACATCAAACACACCGGTACTCATGATAGGTATTGGTTGTGAACCGGTCCTATGTCCAAGTGAACAGTGTACCTTAACCAGTCACGCTTATACTAGTTCGGTCTTGACCAACCGGTCTTGGCAAACACATCGGGTGCAGATGACTAACATGTTGCACACCACAAACCGGTTAGTGCTTTATAATCCGATCTGGATTATGCGGAGCGTTTCTCAGTCAAACTGGAGTTAGCTTTTTCAGTTGAACTGGAGTTAGCTTTAGTTTTTCTGTGAGTGTTTCGAGGTAAACTAAAGATCAGTTTGCAAGCTTTTTGATCAAGAGTTTTGCATGCGTGATTTTTGGGAGAGTTACAGCTGGGCGCAATCGTTAGATATATTTTTAATAAGATAATTTCTTATAAATACAGGTCATGATACATGAGAAAGTTGTTGAAAATCTAGAGCAAAGAGCAAGAGAGCAAAAGAGCAGAGTCTTCTGAGAGGGAACACAGTCACAAAAGGTGGAAGAAGGAAAGATTCAACAGCCAAGCAGAGGAAAGCGTGAACAGCTATGATCCGAATTGACAAATATAGTGTCAAAATAAGATCATTGCTTTTATTGTGAAGCATATTTAAATCCCTTAATCAGGGTGAACCCTAACAGGTTCAATTGTATAAATCCCTTCATCGGGTGACATCTTTGTTGACGTTTTAAGTCCTCCGATAAGGTGACTCTTCACAGGGTCAAGATCCTAACAGGTCTTCTATTAAATCCCTTAACCAGGTAGCACTCTCACGAGTGCTTTGTAAGCCATTAACAGGGCAACTTTATTACTGCAGTAGTGGATTTTTGTGGGTTTTGTCCCAACCGTGGTTTTTTCCTTCTAACCGAGGGTTTCCACGTACAAATTTTGTGTTGACCTATGCATTTAATTTTTGTTTATGATTGTTAAAGTATTCTTTTGATTTCACTATTAACAAGAATATTTAATTGGAAGAAAGAACAATAGAAATTGAATTTACTGATTCACCCCCCCTCTCAGTAACCGGTTAGGATTAACATACCCTCCTAGAAGTAAGCCTATTCCTCTTGACAAAGTGGATGAAGTTGTAAGTAGACCAGTTTCTCTCAACAGCAGAAGAACTAGAAACCTGGGACAGAAAACAAATGGCTAGAGTAGTTATCAAAGATTGGGGCCCATGCATAGTCTACCACAACTTGGGGTCCTGTCGTGACATAATCTCTAGATCTATCTTCGCTGCCTCTGAATATGCCAATAGAGTGGCAAACGTTATCCACTCTGTACAAATCTCGCTAGCCTCATTAGGAAGATACATTTTGTCAATTGTACTCATGGATCCTTGTTTCACCTCAAGATCCTATATAGGTGTAACTCTGCCTGGACTTTGCACGTATCACTTCGGGTTGATTGCATAGGCAGCCATGTGTAAGGGAGTGTTGAGCTTCTCCCATCTATGATGAATGATCGGCTGAATATGCTCGGTGTAAAATTGCAATGTATGGTCCTTCTCTCCCACAACAACTCCATTTGACCAAGCATAGAATATATACACTCATACACCTCTCCAAGGGTAGGTGCATTAGAATCCCCAAATCTAATAACTACGAAGATTGGAGCAATGATGGAGACTATATATAGTTGGCATCAGCCCAAAAGAGGTCATTCTTCACCACCTTCTTCACCCTCAACCTCTGAGGTATCTTCAACTCAGGCCACCTGTTCCATTCTACTGTCATAGCCATTAGTTGCAATGCCTCTAGCAACTCAAGCACCCTCTCCAAGAGAATAAAGTATGATGCATATCGAGTCTCTACAGGTTTTAGGAATTCCTTCTTGGAGAAGGTCCTAAAGAGTACATGTGACCTATGGTGATTGCACATAGACATTTGCACATCTCTAGCATCACTAACAATTGTTTTCATCCAGCTGATTTTACCCATGTGCTTGAGTGCACTATTGATGGAATGCACACATCAAGGAGTGCACCAAATATGTCTATAGGCTACCTCAATCATCTCCCCTGTTGCTCCACACATGGGTTGCATCTATCACTACCTACACCACATTTTGTGGCCCAACCTCCTCGATAGCATCCTTCAAGATCTGAAACTAAAAATGAGCATCTTTGCTATGCCCAGAACAATCAATAGCCCTGAGGAAATAGGGACCCATTGCAGAGGTAACAATGATATTGATGAGTGGATGATGTCTAATGTCTGTCCACCCATCCATGATTATGCTGCAACCACTTGTGACCTTGGTTTTCTTCATCTTCTCCATCAAAATATTAATCCTGGAATAGTTTTGGTCCAAGATTGTTGTCCTCAATTTAGTCTCACCAAGTGGCACATATGATGGTCCCGCCCTTATTATCTTTGCCACAGCTTCCTTATAATAAGGAGAGCAGGACATGTGGAACGGAATGCCATTGGCAAAGAAGAGTTTGCCAATGCAATCATCTGCCTCATCCTTTGCTTGCATATATAATAGATTTGCCAGTGATTGTGAAGATGGACTAGCCATTATGTTTTCCCCTAGCCTCTTTTGTCCCTGAACCAAATGGAATTGGTTTGCAAAGTAGAAGCAGAAACTGCAAAAATCTGATCAGCTCTAGCCCTATGCGGCAAACTGCATGATACAAGTGCTTCACCTTCATTGCAACCCCCCCTAATTTTAATATTTCAGCTCTGTACTTCAACTTCTTATTCACCTTTTTGCATAAGTCTACAGCTTTTCGTCGAACAAGAAGCAAATGAGCATTAGTTCTCGTAATACTACCAAACCATTCTAAATCACACATGTTACACTTCCACTTTCTAGTGCCCCCAGCTTGTTGGCAATTTGGCTGAGTTAGATATCTAGATGTCATTATGGCAACATATAATCTACATGAAGATGGCATATGACAGAGACCAAGTATGAGAGAGCGCAAAGCAAAATTGTCTAAGTATGTGCAGTATTTTCCCAGTGTGCCCAGGAGACAGTTTTGATTGGCGATGTCAATTGGAGTAAGTTCAGTGCTTGCGCACTTGAACATAGATACTATGATGACTATTGAAGACTCACCTAAGAGCGCAAGTCTGTACGGCATGTACGGAAGAAGTTATGGCAGTTTTACCAAAGACAGTGTTAAGCCGACAGGACAAAATATGAAGACAGAATTGGTAAAGAGTTAAGGGATTATTTTGTTTATCAAAATAATGTCTTAATAATATAAAGGGACGACATCCTAGATGTTAACCCTTGGGTAAATATGTATTTTGTGTAAAGCTTTATGTTATGTAAAGCCAACTGTAAAAGTTATTATTCCTAATAACTTGTATAAATGTAAGGCATATGAAATGCGAAAGTGAGATGAAAAATTGTAATGAGATAGATGATATAGCGAAAGATATTGATGCGAAGTTGTGAAAGACAAGCAAGCAGTATAAGATTATGTACCTTACTCTATTTTGTAATCAGTAATCATTGTACATTACTTGTTTGGGCAGTGGGCTCATCTTGTAATCATTTGTAATCGGTACTACCAACTCTTAGCAGGGTTGAGGCTTCTAACAAGGCCTATAGTCCCTTAATCAGAACTGAGACACTATATGCTTGTAATAGGCTCCTAACAAGGTCAACATCCTTAACAGGATACTTTTGATTAGTGGATCTTTGTGGGTACCATCCCCACTGGGGTTTTCCCTTGGGCAGGGTTTCCTCGAGAAAAAATAATGTGTTATGAGTTTCCTTTATTGCTATGCATGTTATTTAGTTTACTATGTTATGCATGTATTAAGATAATCTGTTATATCCATAATTGGGCGAAAGCAAAAGTTTGCAGAATACTGATTCACCCCCCCCCCCCCTCTCAGTATTCCCTATTTCTAACACAACTATCCCAGGCCTTCATGGTACCTTAGTTGCAAATTGTCTTAAGGGTGATTTTGGATCAAAGGGGCCCTTGGCGCTTTTTTTGAGGATTTCAGAATGGAAGCTGAAATTTCCACTCCCAATAGAGCTTGTTTCAGTTTGATTTTCATTTGCCTCACCCCCCACTTCTGTGCTACATTCATCAAATGGGTCATTCACTTCCAATTTCAACCCTCTGATCCTCACTTGCGCTATCAATGCTCATCATGACAATGATAAACAGATGATGATGTTGCAGCGTGCAATGATGAATAAACAATAAACAAGAAGTATAACCCTCTGATAGCACTAATGGTCACTATTTCTTGTTAGTCTTGTTTCACAGTATGAAAATGGCCAAACATAATTAGATGCCGGTAACAGTATTTGAGAATTTTTACTTGTAGTTGTAGGAAATATCATTTTACTGGTCACAGAATGTTGTGGGAGCAATTTGCTGCTCAAAGACACAATTTGTGCCTGGATTGAAGGCACATTGTTTAAAACTGAAAGTCTGAAAAGAGCAATCTACTGCTCAAAGACAGACATGATTTGCGCCTGGATTGAAGGCACATCTTTTAGTTTTGAACAATGCGCCTTCAATCCAAGCACAAATCGTGTCTGTCTTTGAGCAGCAAATTGCTCCCCCAACATTCAATGACAAGTACAAGTATGAACATAAACGAAGATCCTCAGCTCTATATGTCTTGAGAAAACACTAAAAAAAAAAAAATACTATAAAGTTACCTGAAAGTCTGTACAAAAAGTGAACGCAAATCAGGCTGTGGTTTATTTAGGGTTTCTGCTGCATCAGAAAACCATTTGAAAACCATTGAAATCAGAGAAAATCCATTGCCTTAAGTTGGACTATTCAGACTAGAATTTGCCATTTATTTTTGCCATGCTTGCGACTTCAATAAAATAAAAAAATTGCCGTCCATTTGCTGATTGGTGTCTATGGCATTTGTGCGTTTTGGGGTTGGCTTTAGTCAAATTTAGAAATTAAAATGACTAAAGCCTTTTTCAAGTTTTAGGACTTCCACTTTAGTTATTTATATTTTAGTATTTCCATAACTAAGTCTTTACTTATTTATATTTAATATTTTAAAATTTAAAGATTATAATATTAATAGTTTTTATATTAATTAATATTTTAATATTAATAATACTAAAATTTTATTATTTATTGAAATTTTAATATTTTAATAATTTAATTATACTATTTTAATTAATATTTTAATATTTATATTATAATTTTTTTCTATTAAATATGTCTCAAAAACATAATATCACTAAGTCTTCAGTTATTAATATTTTTAATATTATTAATTAACAGATTATAATTTTAATTTTAATATTAATATTTTAATTATAATTTTAATATTAATATTTTAATTATAATTTTAATATTAATATTTTAATCTTAATAGTTTTAATCTTTATTAATATTTTAATATTTATAATCTTTAAAATCTAAAAGTAAAAAACTTACTCTAAAATTTTAAAACTACATAGTAAATACTAAACCATAAAATTTAAGTTGATTTTTTCAGTTTTTCAAATGTTTTTCTGGTCTTTTGAGAAAAAAACGTCCAAGGAGAAGTCTAGAACTTTCTTTGACATCGAGGGACTTCTAGGTATCTCAAAGACTTCTAAAAGTCCCCCAACGGAGTCCCATCTGAAGGAGATGTCCCCTATTGGTGAAAAATCATAGGAAACATCTCGAAGACAGCGGGGAAATATGGCAGCGGTGGGGGGACAGCAGAGAGATATTTTAGAGAAGTCCCCCCATTTTCCAAAATGTCCCCGTCTCGGAAACACCAAGATTTTTTATTTTATTTTTTGTTGGGGGGAACACATCCCCCTGGAACAATAGATATGTCCATTCAAAGGGTTATCTCCATTCAAAGAGGTGCCCTCTTCAAAGAGAGGTAAAGATCTATAACGGAGAAAACTTCCTTGAAGAGAGGTATCGAAGCATAGATCACAAGCACTGATCCATAGAGTTGTGAAGTTTTCACACCATAACCTCATTGCAAATGGGGACCCGCTCTTTTTGCTTTGGCAGTAGGAGTAGTGGCCTTAAAAGGTCTTAGTTGGTAGCAATTTTCAACTCTCCAAGCCCGAGAGATGAGTTTGGGCAACTTTGGCTCGTTGGGTAGTCAAGTCAGTCAGGGATATGAGCAAGAGTTGGGCTAAGCTAGTCAAGGAGGTGGAGTTGAAATAAAGGGATTTGTGATGAAACGAGTTAGAATCTTTTAAAAATCCTTGTTCCAGTTTCAATTTCATCTTAGAAAGTCAAGAAAAGTTGTGGGAGATAACACTGATGAAGGCGTGTTGATTCCTGAGATTTGGCTAATTCTGCAATTTTTTTATAAACTCCCAAAATCTAAAATCTTTATTATAACTCCTATGAACCTGAAACAACTCTCAAACATCCTGCCAATATTTATATAAAATATAACTTAAAGTATAATGTAACTTACACTTATAAATGTTATATTTTATTTAAATTATTTCGCCCTCCAAGCTAAAGAGATTGAAGTGAGCAAATTGGGAGTTAACATGCAAAATGGAAAAAATCCTAAGAGTAGATCGGAATCCGACCATGTCTCGAGACTCCCAATCCTGACAACACTCAAAATTCTTGTTGAAATGATAGCTTCAATCAGATAACCATGGATGATAATCATCGATATTATATGCTTAACCATATATATACATATTAAATGCTTAACCATCTTTCATTATATGATTATATATGTAAAACCAATTATCATCCATAATGATCTGATTATCATTAATATTGTTCCAAGTACAATCTGAATTTTTCGATCTACATTTTTTATCGATATTGATTAACATTGTCATTGCCATTTATAAGTATCGATATTAAATCAGTAGCATTGATCATGAATCAGATACGAATCTGATAAAGACTAACTTATATTACCGTTGATGATGATATCAGTTCATATAATCTGCATTAGTTACGAGTTGCTATAGCTGATAATTATCGGCTTGTATTAAGGTAACTAAAGGGCACTGAAAATGAAGTGACATTTCAATGAAGAGACATGTCTCCACTTACGTGGAGGCATGTCTATTCATTGACATGTCAACCCAAGATTATATGCATATCAAGTCTGACCAGTCAAAGATGTAAGTACAGAAAACATATAGTGCAAAGCATCTTAGAGACCAATCTCTCTCTATTATTCATATACAGATCTGCAACACAATAATCAGAATTAAATATTAGAGTTTCAGAATCATATACAATACTTGTGAAGTATTATTATCTCATCACTCTTGTATCAACCTGCAAGACATTATAAGATCAATAAGAGCACTATTCAAGAGATAAAGAAATTAAAAGGACATCTATATTCTAATCTGAAATAGATCTAATCTACTTTAACATGGTATCAGAGCCTTGCTAAGGAAGATCTGATTAGATTTGAGAGTTCAGATTACTCAAAATATAAAATCTATCTTGAAAGTATAATCACATTCCATTCTTCATAATGACAAGTGATCATCGATATGATGAAGCGCAGTGACTATATGATTTCAGCAATGACATGGAATAAGAGTCTACGTGGAATAAGAGTCTGGCAGAATATATCAATTAAAATGATATATATTATTTTGTTGCGGCAGCAGTAACGCACGGGTGATATTTCTTTTAAAGAAACACCAGAATTAAAACAAATAGAAGTCTATGTCACACACAACTTAAGAACTGATAAATAAGAATCGGCTAATATTGTCAATTTGTGGTTATTATAAAACTCCATACATATGAGGAAGAGTCGATGGAACTGTGGTCATAGATCATGGGTTGCATGGCTCATTGCGTTGCCAAGGTTTCTACAATACGGCAATATAAAGTATTGAACACGACAATCCTTATATTGGGAATGGAGAGAGTTGGGACATGGTGTGGGATCATCAACTTGACTATATTGGTTTGATGGACGAATAGGGTGTCAATATATTCATTGATCTAAGACTTGCGAAGATGAACAAGGACCATCGGGATTTGGTTTGTAATCTAAATCGAGAACTACCATATTGATGTCCACTATGTATTGAAATATTGTTGATTAGGGAAAATATACGTTACCTATGACTCTCGATCCTTGGCTTAATATTGATTTGCACCCAAACTGTCAAACTCCATCAAGTGTTGGGTTCTATCTTTTAGGTTCATATACGTGTGTTATGGCATGAACTCAAATATTCTTTCAGAAGTAACTGCCGATGGTATGAGCGATGGCACCATCAACGTCTAGAATCCAGCTAAAATTATGAGTCCAAAGGACACGTCTAATGGAACGACTTGAAAACACAGTTAATGGATATACTTGATGATGAGTTCATTTGGACTTCTATTGACTTGTTGATCATCAAGATGACCTGTGACTTTGATGTGACATTTGTCAATGGTTGTTCTCTTGCCAATAAGGCTAATGGTGAGACTCTTGCTGATGCTCGTGGTCTCTGTGTTTCTTAAAGGACATCAAGGAGACTTGGGCTATCAATTTGAGATCTCGTATGTTCGTAGATAATATTCCTCTTGCCGATGAACTTGAAGGTGGACCATGGTTGAACGGGCGCTGACTTGGCTAGACTACGATAGACATTGGAGGACTGTGTTGAGTTGCTAGTGAACTGTTCACAAATGATGTTGATATTCAGCAGACAATACAATTAGGTGTACAGGTTGTTCATACAGTTGGGCTCTGTTGTATCTGAAGGGTTATCATGCTTTACAATTGTATTGTGTTGCACATGCTTTTTGGAATCAAGGTCAACGAGAACTTGCTTTGGTGTTGCAAAGTCACATCAGAGAAGTCTTGGATGTGGATATGCATCCAAGAGGTTTTGATGCATGCAGAATCATATAGCTTAGAAGAAGTATCACTTGGTTTTTGTTCAGTTGCTCGTATTGGCAAGGGTATTTTACTCGATCATGGCACAGGCATAGTCTTTGGTGAAACTGTTGTTATTGGAGACAGAGTCTCATTCATGCAAGACAGAATCGAAAATCAAAGTTACTAGCTCTTGTAGGCTTACATGTTGTATTAATGTTAGATTCAACATTTAGAGGGAGTCTGACAAACCTACAAAGACAACCTTGGATGAGAAGGTCGTGAGGTTGATGTTAGTGCTTAGAGCTGAGAGGGAGTCTCAGTATCAGTGATCGCTAGTAGATGGAGTCTCAACAATGTTAATTTGTTGTACTAATATATTCTAAAGATGTTTAATTTGTAAACTCTTTTATTGCCATGTGTGTGACTCCATAACTTCATGGGCCCCTGTGAACATCATTGAGAGGTGACGATCTTTCAATTATGACCACTTGTATTATTGGTTATTATTGTAAGATGACGATCTTATAATAATCACATTATCTCTTGAGTAATATCAATTGAATGGTGGATATCATGAGACTTGATATCTATGGTAAAGCCATGATGAATGATATTACTAAGATATTCATGGTGGATATTATGTGACTTAATATCTGTGGACATGCCATGAATTGATATCCTTATGGTAGGTATCATGTGACTTGATGTCAGTGCACATGCCATAGTGATGGATATTACATTGTCAGTTTATGGTGAATATCATGTGATGTGATATTCGTGGACATGCCATACTCCTGATGTCACCGTGAGGTAACATCATTCAGGATGGATATCATGTAACTTGATATCCGTGGACATGTCATGATAGTTAATATCTCTTAGACATTTTGATAGATATCATGAGACTTGATATCATTTGATAGATCATAATCTTTAAGAGATAATCATGGTGGATATTGTATCCTTGAATATGCCATGATTTATCATCCACATGGTAGACATCATGAGATTGGTATCAGTGCACATAGCATAATATGGATATTTGTGTTATGAAGAATGTCATGTGACTTGATATTCTTAAGTATATCATATCTTCCGATACCACGTGTAAGGTGATATCTCTTCTCACAATAGTTGAATTTATTGCGATATATACTTGGATAGATTTTATCTTCCCTAGCTAAGAGGGAGTGTTGAAATGATAGCTTCAATCAAATAACCATGGATGATAATAATCAATAGAATGATCTATGATTATACACGTGTGTGTGTGTGTGTGTGTGTGTATATATATATATATATTGTTGGAATCATTTGCCGTTGCACCAACAGCTCGAACTCTCAATGCCCGATACAAATGCCAGATTTAACCCGATCCACGGAAGGCGGTTAAGCCATGTCACGAATCTCCAAGGAGGTGCTGACCACCAAGTCAACAATCTCCCCCTCAGCACCAACTGAGCCTTCAGCACCCACTGAAGGGAGACTCGAACCCGTGACCCAAGGCTCTGATACCAATTGTTGGAATCATTTGCCGTTGCACCAAAAGCTCGAACTCTCAATGCCCGATACAAATGCCAGATTTAACCCGATCCACGGGAGGCGGTTAAGCCATGTCACGAATCTCCAAGGAGGTGCTGACCACCAAGTCAACATATATATATATATATATATATATATATATATATATACATTGTGTATATTGATATATATATACATATTAAATGCTTAACCATATATCATTATATTGATTATATGTGTAAAACCAATTATCATCCATAATGATCTGATTATCATCAATATTGTTCCAAGTATAATCTGAATTTTTCGATCTATATTTCTGGTCGATATTGATTAACATTATCATTGCCATTTATAAGTATTGATATTAAATCGATAGCATTGATCATGAATCAGATACAAATCTAATAAAGACTAACTTATATTACCGTTGATGATGATATCAGTTAATATAATCTGCATTAGTTACATGTTGCTATTGCTGATAATTATCAGCTTGTATTAAGGTAACTAAAGGGCACCGAAAATGAAGTGACATGTCAATGAAGAGACATGTCTCCACTTATGTGGAGGCATGTCTATTCATTGACATGTCCTCCCAAGATTATATACATATCAAGTCTGATCGGTCAAAGATGTAAGTACAGAAAACATACAGTGCAAAGCATCTTAGAGACCAATCTCTCTCTATTATTCCTATTCAGATCTGCAACACAATAATCAGAATTAAATATTAGTGTTTCAGAATCATATACAATACTTGTGAAGTATTATTATCTCATCACTCTTATATCAACCTGCAAGACATTATAAGATCAATAAGAGCACTATTCAAGCGATAAAGAAAATTAAAAGGATATCTATATTCTAATCTGAAATAGATCTACTCTACTTTAACAATTCCGCCCAAGTCTACATGATTTCCAGGTGACTACAAGGTGAGATTCAAGTGCAAACTGATGAAAAGGGGGAATAAGAGAGAATATTAATAAAGAAAAGTAGTTCCTAGAGGTCGGAATCCGACCACCTCTCAAGATTCCAATTCCTGACACTAGGTCGATATCCGACCATGTCTCAGGATTCTTAGTCCCAAGAGACCCTAGATTTTTGCCCCCCCTTTTCCATGCAAAATCTGGACAAATAGTGAAATTTTGCCTATGTCTACGGGCATTTCAAGGAAAATTTCAAGTCCAAGTTGGTGAAAATAATGGAATTTAAGGGATGAAAGACGTAAATCAATTGAAATCTTGGAGGAAAGTGATCAGAATTTGAAAGATGAATATGGATGAAATCAGATATTGATGAATTTTAATCAGCTAAGGATGCAAATCAGAATGAAAAGCACGGAAAATAAGCCTTGAAAGTGATCTTTAAACATGCATTGACAAGATGGAAACCATACCTAGGAGGGCTAATCTTGACATAGGGTCGGAATCCGACCTCTTCTCAGGATTCCCAATCCTAACACTATGTCGGAATCCGACCTCCTATCAAGATTCCATATACTAACACCCCCCAAATCTCCGCCCTAGTCTAGGAAAATTCTAAGTGGCTAAAGGGCAAGATTTTAATGCAAAATTGATGAAGAGGATAATGGGGTGGAGTAATAAGATGAATCAAGGTGAAAATAATGATTTTGTAAATGCAGATCCATGTAAAGAATCCAATAAAAATTAGATAGAAATGAGAAGAGACTATCAAAATGAAAGGTGAAAGTTAGAAGATCAAATGGAAATTATGAAGTATAGGGGTTTGCAAGATCAAGTGGATGAAAAGATAATCCCGAGAGGAGGTTGGAATCCAACCACCTCTCAGGATTTATAATCTTGAGAGGCCTTGAATTTCCGCCCTACTTTCCTTGTAGAACCTCAACAGTTCTAAAATCCTGCCTGGGTATGAAGGCTATTCAATGAAAAAATTTCAACTCCAAGCTGGTCGAAATGGTGAAAAACGAAGGCTAGAGGCAAGGTTGATGAGTTTTGAGGAAAGATCAAAATTTTGAGCAAGAAATGGAATGAAATCAAATTGAAAGAGCTTCATCGCTACCAAAAAACTATGATGAAATGATAGAGGGGCAATTTGAAAGTCAAGTTAAAATCAGAGATAATCCTAACATATGTCAGATTCTGACCCCTTGTCAAGATTAAAAATATCGACATGGGGTAAATTTCTGCCCACGTATAGATAGTAGGCTTGAGGTCAAACAATGAACGCTTGAAATCAGATCCCATGGGTGAAAAGAGAAATCGAAACTACTCGACAAATTATTCAAATCGACTTTATGTTGAAGAATAAAATGGTGATTTAAAATGTGAATTTTGCTAATTAAGCAAGTCGACCTCTTTAAGGGCATTAAAATTTCTAATTTAAATTTGACTGGCCAAACAAGGACAGCTCGGCCCAACCAAAAGGCGTCCCTTTTCATCCTAAGGCGTCTATAATATATATAAAGGAGGGAGTTGATTTCATTTTACATCATACCATTTCTCTTCTCCATGAGCAGATCGAATTCACCATAAGAGGATAGCGATTTTATCATAAGCGAGGGTTTTAGAAGGCAAAATCTCTGATTTTACAAGATATCAAAATTTGAAGATTGCTAAGAGAAAATCTCGACTAGAAAAGGAGGAAAAATCAGAATTAAAATGTGCTCAAAGAAGAAATCTGGGTAGAAACAAGGAAGAATCGGACCTTAGAGAGTTTGAAATTCAAGTAGAAATTTCACATTGAAATTAAGAACTAGGTGCCTAGATTTTAAACATCAGCCAGTAAGGTAACTATCTTATATGATTTGCTGATGGAAATCTGGTCTTGAACCAAAGAAAATTCATGATCAAAGTGCAATTTACCTCCTTATTTTGATGAGAATTCTTGATCAAGTTGGTTTACTAGAAGGAAAGGTTGATTTAAAGCAAATCTGATGCAATTTCATTTCATGTAAGCTTTCAAATTTTCTTAGTATTTATACTTATCATTTTGTCAGCTTAATGCAATTTCACTTTTGTTTTTGCAAGGTAAATATGGAACAAGGAGAGGATTGGAGAGCGAAAGATAGTGGTAAAGTCAAGCTCAAAACTTCAAATGAGAATGTGGTTCAAGATTAGATTATCAAAATGGAATTCGAAGAACAAGTTATGAAAGAAAAAGGATAAATCTACAAGTCATAAAATTTTCACCAACTTGAATTACCTCCAAAAATCCAAATTCACTTTGAAGGATCTAGCTACATAAAAGATTTCATCACCAAACGATCATGGCCAAGAAAATCAAGATTTCCATAACCAACAAGAGCAATGAGAAGATTTCTAAATAAAAGAAGATGGCGAAAATTAGAGAAGATGAAGCAATTTGGGAATATGCCATCACAATTGAAGGCTTGATAATGTTGAGTATCAAGAGATATTTTCTCATCATCGAGAGAATTGATCAAGTCTATGAATTCAGGATGCTAAAGTGGCACCCACTTGTCTTCAACCAATCAGAGGGCTCCAGTTACACGTCTTCAAGCACATTCAATCATATTATGCCAAATGTACATGAGGAAGGCACCTAGTGCCTCTACCTAATCTATTTTCTCATTGGCTCTCTAAAGCATTGTAATTTTCTTATTGGCCCACAAGGTAAATCTTGGTTCTTGATCTTGAATCAACCTTGAACCTTCATTGTAATTGAACAACTATAAAAGGCCAAGGTCTCCTCATTTGCAATAGTTAGCATTAGAAATGAGATAAGAATAGGTTAGAGAGAGGAGACTTGTTGAAATTGTTGCCATAATGCTATCAAAGTGATTGTTGATTCATTGTTAGTCTTCATGGTGGATTACTTGTGTTGCTTTGGAGTATTGCATGGTTTCTTCAATTCCTTGCTTAGCGTAGATTTCATTTCATGTTGAATAGAGGTAGATAAATGGAAGATATCGTTGAATGATGATTAATAGTGGAGCTAGTGTCCATACCTTTTGGTACTTGTTGATTGTAAGTAACAATGCAAGGTTAGTCTAGGCTTAAATTGCAAGTGTTTAATTTCTACTGGAAATGTTCATTTAGATTGTGTCTTCATAAGGGCATTCGAATGAGTATCGACAATGTGAAAACCATTCTCGCATCCTTAGAAGATAGCACCCTCCTATGCCTAGTTGACACGGCAAAACAAAGATTGATTTGAGGCTCACCCCATCATCAACATTATCTTGCATTCTTAGAGTTAGATGGAATTTATAAACCCTTATCCTTCAAATTGCTTGGTTGGAAGAACTTAAAGTCAAGTTGATATCCATTGAATGAACAACATAAATTCCTTTGTAATAACCATCATATCACATCATAAAACTGAGTGAAAGTCCACCGTAGGAAGGAACCTTGAGGTTGTCTCATTTGATCACACAAGTCATCTACATTGTTTAGCATATGAGCATCCTTATTCAAGAGAGAGTTGGAGATATGGTGTTTAATCTTGAAATACTAAATATTCAATTTTGTATGTTGTAGTGGAACAAAACTCACATCAACACATAGGAGCTGATCATTTCATCAAACATCATCAATCATCAACAGCAGAAATATATACTCGGCAACAACATAAATCCATCAAACATGAGATCGATAGAGTGGAGGAAACAGGAGTGAAGAATCAAGTGCTAATCATCTAGCAGTTAGATACATATAGACAATCATTCAAGCATCATAGGAATCAGAAGTAAGAAACATAACAGCATTGCAACAGTCCTTGAAACATAACAGCATTGCAACAGTCTATCAATAGGGTAAAGAAGGATATTGCACTTCTACAGTGACAGGTTCCTGGAACTGCTATTTGGGCACCCTACTACATTATGAAAGGGAGAGAACAGCTAAGGGCATCCTATTGTGTTTCCCTTCCAACCGCTACGTTGAGGAGTTGTTGGCAAACCCAAAGATCTCTAACCATGTAAGAATGGAGGGGGATTGCATGGGGGAAAACCATTGTTTTAAGGCAACCTACCATGCCTCCTTATTGCATATGTTATGTGTTTGAAAACCATCTTGCGAGAGAGAGGGTTTGAGGTCAAAGATAAGGGTCGCGAGGGGCTAGTGAGGAGGTCACTCTAGTAGGACAGTCGTGGCGTAGGACAAGAAGGCACTCACTAAGTCAAGTCGCCTCTTATAGCATATACCCAACTCCACAAGATGGCAATAGAGAATTGTTATGCATACTGTCTGAAACCCACCTTGAACAGGAAAGGGCCTAAGGTGTAAGAGAAGGGTTGCAAGGGTCTAGTGAAGATGTCATCCTAGTAGGGCCGTTGTGGCCTAGGACAAGAAGGCACTCACTAAATCAAGTCACCCCATACAGCGTCCACCCAATTCCACAAGGTGGCAACTGTTTGTAGGGAGACAAGATATGATTGGGGAAAGCAGATACAAGCTTCCAAGCAAAGGGGTTGCCATATACATCCCTCTAAATTTTGGTTTAGAAATGGCTTTTTGCAGACCCATCATTTCTCTATTCCAATATATTTTCAAGTGCAGTTTGACAAAATGATTAGAAATAAGGTCATATATATTTTAGTTACATTAGCTAGTTTCTATTTTCAGTTTCAGTTAACGATTGTTTCGTTAGAAAACATCCCCTTTGTAACTACTTTATATGGAGCTTCCGTTCTCCATTGTTAATACATCAAGCAATTACCATTTCAGTTATCTCATCCAAGCCATCTCTTTTTCTTTGTGCTTTTGCAAGCACAACCTTTTGGAAGTTTTAGTACATTCTAGATCAGAATCTCTGAGAAGTTATTGCCAGCTATATCTGTTGAGCAAATTGTAAGAGGTCAGGAAGTAGTCTGAAATTTGAATAGCAGTCTTATGATCATGTCTATTTTGTGTTTCTGTACTTGAACATGATCAGAAAATACATAGGCTTAGTTAAATATCAGATTATTGTCTCTTGTGCAGCAATTGGATATGAGTTTATGATCTCTTGCATATGTATTCATGAAAGTATAATCTATCAAACCAATTTCTCTGAAACAATTTCTGTCGTAGGTTTGCAGCATGACACTATGCAGTTCACTGTAGAAATTTCAAAAATTATAAAATTACCAAATCTTCATTAACTTCAAGCATTCAACACCAAACCTTTGATTTGTCAAACATTCAACACAAATTAAGAGTCTTATACAAATCCACCTCTAAATCTGTTTTGTGTAAACTCTGATCACAGTATTAACTAGGGAGGATCTTTCACCACCATGACTAATCTTCTCCAAGAGGGTCTTTGTTGTCAAGAAGGCTTTGATGAACAAAGTTCGATCTCTTAGAAACACAGGGGGCTCCAATCAGAGAAAATAGAATAAATTGCATAACCAAATGAGTTCATAAACCCCATTTAATAACCTTTTCCAAGAACTTTCCTGAAAACACAATATAAAATTACTTTATTAAATAAATAAGCCTTATATGCACGAAAAAGTGATTTATTTCATTATTAGTTATTCCCCACACCTAAAGTCACTTTATCAACATCCAAACATTTAAAACTTCCAATCCCGATACAATGACATGCAACACTAAAGTGTCCATTCAATTATTTTAATTAATATTAGCAACATAGTGAGCTTATTTAAAATATAGCTAAATATCACACCCGAGTTGCAAAAACAATCAAAAAGCGTCAAAATCGAAAACTGACTGCATTGGAGTGATACCAATGATGAATAATGAGAATTGGACCCAATCAAGTGACTTTCTACAAATAGATGCTCTCTCCAAGAATATTGGAAAACACACCAGAAGCCGGATATAACATTAAAAAGAGTCATATGATATAAGAACCCCTGGTATTCTTAAATACAAAATCCTTATTTGATAGGTGAGTTGTTGCATACTTGGATACAAGTAGTGCCAATACAAGGATCAACTCTCAGCAAGAAAGGCTATCACTCAGCCAATAGATTTATCAGAGATAATGAAAATAGGAACCAGCAGTCCGAATAAGTTCTACAACCCACGGAAGTATGCATCCAATGAATTTCCAGCGGCTAGCAAGGAATGGCTATATAGTGAACACTTCAAACTCTGCAATCATCTCCTGAACAGCAACCGATCCCCTTCAAACTCAGCACTTAAACCTTTCAGGTTTACTAAAATCTCTCCAGATATTATATATAGTTCCATGCCCAAGAAAGAAGAGCAGCTGTGTCAGAAACAATACCCAGCAAGGTTCCAAACCAGCCAATAAGTCCAACAAACCAGTCAGAAACAATTCACAGACCCAAGAAAATAAGGAATATGTTTGAGATTATAATGGTCGGCATCCAGGAAGATGAGCAATCTGCAATCTGAACTTTATTATTCAACTCTGCGTCCCAAGAGTGAATGTAATCTCATCACAAGACCTCTTGAGTAGTAGCCTACCAAACTATAAGTGGATATCATTGAAAACACCCATATTCAAGGGCGCAACCTGAAAGAAAGAGTTCACGCAGGTGTTGAGGATGTAAATTAAAGAAAAATACAGGAACCTGACCCAACAATGACATGGAATAGAGTCGTGACCCAGCAAGGCTCTCATGGGATCAGTATAGCCTTCACCTTAACGCCAATCAAACTAAAAACATGTTTCTTTACTTAAAACATCCAACAGCAAAAACATTCAACCAGAATCTTATTAAGCCAATAGACCATTAATTCCTGTCTTCTTTTGTTTTATCAGCATACAACTAACAAACATAAGAATATTTGCCTCCTCTTTATTTAAACCAATTCAAAACAGTATTTTATTGATAAACGGCATTGCTTATTTTTCCATTTACCCATATTTTCCTGACTTAGCTATCATATCATTTAGAATAGATTTCCTTCAAATTGAATAAATATCTTCACAGAGGCAAATAATAAAACACTCCAGATAAATATCGATAATATCCAAACCTGCAAATTTGTCTCAGAATGAGAATTTGGAAATTTGCTTGTCTGATCTGTGAATGCCTCTACATTTACTTCCAGCAATTTCTATAAACCCTCTTGTGAGATTTCCGGATGAAACCTCCAACACTGAACAATAAAATGCAATGGTGAGCCCTAAATGAATCCACCCCAAAGATGAATTGGGTTTTTGTCCAACCAGTCCAAGTTCAAGAGTTTTCATCCCTGAACCTCCTGAAAGCCACAGCTCTCCAAAACTCTCCAAAAATTAATTCTCCCAATGATATCAATGACCTTTCTTCCACCCATTTTTATAATAATCTATTTGGCAACCGTCTCAGGACAAAATGATTTCATTAAATTAAATGACTATTAATATTTCATTTCTGACTCCAAAAAACACTTATCATTATATATTAATTGTCTCAAAATAACATAAGACAACATGATAAATTAATTAATTAATTATGTATTTCACCTGCAAGTCAAAAATGGTACATTAGATGTGCATCCTAGAGACCGTCTGAGTTCACTGATAACATCAAACAACACCTCTGATAAGGCTGACACACTTCCAGAAGGTCAGTGCCAACTGCAATGCACGAGAACCCGAAAATGGGGACATTAAACAACTCCAACACTAGCATCAAATGACCACAAGAAACACTCATTGCCAGCAATATGCTTGGGATCAAAATCTGCCAAGAAATTGCTAAATGCCACCATTTACCTAAAAAGAATTCACCCACAACACCCCTTGACCCCTCCCCCACTAAAAAAATTTGCCAGGCATTCTTGTTTGTTGCTCACCCTAAAGACGATGGGCAACCAATGTGGTTAAGATTTGAAGAGCATGAATTTACGAAGATGAGGCTCTTATCAGATGACTTGACCCCCATTCTTCAGTAGGGAGAGTAAAGTATTACATTTGTTTAAAGAGGCCACTACAAATTACTCCCACTCTACATATATGTGATCCACAGAATTTTAATAAATATTGACTGCATGCATAGGAGAAGTATTGTTAACTTAATATACCCAACAAGATGGATCTTCTACTCTAAGATACACCATCTTTTTTGTGCCAAAACGATAGATGCCTAGCAAGGAGAATAAATATACCAAACATTACTACATGATTTCCAATTAATTGAACAGATAACTTCAATGCATGCAATATTCAGATAAATGTAATGTCCCCTGCTAGGTTTAGACCTGGTCATTACCAGTTTTAACCCAAATTTAATATTCTTATGTCCTAAGCTAATTTGACAAAGATATAATGATCCAACATCTATATTATTACTAAGTACAAGGTAGAGAAGATTGTACATTTATTAACAAATTAAGTAATTGAATTCCTTAACTATTTATAATTTATAATATTAAGACTGATCTTACTATTACTTAAGTTTTGAGAAGGGAGAAGGCATTGGAGGCAACCCAAAGCACTTAGAGACCATTCGATAGGTTCCCTCAAAGTTCACAGATCCAAGCCCTTATCCTATCTTGGGAGTATGCCCTCAAGGCTTAAAGGGACGCTGATCCCTACCTCATCTTGGGAACTATCCTATTGGATTTAGACTGCCCCTCTTTGGTTGCTTCAGCCCTCTCTTTCTTATTACTGGAGTAGTAATAGGATCTGTCTTATATATTTCAAACATAGATATAACATTACTGATATCTAATTTCTTATTTTATTATTATTAATAGATATATATAATATATCTAAATGTTAGATTATTCTTATAATTGATTATATTGGATTATCCAGAAATATACTGTAGGATATTTAGATATCTGCATTAGAACATTCACATATATATAATTCAATTATATTTCAGGTGTATACTTCACATATATTCTTTATATATATATATATATATATATATATATATTGGAGCATTCAGTTATATATATATATACTAGTCCATATATATTTCTGATTTCAGTTGTATGAATTCTCAGATTTGCATATGACTGTGTATATTAAATATCATTATTCTTATTTGTTAGTTAGTGTGGTTTCTTCCATTGATGTTTGTTCCTTAATAAATCTTTTTATTTACAGTCATTCCTTAATATATCTGCATTTTACAGATTAAGAAGGAATTGTATATTTGTTACAGTATGATGGAAAATACTTACAGATTTGTAGCCGTAGCAGCAGTACGTCTGGCTTACAATAACCATTGAATTCCTTAATTAAAAATTATATACAGCCAGATGTTTTCATAAACCAGCCACCCCTCTAATGCTGGTAACGTACCTTATTTCAGTGATGACAAGAAATGCAAACTGCTGATTCATAACCTAATGCTTTTTGCCAACCTGTGGGATCCTTATGCACTAGCCACGTGAGATCTTTCTCAGACAGTGGGGAGAAAAAGAAATAAGGGAGTTCCTATCTGACCTGGAATGGGAACTGATTCCCCTTTATATATCATCATCGATGCCCTTAAAGGAAAAGACATGTCTCTTCGGTGGTTTGAGAATTAACTTAATTTAACAATAACACATGTTGCTAAGGTATATATAATCGGAATATTAATAATTAATATGTTACAGAATGATAATATACATATATTTCAATATTAAAGTATTATTATTATAATTAGTGTTAATAATTAAAAATATTTAATTATGATACATTACAATATTTCAATTTAAAATGGACTAGGGGAACAACTCTGATTCCCAAAATGAAGATGAGGATAGACAGGATTCTTCTTCACATAGCTCGGAGCAGGACTCAACTTCTGCTTCGGACTAGTACTGGTGCATCGTCCCCTTATTGGCTCCTTTTTGGTTTTACAGCTATTAGTTTCAGTTTTATTTCAGTCTAGCTTTATAGCACTAGTTGGACTTTTGGCTTCTATGTCTTGGAAATCTGTGGAGGTACCGAGCAAGAATGCTCATTCTTTGGAGTACCTTTGAAACTTCATGGGACTAATTCTGTTTTGAACTTATTATATGTTATTACTTAATATTATTAATAGAAATCCTTCGGCTTCGGCCCCTTACAGATCAAAAATAAAAATAAAATTATTTATTAACAATTACAATATATTACAATATTAAATTATTAATATTAATAATTCAATATATCTAATAGTACATATTACAGTATATTACAAAATTAATAATTAAAAAATTATTTAAAATGTTATATGAAGAATTAAATACATATATTTTATATTTTGAGCAAAGATATATGTATTCCAATATATTTTGTTTTGTTCTTAGATCAGGCATGGTTCATGTCAATAAAGGATCTACATAATTAAAAATTTCCCAGGATTGCATATCAAAAAGGCCTGATTACTATCTGTGTCTGCCAATTCCCCTGCTGTTAGATCTAGTTTGGGCTCCTCTAGTAGCTCTGGCACTCCTTCATTTATTTCTTCATAGGTCATAAAAATTTGACCTAAAGCATCTATTTGTTGTACTTGCTCTGCAATCTCTTGGTGATCAAAAAATCTTAGAGGAGACTGTGATGGAGAATAATCCTTTTCAACATGAACAGGTCTTTCTTCTACTCTCTGTTTCTTTGATGGGGGTGGAGAATCAATTACATCCTCAGAGGCTTGAAGATGAGGAGAGTCAGGGACCTCTACACTCTCCTTTTGTTTCTCAATTTGTTGTGAAGTTGATGGGACATGCCTTGTATCAATTTGCCTTTGCTAGCCTTGCTCTGGTATCACAACATTGTAACCGGTCTTCTTTTGCACCATGAACCTCCCTGGGGGTAACCCTTTTGCAAATACGGGCTTGCTTAACAATTGTTTAGCCTTTTCTGGGTCATCCTTCATAACCTTTTCCTTCTTTTCATTTAGGGTCTGAAAAATACCCTGAAAACAATTCCTAAGAGTATCTATTTTCTTCCCCATTGGAGTTATGCTTTTCAGGGGATCCCATCCAAAATCAAATTGGATAAAATCTAATGTCTTCTTGTACACTAGCCATTTTTCTTTTCTAACCTCTTGATCCTACAACGTTGGAATATTTCTGACAATATCTTCAGGAAAATTAAAGATGTGGTTAATCATGGCACACTTGGCTCTCTTCTTAAACATTTCATTATAGAACCCCTCTGGGTCTGCTGTTCTAGTAATGGCAGTGGCCATACGGTATGGAGCCAGGATTTTATCCATGTGAACCCATCCACCCTTGGTAATTATGAATTGGTGGGCAATGGTAACATTTGGAAATAAAGTTCCCTTGCCTTTTCCAATGAGGGCATACTCTTCAATATCTCCCAATTGCCTAAGAAATTCTGCAATTCCAATCCTAAGGGGTACATGATAAGGCAATATAAAAGGGGTCCCCCTGAAACCATACAACCTGATGACAGTTGATACATTGTAGAAAATGGCATCACCCCAATTGTGAATAATATTCAGATTCTTAGCAAACTGATTTGGCCTAATGAGCTGTGCCAATACTATTGGGATTCTTGGGTTGTTTAAGACAAACAACATCCTGAGTCTGGCTGCAAAATGTTTATCAAAATTTGTGAAACTATTATCCTTTCTATCCCAGGTCATTGTGAGGCTCCATAATTGGACTAGCATATCTTCACCATCCTTTTGTCTCATTAATTCCATTTCTTGCCCAAAAAAGCTTGCTCCTTTAAACAAAAACATGTACATTATGAAAGAATACCAGCAGAAGGGTCTGTCATCTTCATTCTTTTGAATCTTCACTAATCCATTATGGATTTGTTCAGCAATGAATGGAGCAAAATCAAAAGTAATAGATAGATGTGAATGTAGAATTTGAATCACCATGTACATCAAATGTATTGGCATCCTCTCACTAACATCCTCTCCAAAAACCTGACATAATGACCAATATGCACCCTTAGCTCTGGAATCAAAATATTCTATTTTAAAAGGCTCCTGTGTGTTCTGTCCCATAATAACCATTTTCCCATTTTTGGTGCAGAAATCCTTCAATAATTTGCTTCTGAAATAGTTCCTTTGTGCATCATATACTTGCCTTAGCTCTTCAAAATCAATATTCTCTAAACTGTCTGAGGGTTCACTTAACCCGAACACCTTCCTGATCTCTTCAGTAAAACTTTTGATCAATAGTATTCCCTTTGCATCCCTAACCTCCCTAGTGATTGGGTCATAACTCTTCGCAACCTAGATCATCAAATCAACATCTAAAAAGACACTGGGTACCACAAGTTTTCCCAGGTCAGACTGCCATATATTGCTTGCAGGGTGAGGGGCATTTCTCTGACTAAAACCTACTTTGAATAAATCTAATCCAATGATATCAGAGTCACCACTTGCATTGATTGTACCAATTTTGGCCTCCCTAATAAAATTTGCTTTGTCATATAAACCCTCCGCTACTTTTACCCTAGGGTCTTTGGGAATCAGACTCTTGGTTTTCGCTAGGTTAGTAGTAGAGCCGGGAAGTAACTGCAACAAATCCTCATGCAAACCTCTTTCACTATACTCAATTTTACCGGACAATTCTTTCCTTGGTGCCATTTTTAGGGTTTATCTTAAAGAAACCTTTGCAAGATATACAGACTACAGAACTATGATTCTTTTAGTAGGGAAGCAATTCGTATAAGTATTTCACCAACCTCTTTCTGGGAAATCACCGGGAGACAACAACCAGTCCTTGCAATTCTTCACGCTTGAGTCTCTGCAATTTTTTGATTTCTTTGTGCTTCTAAGAGTGCGCGGAATCTTGATATATGAGCAATTAAAGCAATCATTTCAGCATTTCATTTAGCACGATTCAACCATTACTCCTCTGAAAAAACGAACTATCACTTCTTAACGAGAACTTCAAATGTGCGTCACTTTATCTCCAATTTGAATTAGAACCGTCGATTTTTACTAGAAGATGATCTAACGGCCTATCGTATGATCGCATAGCTTGAAAATCACTCATGCGAACATACGACAAGCCGTCACTTAGTCTCTTTATTAGTAGCAATCCCCTATAACTCTTATTGTTAAAACAAAACATTAGTCGCATGATCGCATAGCTTGAAAGAAGCTTATGCGAACATGCAACAAACCATTAGCCTTCAATCGCCGTCATCTTTTCCTCAAGTTACTGGTCCCACTTTGCCTTTGTCAATAATGAGATAACACGTCAAAAACCCTTAACAGGTGAACCGGTTTTTCTTTTTTCCTTTCAGTAAGTGGGGACGCTAAACTCTTTCAAAAAGAAAAACCAGTCCACCTGTTAAGGGTTTTTGACGTGTTATCTCATTATTGACAAAGGCAAAGTGGGACCAGTAACTTGAGGAAAGGATGACGGCGATTAAAGGCTAACGATTTGTCGCATGTTCGCATAAGCTTCTTTCAAGCTATACGATCATGTGACTAACGTTTTGTTTTAACAATAAGAGTTATAGGGGACTGCTGCTAATAAAGAGACTAAGTGACGGCTTGTCGTATGTTCACATGAGTGATTTTCAGACTATGTGATCATACAATAGGCCGTTAGATCATCTTCTAGTAAAAATCGACTGTTCTAATTCAAATTGGAGATAAAGTGACGAAAATTTGAAGTTCCCGTTAAGAAGTGACAGTTCGTTTTTTCAAAGGAGTAATGGTTGAATCGTGCTAAATGAATTGCTGAAATGACTGCTTTAATTGCTCATATATCAAGATTCCGCGCACTCTCAGAAGCACAAAGAAATCAAAAAATTGCAGAGACTCAAGCGTGAAGAATTGCAAGGACTGGCTGTTGTCTCCCGGTGATTTCCCAGAAAGAGGTTGGTGAAATACTTATACGAATTGCTTCCCTACTAAAAGAATCATAGTTCTGTAGTCTATATATCTTGCAAAGGTTTCTTTAAGATAAACCCTAAAAATGGCACCAAGGAAAGAATTGTCCGGTAAAATTGAGTATAGTGAAAGAGGTTTGCATGAGGATTTGTTGCAGTTACTTCCCGCTCTACTACTAACCTAGTGAAAACCAAGAGTCTGATTCCCAAAGACCCTAGGGTAAAAGTAGCGGAGGGTTTATATGACAAAGCAAATTTTATTAGGGAGGCCAAAATTGGTACAATCAATGCAAGTGGTGACTCTGATATCACTGGATTTGATTTATTCAAAGTAGGTTTAAGTCAGAGAAATGCCCCTCACCCTGCAAGCAATATATGGCAGTCTGACCTGGGAAAACTTGTGGTACCCAATGTCGTTTTAGATGTTGATTTGATGATCCAGGTTGCAAAGAGTTATGACCCAATCACTAGGGAGGTTAGGGATGCAAAGGGAATACTATTGATCAAAATTTCTACTAAAGAGATCAGGAAGGTGTTCGGGTTAAGTGAACCCTCAGACAGTTTAGAGAATATTGATTTTGAAGAGCTAAGGCAAGTATATGATGCACAAAGGAACTATTTCAGAAGCAAATTATTGAAGGATTTCTGCACCAAAATTGGGAAAATGGTTATTATGGGACAGAACACACAGGAGCCTTTTAAAATAGAATATTTTGATCCAGAGCTAAGGGTGCATATTGGTCATTATGTCAAGTTTTTGGAGAAGATGTTAGTGAGAGGATGCCAATACATTTGATGTACATGGTGATTCAAATTCTACATTCACATCTATCTATTACTTTTGATTTTGCTCCATTCATTGCTGAACAAATCCATAATGGATTAGTGAAGATTCAAAAGAATGAAGATGACAGACCCTTCTGCTGGTATTCTTTCATAATGTACATGTTTTTGTTTAAAGGAGCAAGCTTTTTTGGGCAAGAAATGGAATTAATGAGACAGAAGGATGGTGAAGATATGCCAGTCCAATTATGGAGCCTCACAATGACCTGGGATAGAAAGGATAACAGTTTCACAAATTTTGATAAACATTTTGCAGCCAAACTCAGGATGTTGTTTGTCTTAGACAACCCAAGAATCCCAACAGTATTGGCACAGCTCATTAGGCCAAATCAGTTTGCTAAGAATCTGAATATTATTCACAATTGGGGTGATGTCATTTTCTACAATGTATCAACTGTCATCAGGTTGTATGGTTTCAGGGGGACCCCTTTTATATTGCCTTATCATGTACCCCTTAGGATTGGAATTGCAGAATTTCTTAGGCAATTGGGAGATATTGAAGAGTATGCCCTCACTAGAAAAGGCAAGGGAACTTTATTTCCAAATGTTACCATTGCCCACCAATTCATAATTACCAAGGGTGGATGGGTTCACATGGATAAAATCCTGGCTCCATACCGTATGGCCACTGCCATTACTAGAACAGCAGACCCAGAGGGGTTCTATAATGAAATGTTTAAGAAGAGAGCCAAGTGTGCCATGATTAACCACATCTTTAATTTTCCTGAAGATATTGTCAGAAATATTCCAAAGTTGCAGGATCAAGACGTTAGGAAAGAAAAATGGCTGGTGTACAAGAAGACATTAGATTTTATCCGACAATTTGATTCTGAATGGGATCCCTTGAAAAGCATAACTCCAATGGGGAAGAAAATAGATACTCTTATGAATTGTTTTCAAGGTATTTTTCAGACCCTAAATGAAAAGAAGGAAAAGGTTATGAAGGATGACCCAGAAAAGGCTAAACAATTGTTAAGCAAGCCCGTATTTGCAAAAGGGTTACCCCCAGGGAGGTACATGGTGCAAAAGAAGACCGGTTACAATGTTGTGATACCAGAGCAAGGCCAGCAAAGGCAAATTGATACAAGGGATGTCCCATCAACTTCACAACAAATTGAGAAACAAAAGGAGAGTGTAGAGGTCCCTGACTCTCCTCATCTTCAAGCCTCTGAGGATGTAATTGATTCTCCACCCCCATCAAAGAAACAGAGAGTAGAAGAAAGACCTGTTCATGTTGAAAAGGATTATTCTCCATCACAGTCTCCTCTAAGATTTTTTTGATCACCAAGAGATTGCAGAGCAAGTGCAGCAAATAGATGCTTTAGGTCAAATTTTTATGACCTATGAAGAAATAAATAGGGGGAGTATAAGAAGAGGATCAGAAATCTTAAGGGTGAGATATTTCCAAGATGATTTTCAAATTTTTCCTGGTCTTATTAAGGCAGATGGGGTAATTAAAGATAAAGATCAATGGACTGAGCAGATAGATAGACAAGTATTGTCTAAAGTAGACTCCATTTTATGTACAGATGATAATACCCCATTCATACAACTTGTTGAACTCCTTCAGGATGCTAGGATGCATTTTGCTAATGTAAGAATAGAGGTTCACCAGTTGGTTGCTGAGTGGAACAAATTATTACCGAGGAAGGATGAAGTCCTTGCCTTTCATTGGCCAAGTGAAGAGACCTATATGACTTGGGAATCAACATATCTTTCAGAGGGTTCAGAAGAAGAAGAAGCATCAAATAAAGAGGCAGCAGCTAGCAATATTCCAAACCCTCAAGATCAAAGCTCACAAGGATAAAGACATCAAGCAGTTATCAAAAAGGTCTGATTACTAGCACTCCATCCAATGTCTGCCACACACCTTTGGATGATGTGCAAATTCATACACAGACCAGAGAGCAATTGCATTGGTACACAATGAAAACAATTTGCATGAATACACATCTGTTTTCCGAAACAAATTTGCTGGAAGTAACCAAAATGATTTGTCGATAATACAACTCCAATAATTGCCTCAGCACCAAGAGCACCTTCTTAAAACTTACATGAAATTGTGAGCATTCGTGTTATGACCTTAAGCCTTTTACGTGCACTAAACTAAAACTGAAACCTGTAAACAAAACACTACAGTTGCACAGAGAGAAAATCAAATATACGGAGGTTCAGCATATCACTTCAACAGTCACCTCTTGGTTTCCAAGCTTTAACCACAAGTTCACAAGGATTCGCTTTGATACTAAATGATAAGTTGAAAGTAACACAAAGCAAGAAGACAGAAACGAAATGTAAGGCTTCCACACAATAGATCAATTTATTGCTAAAGCATGCGATGAAATTGAGACACAAGCTACCAACTATAGGTTCCCATGACTATTTTCAGTGCCCTAAGTGCACTGCCACCCTTTGTGCTTCTTATGTACCTTCTTTTTGCATACAACGGAAGCGATGACAAAACAAAAATATACTCTTTTAAATTTAATTAGGAGAAAATTAACACTCTACAACTCAAATAATCAATTATCCCGAAAATCAGCCCCATCATATCTAATACAAACTGCAAAGATGTAAAAAAAGACACAAATTTTGAAAGTTACCTGAAAGGTGCAAGCTGTCGGGTTTCGATCCATTATGTTGAATTTTCCTGGTCCACCACCAGACTTTCCACATTGATTTCCATTCTTTCTTTCCTCACAAAGTTGAGCCTGATTATCCAGACCTGTATTGTTTTCTACCAATATGGTTTTTTCAACTTCGTCGATTTGCTTTTCTAATTGCTTCTTTCCATCTAAATGGACAGCACTAGGAAAACATTCTTCCCTTGCTGCACAACTTTCAGCAACTTTCAATGCATTGGGCAATGGATCTTCCACCAGTGAATGCAATTCTAAATTGCTTCTTCTTAGATTCTCTTTTACATGGTCATATTCAGGAGTAGTTAACTGTTTAATGTCAATATAACCTGTCCTCAATCTAGGACTTTTATGGGCATTTACATCATCAAGATTAAACTCACTTTCTTTCACCCTCTCTTGAGCAGCTGTTGCTTCCTTTCTCACTGGATCATCATGTCTGGGTATTTCAATTTCTTCTAAATCATTTACAATTGGTTGACAATCAGGAAACTTTCTATCAGATAAAGGTTGACCACTGGAATTGCCTGCTTCCCTTGTTTTTGACAAGATTTCTTGGTTCTCATTTAAGTTATGCGCCATTATCTTCTTGTCCTTGCTCATATCAGGCCCTGCACTGGGATGAAAATCTGCATGAAGAACAGATAGACAACAAATTACTTGTTTGGATATTATATAAACCATTATTATTTAAAATTTCAATAGTAAAAATAGTTCTTAGATGAATCTGTTATTTGATTACACATGCTTTATCCCACCAAAGTAGTCTGCAAGAGAATTGAGTATTGTAGGATAATAGAGACAACTATAATTTTAAATATAGAATCATATGACAATAAATATAAGATACTAGACAGTGTAAACATCCACCATTTCCATCACTAAATTTTCAAAATGTAAACTAGGGATTACTTAAAAACTGAGAGCTAATTGTAAGGACTACATACTTAACTCTGAAAGCCAATTCTAAGTAATCTCTTTATCAAGGATTCCAGGTATAGCCTGTGTGACAAGGTTTGTATTTGGCAAAGAAAAAATTTGGAAGAAATTTCTTGACAGACAAAATTCGAGAGAAAAAATGAAAGCAAACTTGAGCTATTCATTCTTGTTTTTTCCAAGACTTGCACACCACGGATTCTCTAAGCTTTGACTTGATGATCGAACTTGAACACTCCCTACTACCTTAAGACCTAGGCTTACCTAAGATTTGGACTTCCAAAATGTTGCCAATCTACTCCTAAACTAGCACCTACTGACAGCAAAAGCGAAAAGAGTGGGTCCCCATTTGCAATGGGGCGATGGTGTGAAAAGGTTACAACACAGTCCAAGCATTAAATGCAAGTAAAGATAGGTTTTAGTTACTGTTGAAGAGTGATCTTTTCACAGCTCATATTAGATCATGTGCCCTTTTTCTTGATATTCAGCAACGTTTTTGTGAGAGATATGAACTGCTTCAAAGGAGGTGTTCATCTCCATGGGGATGACTGCTGCTAAAATATCAGAAACGGTGATGCTGATGTCCATAACAATGCTCCAAAAAATGCCAAAATCAGAGATAAAAGCATTGAGTTCCCAAATAGTGACATGGAATATGTCAAAACAATGATCAGAGATAGCATAAAAAAAAAATTGATTTTCAATGTTTGATGACAGTGTTTGTGATTGAATGTGTCTAAAACATTAACTACTGTTATAATGGATCCTAGTCAACACAGCAAGCATAAAGATGAAAACAATAGTAAATTATGTTGAAGACACTAAGCATGATCAAAGCAGTGATGGGTTGGAGTCTCAAGAGATAATGCAATGTTCAAGAATCAATGATAATCAATGCAAAAACAGTAAACAGAGAAGCACAACACAGTGGGGATGCAATGGAATGAGCAGTAACAGTAAATGCATGTCAAGTCAATGTTTGATGACAGTGATCAACAAAGACAGTGGTAAGACATGCTTATAACAGTGAGGATCAGAGGAAGAGCAGTAGTATGACAATCAGAACAGTGATGGCATGAGGTTCAGTAGAGAAAGCATGAGGTAGAACAGTAAGATCCAAGAGATATAAAGTGAAGAAAGGCAGTGATTTGCATACGAAAAGATTGTGCTGTAGGAATAATGTATCCAAGCAGCTGTGACAAGAATGCATTTTTGGCACTGCTACAACAGTAACAGCAATGCATTGTCAAGAAGACAGTGGTATTCACTGTCAAGGCGGTGATCAATGGCCTGGAAAGCAGCAAGAGCAGTACTATTCACTGTCAGATGGTGCCAAAGAGCAGATTTTTGAGTAAAAAGAACCATGACATGTTCTTGATCAAAGAAAAGAATTGACTGTTTTAAAGTTCAGTCATGGGCATTAATTAAGCAGTCAAAAGAAATGCAAAAGAGAACAAAGAATGATGCTATTAGAATAATAGTGACAAACCCCCTGATCTGCAATAAAAAGACAGTGAAGCAGATAATAGTGGTCAAATGACAGTATATCAGTATGTAAAAGCAATAAAGGAGTGAAATCTATTACAGAGGTTAAAGCGGTGACATCATATATCCAAAGCAATTCAATAATGTTAAAGGATCAATGACAAACAATGCATGCAGAGATATCATGGACATAGCAGACCAAGGGTATGAAATATGATAGTGATGAATATGGAAATATGATAGTGACGCATTCACTGCTCACAAAGAAGATCAAAACAGCAATTTCAATGAAAACAGTGACTGTTAAAAACCAAAACCGTGCCATGGATGAATGTTCAAACTTCAAAGTAAGTACAGTGGCTGTCAAGATGAATCAGTGATGTTCACGAGGGACAAATGGTCACTGCAACTGCTTTCATAATTAAAACTATGAAGAATGTAATAGATCAGTGATAAAAGTTATCAAAATCAGTGAGAGTAATGAAGTAATGCATGCGCAGTGATACATCCCTTGGACAGTCATAGTAAGGATCAAAGGGACTGTCATGGTTCATTTGTCAGCAGCAACAGGAAAAGAGCAGTAGAAGACAATGATTTCATAACCAAACAGTGACAGTGAGAAGGTGCCAACGTACTAAGGAGCAGATATATTACTGTCTAGAGGAGCAGTATCATCAAAGTAAAAAACAGTGCTATTAATGATTGGAAGCAGTGACCTTACAGTATGAAACAGTGGATATAAACAATAAAGAGTAGTGATTCAGAGAGAGACTGCTATGAAGAACAGAGATACATGAGATGAAGAAACAGTGACATTAAAAGGATTCAGTGAATGTCAGTGCAATGAATAACAGTTGCAATGATATGAAAGGACAGCCCTAAAATGTCAAGACTGTGATAACAAGATAACAAAGACAGAGATTAGTAAAAGATATTCACTTTCATGAGACAGCAAGGACTGGAGATTCAGGCGATCTACTAAGGGAATGGAGATTCACTCCATGTTTCAGGCAACCCACAGGCCTAAGAGTGTTTCCATGTGTCACAAGGTCACTGAGCTGAGAACTCAGTGGGGTGCAAACTTGTGTGACAATAATGTCATGACCACTGATTTGACATAATGTAACAGTGACTTGAATATTGCTAATTAAAGATGATTATTCAGATTAATAAGAATTAGCATCCTTAACTCTATCAAACATATCCAAATGTATTGTATGAATATAATCAGTAATTAACAATTATAATCAGCAAGATATCGGTCTGTATGAAGGCAGCGACTAATGCAATCATAGAGAGATATTATGTCCCAGCATCAGTGAGTTACTTCAGTAGTTATTTCTAATGAATTGATAAGTTAATCAGAAGAGTAGTCATGGAGTAGAGCAATGACAGCATTAATGCCCATTGAGGGCAGCCTTTCTTGACTATGCTATGCCATATTAATAATATGGTTGTATGTATTTACTTTACATCTATTGAATATTGTAGTTGTGTTATTGGTGAATATGGTTGAATTCCATAATGTCACCTCCCTTTTGATTTTCTATATAATTGATGCCCTGCCTCTCATTTCATTAAGGCAATTTGGGGCTCTTGCATATTTTTTTGTTTTATGATCAGCAGATCATTGATTCAGTTGCCTTCATCTGGTATCAAAGCCAGTTTGAGAAATATGTGTTTCTTTGCAGGTGATCTACAATAGATCAAAGAGCAAGCTAAAGATTGAGAGAGATCCAGAAATGAAAGTTAAGAGATCCAGAAGAGATCCCAGCCAGCCATTCCTGTTGCTGTTGTATGTTATTTTTTTTTGTTGCTGATGTATGGTTATTGGTATATGTAATTTTTTATAGTTGCAGTAGAAAAGAAAAAGCCAGCAACGTGCAAAAAATCTGGTGTTATTTTTTGGTCAAAGGAAGTAATCAGCCTGGTGTAGAAAGAAATGTGAAATCTGTTTATTATTTTATTAAAATATCTTTAAGATTTTAGGAAAGAGGGTGTGAGTGAAAAAGTTTTTATCTAATAGTGCATGAATGAAAACTTTTATCTTAGTAGAAAAGAAACAAAAATCAGTTATTACTTTTGAAAGGGAAAACATTCAAAAAGTTAAAAAGCGATAATTGATTTTGTAAGTGATAATTATTTTGAAAGTGAATTTGTTGTAAAGTGACAAATCAATATTTTGTAATTAAATGCATTATCGGTTGTAACTGACACTTATTTTCAAGAAAAGAAAAATGATAAAAAAAGAATATTATGTGTGGGTCCCAATTGAAGGGAGGAGGAGAGTATTCATTTGCAGAGATCTCTCCTGAATTCTGTGTTGAGCATTTGGGTCATTGTGCATATTTTTATGGCAAATATGGCAGGCAATGTAATGTCTAATGTGTTGATTGCCGTCTTTGAAGGAGACAACTTTACATATTGGTGACTAGAATGTAAACTTTACTCAAATTTAAGGATTTGTGGGATATTCTTTAACATGGCTATGTTGAGATAGCAGATGTAAATACATTAACTGACCAACAAAAAAAAGAATACAAAGCAAATATAAAGAAAGATAACGAAGCTTTATTCTTGATTCAAGGTGCAGTCACTCAAGCTATTTTTCCCAGGACACCACTTGAGTGACTGTTCTTCATTCTAAGCAAGCATGGCAAATCCATACAGATTTGTATGGTCCTACGGAAACACCTTCTTTGAACAAATCCAAATATTTTCTAACCTTCATTGATAATTACTCAAGAAAAACTTGGGTGTATTGTTTGATTACAAAATCAGAAGTATTTGAAAACTTTGTAGAGTTCAAGAGGTTGGTTGAAAAACAAAGTGGTAAGTATATCAAAGTGATAAGGTCAAACGATGGAGGTGAGTAAAAGTCAAATCAGATTATTGATTTTTGTAAAAACTCATGGAATGAAGAGAGAGTTCACTACTACCTCCACTCCACAACAAAATGAAGTTGTTGAAAGGAAGAATAGGACAATTGTTGAAATGGCAAAAAGTATGTTGAAAGAGAAAAATTTGGATAAAAGTTTTGGGGAGAAGCAGTATACACAACGGTGTATCTTCTAAATAGAAGTCCTACAAAAGCGGTTAAAGGAATGACTCCTAAACAAGCATGGTCTGGGGTAAAGCCAAGTGTTGATCACTTTAGAGTATTTGGGTGTGTTGCTTATGCACACATACCAAAAGAAAAAAGGTATAAGTTTGATGATAAAGGCCTTAAATGCATTTTTATTGGTTATGGAACTAAAAATAAAGCATACAGGTTGCATGATCCAAAAGCGAAAAATCATATTATATGCAGAGATGTGGTATTCAATGAACTAGCAAAATATACCAAAGAAAATGAAACAAAAGGAAAAGAGCTAGTAATTGATGAGATTGAAGAGGAAGAAGAAGATGTACCTGAATCATCTAGTGCAAGAGAAAGAAAATATCAAAGAAGGACAAAAAAGAATCATACATCAACTCTTATGTTGGATTCAAATTTTGGAAAAATGACAACAAGGTCACCAGCAAAAGTGAATTTTGCATTGATGACTCAAATCATGGAAAATAAGGAGCCACAAACATTTGAACAAGCTCAAGAAAAAGAAGAGTGGATTGAAGCAATGAATAGTGAAATAGACACAATTGAAAGGAATGACACATGGGATTTGGTTCAATCACCTCCTGGTAAGGAAGTTATTGGTACAAGATGGGTGTATAAAACAAAGTATAAATTTGATGGAAGCATTGATAAGCATAAGGCTAGATTGGTAGCCAAAGGGTACACTCAACAGGAAGGTATTGATTATACTAAGACATTTGTACCTGTAGCCCAAATGGATACTATCAAATTGGTTTTGGCATTGGCAGTTTAGCAAAGTTGGATAGTTTATGGAATGGATGTGAAGAGTGCTTTCTTGAATGGATATATTGATGAGGAAGTGTATGTTTCACAACCTAAAGGTTTTGAAATGCCTTATAAAGAACATTATGTTTGCAAATTAAAGAAGGCCTTGTATGGTCTCAAACAAGCACCAAGGGCATGGTATTCAAGAATAGACTCATGCCTACAGCAAAAAGGTTTTTCATGAAGTCAGTCAGATTCAAATCTCTATATCAGAAGCTCAGCTAAAGATATTTGTGTCTTGGTTCTCTATGTGATGATCTTATCTACACAGGGAATAATTCAGCTTTATTTGCAGAGTTTAGAAAAGTCATGATTACTGAGTTTGAAATGACAGATTTGGGACAAATGCACTACTTTCTTGGTATAAAAGTATGGCAAAACAAAGATGAAATATTTATGTCTAAGAAAAAATATGCTTCAGATATCCTACAAAAATTTCAAATGCAGAGTTGCAAACCAGTTGCAACACTTATTGAAGTTGGACATAAATTGTCTACTTTAGATGTGTCAGATCCAATGAATCCCACTCTATACAAACAGCTTATTGGAAGTTTGATCTACTTAACTACTACTCGTCCAGATATCACATATGCAGTGAGTTTGGTCTCTAGGTTAATGTCAGAACCTAATGAAACACATTGGAATGTAGTAAAAAGATTCTCAGATATGTTAAAGGGACATTGAGTTACGGTCTCAGATTTCAACATTCAGAGTATAGTAGATTGGTTGGCTATACAGATTCAGATTGGGCAGGTTCTGTAGATGATAGAAGTCTACTTCTGGTTATACTTTTAGCCTTGGTTCTACAGTATTCTCTTGGAAGTCCAAGAGACAACCTACAGTATCACTTTCTAAAGCAGAGGCAGAATACAAAGCTGCAACATCAGCAGCTTGACAAACTGTATGGTTGAGAAGACTACTAGAAGACTTACACCAAATTCAGAATGAACCTACCTTGTTGTATTGTGACAACAAGAGTGTCATACAAATGACAAAGAATCCAGTATTTCATAATAGAACCAAACATATTGAGATACAACATCACTATATCAGGGAATTGGTTCAACAAGGTTTGATCAAAATTGTGTACTGCAGTACAGAAGATCAGATTGCAAATATCTTCACAAAGGCTCTAGCTCGTGAAAGGTTCTAGAAGCTCAGAGATCTACTTCATGTTCTTTCCAATGGTCATTATGGGGGAGAATGACAGCATTAATGCCCATTGAGGGCAGCCTTTCTTGACTATGCTATGCCATATTAATAATATGGTTGTATGTATTTACTTTTATAGTTGATAGTTGCATCTATTGAATATTGTAGTTGTGTTATTGGTGAATATGGTTGAGTTCCATAATGTCACCTCCCTTTTGATTTTCTATATAATTTATGCCCTGCCTCTCATTTCATTAAGGCAATTTGGGGCTCTTGCATATTTCTTTGTTTTATGATCAACAGATCATTGATTCAGTTGTCTTCAAGCAAGACAGCTGTTGAGAAACCCGTTGGCAGTGCTTCACACATATGCATTGACTAGTCCAAGGATGTGATTAATATTAAGAGGAGTTATCACTAACCGACTAAAGGCTGAAGGGATGTGATGTGAACAAATGGATGTATTGATTATTAAATGTGCAGCAATTAAGGATTGTTTGAGAAGGGTGTGATTACCATAACTCCTCACTTCAGAACACAGTTATAAGAAGAGTTTACCGTCATTCATTGAAGGCATCAAATGAAGGATTACAGATCATATCTATTCATCAGATCAGGATGGAAATCAGTCTGTATTTATCTGCCGGCAAGTAAGGGTAACAGCAAATTGGTATGCTGTATTGCACCTATACAGCAATACTAATTATATAATATTACCTATTAAAAATAAAGGACCGATATATGGTCCTGTATAGGTTCTGTAGCTTAATACCAGTTTATAGTAATGAAATCAGAAATACATGCATGCATGCATATATACATAAATATATATGTATGTATGCATGTATGATGTATGTATGTATGTATGTATGTCAGTAGTATTTTATTTATACATGTCTATTTATATCTATTCATAATGCATCTGAAGTTAATACACTCTTAACCCATTCCTTAATAACTCGCTATTGCCCCTTAAGAGGATAGGTTGGTGTTGTGTAGGGAGAGGTGGAGTAAATCCTCACAAGGTAGGTGAATCTCAAGATAAGATACGGACAGGGTCCAGAAGCCTTGAGGGAGCCTATTTGTAGATTGGTGTCAAGTGCCCTATGAAAAGTAAATCCCCATCCTCCTTAGGGTTGATGACTAGGAGAGAAGTAAGGAATTGGAGCTTAAATTTGTTAAATATCAAATGTATTATGAATCCTTAATTTTTTCTTAGTTAATCTGATTTTAAATGCATACTGATGTATGCTAATCATTGGAAATTGACAGCCTCCTAGCAGGGGACATTATGCAGTGCTCCAAGGGGACACATCCCCTGTGCTGGTACCCCCGTTCCTGTCCTAAGGACAGTACAAGGATGTGGGGATGGACTTTGGAAGTGCCCTGCCAATTGACACTTTTTTTGCAGCTGATTCGCTGAACCCACATTAGATGCTGCTTCAAGTTCAGAGTTATGAAACTCAATCACAAAAGAAGATACACACTTACATATTGAAATATTTGGGGACAAAATTGAGTCAGTACCTGTTACTTTTTAATGTAATACCATTCAGCATTGGTATATAATTACGGAAACTGGTATACAGTGTACACTTTTTTTAACAGCTATCCCCTGCCATTCCCTTAAAAATGCCCTAAAAGTACCGTACAGGGAACACATCCCACCGTCCCCTGTCAACCTGTCCCCGAAACTCTGTGGAACACAAAGTGTAACCTATGCTTAAAAATAAGATGAATACGGCTAAAGTTGATCCCGGAATGTAGCCCACATCCTCAGATAATATTAAGAAATCAAAAAAATAAAAGCTATACAGAAACAAAGGCAAATAAAAAAATCAAACCTTCACATGGAAGTTTTCAATCAACAAAAGCACAAAAGACGTACATATAAGAAACCTGGATATCACAATTAGAAATGGTAAATATAAGAGGCATGTAATATCAGGAAAATTTTCAGAAAATAATATGGGTTTTGGAAGTTTAGTACAAATCCTGAAAGCAAAAAGAACATATGTCTCACAAACACTGTCAATGCAATTTTCCTGTTCAGAAAAAAGGTAAAAAGAACATTTCTAAAACTAAATGCTCTAGGCCAATCTTGTGCATACAGTGGCAAAATATAAATCCCTCAAACCCAACATCTACATCTAAAGAAAGCCTATAATGGAAAATAGTTAAGTGATAAAATTCTTTTTAACGTGCATACAGTAGTCATCAAAAAATTTCCTATTCTCCAAAAATGTACCATCATCAATAAGTGTTTTCCTGAGTGCCAAACAAAAATCATTATATATATTCAATTTCCGAGTATACTTTCCAATCTCTACCACTTGTTTTACCTGATACCTGTAGTAGTAGTTCTAAAGTGCAATGACCTTCGCATCTCTAATGCATACGTGTAGTTTCCAAATTTTGCTAGATTCGTTTTTATAATTTGGCTAATGTTTTTTGGGGGGAACATTGATTACTGCAAACCTTTCGGGAAAGAAAAGAAAATTGAGAACAAAGAGCCCATAAAAACTATCCATGTATGAAAAAGGTAATGCAGACGCCCAAGGCTGCGATTCAACACAGTAATTACAAGAAACAAAAGCACAAAATATGGTGAATGGATCAAACGGCATACCAGCCCAAGGAGGAGGAAATGTTGAAGTGGTTTCCTCATTGTTATCAGGCACTATACAAGCAGGATCCCCAGTTTCATACGAAGGGGCTGCCATTCTTGCATTAATGGCACCGTGATTCGAATCTTGCCCAGTTATGAGATTATAGCTTCCCTGCACCACATCTTCAAATGCAATTTCTAAGAAAGATGGACCCATTTCTTCCCACGAATCCTTTAAAAATGCATCCAAACACTTAAGAACATCATCTTGTTTATATTTTTCAAGAAGACTTTCCCGAAGCCTATGGTTAGAAGCAACGTTAAGAAGCTCCTTCTTTACGTCAATAACCGCGCCGTCCATTTCTACATCTTCTGTGTCCTCAGCGCGATAAGTCCATAGCTTACGTAAAGCATCGTTATAATCATCCCAGTTGATTTTACAGGTACCCCTCAAACATTTCACAGTACATTCCACGGCTACTTTACAACACAAATTTTGCATAAGCTTTTCGGTGTTAGAGTCTCTACATATTTGCATGTTAAGATCCTTCAGCGACAGGAGAGTTTCTAGGGTTTTCTCAGAAATAATCCCCTTCGAAAGGTCCGACGAAATGCTCTTCAGCAAAATCATTTTTTTGAGCCTTAGATTTTCATTCGAAACGGGAAGAGCTCTGATGAGTCCGGAAATAATAAAATCTTTATCGCACTGCCTGAGAACGTACTCTAAAATCAATTCCCCGGTTTTCTTGTCCATTCCGCTTTCAAATGGAGTGGACATCAAACGTTTGGAAGCGCTATGTATAGAACAGAGCTTTCGTTTGCTTTTCATTGCTCATCCAACAAAGCCAAAAACTCCACGATCTCTCATAATCAGTGCCTGCACAATTGACTCATCGGAAACATTTCATCTCAATTCCCACAAAATTGCAATTTAAAAAATTCCACGGATCAACTCTGAATCCAAAATATAATTAAATTGTAATTTCAAAAATACTAAATGAAAGGAAGGACGGTTACCCGAAAGAAAATATAATTAAATTCGCCTTCTAAGGAAATTTGAATTTGTGGAATCATGACAAATCTTCTTAAAGCTTCGTTGACAAGCATGTTCGATGCACGATTTACTTTTTCAATCCGCACATCTTTACTTACCCTATTTTTATTACTAGAAATCGCACCTTGGGGTGCAATAGGTACCTCCTAGTTATGTACAAGATATATGTAGAGGGAGAGGGAGAGGGAGAGGGAGAGGGAGAGGGAGATATATGTGGGGTGAGAGGGGTAATAGAAAGATAAATGTAGAGGGAGAGGGAGATAATGTGTATTTTGATTTGATAACATGGTTGGTTAATTGTGGTAGTAAAAGTTGGTGCATATCACTTGATGAGGAGAGAGGAAGAGATAGATAGGGGGTGAGAGGGGGTGAGAGGGGAGTGATAGAAAAATATAGACGTATATGTGGGGGTGAGAAGGGGGTGATAGAAAGATGTATGTAGATGGAGAGGGAGATAATGTGTATTTTGATTTGATAACATGGTTGGTTATTTGTGGTAGTAAAAGTTGGTGCATATCACTGGAGGGGTGATGAAGAGAGAGGAAGAGATAGATGTGGATAGAAAAGTGGGGAGACAGATATAAAACTTGGGAAAGATAGAGGTGGTTAGAAAGAGATAAATATAGAAAGGGAGAGATGGATGGAGATAGGAATCTAGGGAGAGGGAATGGTGGGTGGCTTTTATATTGTATTATTATTATTTAATAGTATATATAAACTATACTAATAAATCTCAACATATATAACTATAGTTATAATTATATATATAGTTATATAATACTTAATTTTTATCAATAATATATTATAAATTATTTAAATTGGATATTATCTTACCTATAATAAGGACATATTTATCCATACTATAGATTCATTTTATAGTATATATGAAGTATATAACTATGATGTTGCTATTAGGATTCAATTGTGTAGTTTGAGTCAAACTAATTGACCTATGTTTCAGGAGTAGTGGCTCACAAGAACCTATCTCTCATGAGAATGAATGGAACATGGCTCAATGAGATTCAAATTATACTTCATTTTTTTTTTCAATTATTTTATGAAGTCTTTGGGACATGGGTGAGTTTTGAGGATGATAAAATTTGTTGATGTTCCTCGAATTGTGATTTCATCTATTTCTTGTTTAAAGAATGATCCACCCCATATGGATTACACAATTATTTTCCTTTATAATATGAATTGATATCCTACACTTAAATGTTTAGTTATATCTCAAATTTATATTTTTTCCTTCTTGTTTCAATTTATTTCAAATCACTTGTTAACCATATTTAATAAATGGAGCATTTTAACTTCACTCTAACCCATCTCTTAAATTTATCTTCATATTTACTATGTACGAAGTCCAATCTAGTAATTATCGATATGTTGTGTTCTGACTATGCTCACTATTTCTAATTGACTCATATTATTCTATGTTAGATATTGTACAAACACTGACTCCTATTTCTCGTGCTGATTGGATCTGTGTAAGCGTTGACTGTGTATTCCATCTCCTGACTGGATTGAAAAGTGTTGACTGGGATATGTCAATGTTGAGTCTCTCTGTAAAAGTCATGTCCCATAATCATCACTGTCAAGAATAATAGACGGACACCTGTCCATCAAAACTAGAAATGAAATGACCAACACCTACCCATCAAAAGTGGAAATGAAACAAGTGGTTTATTTTTAAGTGGCCCAAAGAATTAGGCTCATACATCTGACCATCTACACCAAGAAGTTAGATAGGTGTTAGTATGCTTCCCTACCAGTATTTAGAAGTTTTCTGAGATATGAGTAGCTTCTTCTTCTGTGGGTTTTTTGTAGTCACTAGTAGTTTGGACAAAGAATTCTATGTTTCCTGGGCTATAGACCATGTTAGATTATTTAATGGCGGGTAGGAGCTGTGACTTAACCTGGATCAAAATTCAGGTAAGAAATAGATGAATTCAAGCTATTTATGTAAAAGAAAATTCATCTCTACTGATATTAAGTGTGTTTGTTTAAAAAGGTCGGCCTTTGCTTCAAAGAATAAGTATCTGTTTGGGAACATTAACAATATGCAAATCAAGTTGGTTCCTAGAGATTTTGTTGGCACTGTGACTACTTATTATGTATGTATTTGAAATTATAGTCTTAATTTGGTTGATACAGACTAATTTATCATGAAAAACCAAAATAATTTAATGATTTACATTGCAACTTTCTTCTGAGGGATTGAACCATGATGAACTAGACTTTGAGTTTCTTGGAAACAAATCAGGAGAGCCTTATGTTGTTCAAACAAATGTGTATAGCTAGAATTCTCGGTAATAAATGTTTCTGCTTAGCTTCTTTGCCCACAGATCGCTATCCTTCCATCCATAGACTATATGGTTGCAACAGTTTTGTTTGATACCTCATCTCTCACTTCAAAATTTTCTTTATATATTTTGGCAAGGATGGGCACCATTTTTTATGTCTAGTTTTGTCCCTAAATGGTCTTGACTGTAACGTGAGTGCTCGCTACCACAAACATCCACAATCTTATTTATTGGGAAATAATATTTATCGTGAAAGGGTAAATTATGAGAAATTCATTATCACATCCCCGACGTAAATGCATTGAAGGCTAAAAGAAGTCAACTAAAGTTAAAATTATTGTGTCCAACATATAGCCCATCCTATCTACAATTGCAGCTAATTCATTTTTACAAAACCCTAACAATTTTCCACTAAATAAAACTATTGCATTCACCATAGAGTTCATCCTCTCTAAATTTACACCTAAATCATTATGACATTCTTCCCTAAGTAATCCTACTAATTGCATATTATCACATATTTTAATATGAAAAGAGAAGATCCCCAACCATCCAGTCACATTGATAAAGCACTACAGCTATGAAGTTATGAACTATTGCCTGAATTACCATAAAAATGAATCAATCCCTTAGTTCCATTACATGCTTGATATGCATTACCATGCCTTTAGTTAGACTGAGAGTACCTTATAAAATAAAAAAATGTCGAAGGGTCTAGCATTGATGTTTATTCTACATGCCAGGTTTTTCATCAACCATCTGTCGAGCAAGCAATGTGAAAAAAGAAAATATTACTGTAATGCACAATGACTTCAAGTTCTTCAGAGTGTGTTTATTTCATAATTTTAGAAATATCAAAGATTGACCATATATGGAAAAAATCATGTGAAATTCATCAAACCTATTTCCTCAAATCTTCAAAGCCTTTGTCCCCTTAAATTGTGACCATTCATATTAGTTCCCTCAATCATACTATCACCTATGATAGCTCCAAGAACCCTAACCTATGCTTCGAAACATCTAGAAATAATAAGGACTATATTGATAGCGAGGAATTCAAGGCCACTAAGTGCTTTGCCAAAACCTTGACTAGAATGCTCTTGAATGTAGACAAATTCCACCATATTGTGTCATAGTTCTTAAGCAATTGATTGGAATTTAACACACATTCTTTCAAAGAAAAGAAGGAAGTAGATATTTGCAATACATTGGGTGAGCATAAATATGAGAGCAAAGACCGTCTGGGGATAAAATTGCACCACAAAAATGGTGTTCTATTACCACATGTTTGGCATATTGATTTAGTCACTAATCTAGTTGACTTTCCATTCTTCACCCTCAACAGTTTCTGCCTCAAAACAACGTTAGCTGTTAAAGTATTCTATCATCAAAAATACATATGAGAATAATTATCTTTCATTGCTTGATTAAGAGACACAATGGTGGGCAGAGAACCCAATAGTCGTTGTGAATATGTATCCTTGATTATATGTTGTGGACGACTTAAGATTGTATATTTTTTTGCGAAGTCTATGATTCAGATTGTGATTTATTACAAAAACCCGATGATGGAATAGCATCCTCGAAAAGCAATTTCCTAATTTAATTGATTCCATAACAAAAAGGTAAATGCTTGCATTGATTTCAAAAAATAGGGAAATGAAGACCTTAAAAGATGCATTAGATATATCTGATTTTATTGCTATGGGTATAGTACAGTCATCTTCAAAATGAGTAAATAATGGATTAATCATTAAACGTGATATAATACACAGGATGACACCACCTTTGCATCAGCCGCAATAAAAAAATACCTTCATAATTTTGTAGAATGGAATGATATTCTAGCTCAATGACTGCTAAGAAGTGATAAGGTGATCTTTCCATAATTATCAGTATCTAAGTGATTGAACTGCTTAACAATTTCAACAATATCCTTCTCTTCCACTTTCCCCATCTCTTTCAACTTGCATATCACATACTCTGATTTACTGAAAAAAAATATTACAAAATTAATTTCAAAGAAACAAAATCATCCATTCCAATGAATGAACCATGAGATGTCTGTTGTGGATATGATTTTGTGAATAGACTATTTGTGGTCTAGATGTCGGTCCATGTCTTTCGTGCAAATGAAGAAGAAGATTAGGGTATGGAAATGGGACATGGCAGGGGCATTTGTGGGTGTTAACATAGGGACAGTGGTGAGAGACATGCCATCTGCAATACAGGTGGTGGCTCTATTGAAAACACAATAGATAAAGCATGTAAAGTTGTATGATGTTGATCAAGGAATGTTGATAACATTGGCAAGAACTGGCATACAGGTTGTGGTAATAGTGCCCAATAACCAGTTGTTGGGCATTGGGCAATTGAACTCTACTGCGGCCAATTGGGTGAACAAGAATGTGGCAGCCTATGTTCCAAAGACCAACATCACGGGCATTTGTGTGGGCAGTGAGGTGTTGAGCATGCTTCCCAATGTTGCCCTAGTTTTGGTGTTCACCATGAAGTTTGTTCACTCTACCCTGGTGGATGCCAATTTGGATGGGCAGGTTAAGGTCTCTTCTCCCCTGGCTTCTGATATAATCCTTGACTCTTTCCCGCCCTCTTAGGCCTTCTTCAATGCTTCCTAGAAATCAGTGTTGGTACCCATGTTGGATTTCCTAAGGTGAACATAGTCCTACTTGATGCTGAATGTTTATCCCTATTATGTGTACATGGAAAAGAATGGAGTTGTGTGGGTTTGGACTATGCCCTGTTCAGGCCCCTACCTCCTAACAAGGAGGTTGTGGACTCCAACACCATGCTTCACTACACCAATGTCTTTAACGCCATGGTGGATTCTACCTTCTTTGCTACGTCTGACCTCAACTTCACCAACATTCCTATGGTGGTGGGTGAGACTGGATGGCCCTCCAAGGGGGACCCTAATGAACCTGTTGCCACCATTGACAACGCAAACACTTACAACAACAATCTTGTCCGCCATGTCCTCAACAACACTGGCACTCCCAAGAATCCTGGCATCCCTATCAACACATACATCTATGAACTACTCAATGAAGATGAGAAACCTGGTGCCACTTCAGAGTAGAACTGGGGACTATTCAATCCTAAGAACTTATCCCCTGTTTATACCATGCATCTAACAGGTTCAGGTGTAGTGCTTGCCAATGATACCACAAATCAGACCTAATGCATAGCGATGGATGGGGTGGACTCCAAGCTTCTTCAAGTTGCACTGGATTGGGCATGTGGTTCAGGCCAAGCTGATTGCACAACTATTAACCAGGATCAGTGTTGCTATGAACCCACATACCTCCTCTCCTCTCTACGCATTTAAAACATTTGATAAATAATGCTCTCGATGTTGTGTGCATATTAATTCATAACCTAATAAATCACCAAATTATCTACTCATCTGCACACGTAGATGCACAAAGTAAAAAATACATTGAAGGGAGCGAATGTGATGTCTCAACATTACGCACTCTGCAAACTGAACCACCAAATGTCATTCAATGAACATTCATAATTTCCAATAAAATGATGAAATCTGATGGATGATATGCCCATGGTAAAATGACCTTGGACATAACTACTATCACTCATAAGCACAAACAAAACTAAATTATTATGAACATATCTCATGGGTACATCGTAGAGTTATGGAAATGTCATTTAAGTATTTGTCCCTTTGTTTTTCACTCCCTCTCATCCTCTCTAGATCTCCTTATGTGTCTTTATATCTCTTCCTCTCTATGTCTCCCTTTGTATCTCCCTGTTCTTTTTAATCTCCATCTCCACACCTCTCTCTATCTCCACACCTCTCTCTATCTCCTTATGTCTCTCTCTCTCTCTCTCTCTCTCTCTCTCTCTCTCTCTCTCTCTCTCTCTCTCTCTCTCTCTCTCTCTCTCTCTCTCTCTCTCTCTCTCTCTCTCTCTCACACACACACACACACACACACACACACACACATCACCTCCCTATCTCTCTTTACATATCACTTCCTATCTCTATCTTTATAATAAGCACGGTAACGTCTAAATAGTAAATTAAAATGCTAACCTTACCAAGGGGACACTAAGTTTATTTCTGGTTTAGCTTGTTGAATAGTCGCGAATAAGGGGAGCTATGCAATATTGATAGTTGGGGTGCACACACACATATTTCATCTAGTTAGGCATTTAATTTCTTTCCCATTTCTTTTATAATATTTACTTAATAATATTTTATAATATGATAACAAGAAATAAATAATTTTTAAATCATAAATCTAAAATAAAAACAAAATAAAATAAAATAAATATAAAATCAAAATATAATAAACTCTAAGAAAGATATTATTTTTAAAATATATATAAATAATATTGCAAAAATTGTATATATATTATAATACAAATATTGTTAAAGTAATATATATAATATATATTTTACTATTTATATATTATATTTTAATATAATTTAATATAATATTTTGTGTGAAAATCAAAAAATAAATTGTAAATTATAAAACTATATCTAAATTCTATTTATTATTTATATATATTATAATTAATTTAATTTTTAAAAAAATTGAAAAGTTTGAGAGAGAAAAGAAATACATTAAATAAAAGTCGTGCAAAATGAAGAGTTAACAACTAATTTTATTTTTCATTATTAAAATTGAAACCATCCAGCAAAACAGTATTCCAAAAAATAATTAAAATGTTATTGGCTTTATTGCTTTGTCAGGCATTTTTTTTTGTCAAATGCATAGGTTACGACACTTTTTTTTAAAGCTTTGGAAAAATAAAGGGCCTTGAGTTTCCCTCTCAAAATTTAGCGTCATGTTTTGGAAAAAATGTTTTTCAATGAGCCTTTAACAAGATACACACAGATAATGAAGGCTCCTCTCTTTTTTCTTTAACTATAGAACTTAGGATCAAACCCTTTTTTGCAATTTATAATGAAATTTAAGGACCTTTAAAACCTATTGATTTATTTATGGGTTTTCATGGAATCAGTTAATCCCTAGTCCCACATCTTACTTTTACAAAACAAATCAAGTAAATTAGCTAGTGGATATTTTAATGGTACTAATTTGGGTGTGATAAGTGACCTAAAAGATGATGAACTGATTCAAGCCTTGCAATGTACACATGTATCATATAAATCTAGATTGGACGACCTTAAAAGATCATAAATCAATTTTACTGATTGCATTAAATCTTCCCATTTTTAAGTACCAGTCCCTTTGATGCTTTTTCCATTATGATGTTTTGATATAAATTGTTTCTTTGACTTTTTCACTAACTTGTTTTCTCTGTCTATTTCTCATATCTTATTTTCTTTTGAACTTTGCCCTTCTTTTGGTCACACCCTCACCATTCCCTTTCCATTTCTCATTGATGACTTCAAATTGTTCATCTTGTCTACGAATAACATAATAAAAATTTTGGTTATCTTTAGAAAAAATGTATGCCAATAGAAATATGGACCGTTGAACTCATTATGGTTCCCTGTTATAATGATCATGGCAGTTAATAGAAATTACTTATACTGGCAACGACCTCAAACATTCTATGCATTACATGTTCCTATGTATTTTAAAATCAACAGTCCCAAATTTGTTAGAACCAATGGACTACCATCAAAGCAATCTTGGTTGTTCATTTTGGTTTCTATCAATTATTTGGTGCAAGGAATTCATAGGAGTTTGATATTATTATATTTACATCTCATATTATCAAACTGAACTTTAGCGACATTCTAATGTTTGACATGTGAGAGATTATGTGTATGCTATGGATATTATTCTGAATGATTAGTGTTAAACCGTTGAATTTAAGCATATTGTTGAATATTATAATTGTTGATGCTCTCTCCCTTCTATTGACCAACAAGACTCATCTATATCCACAAGCTAAGAATTATTCTAAAATTGTCATGGATTATATAAGAGGTATTGTTGTCGACCATATAAGTATAGTAATACTATATTAATGATAAATTTTAAAGATTTATATTTCCTAAAATATTTGACATGTAAATAAATAATATTATAAATATTAATTAAAGATTTAAATTATATTTATACACAGCTTATATTATAATATAAATATAAATAAATAGATATTGAAAAGTTAGTTTATCATTTTGTAATTATAATGTATAGCAAATATATATATTTACTTTTTAGTAGATATTAAGAATTATCAATTTATTCGGGATATGTATTTAATAAATTTTTAAAAATAATTTTGTAAATAGTGATTATAAGTTTAATAAATACATTAAATAAGACGTGAATAATTGAATTTTAGAGGGATGTGAGAGCAGAGATAAAGAGATCTATATACCAAAGAGAGTAAATATGGAGATGCGGAGATTTAAAGGTTTAGGAAGGGGGTGAGGGAGAGATGGATGGATAGAGAGAGGGAGATGTGTCTAGATGTGGAGGGGGGAAAGGAAAATAGAGATAAAGATGAATACAAAGTGAGAGGAAGGAGATAAAATTAGTTAGAGAGATAGAGATAGACGAGAGGTAATGATAGAAAGAGATGTAGAGAGATATAGAGAAAGACATAGAGAGGATCAGATAAAGAGGAAGTGATAGAAAGAGATATAGAGTGATAGAGAGATAAGGAGATAGAGAGAGTATGATAGGAAGAGACAAACAAAGGGACAAATACTTAGTTGACCTTCCATACCTCATTGGTGTACCCATTGCACACCAAGGTCATTTTAATTACATAAGTATTTGAGTTTAATACATGTAAAATGACCTTGGACATAACTACTATCACTCATAAGTACAAACAAAACAAAATAAGCACCCTGTTTTGAAAGAATGCATCAGAGATATGATGTCTCATGGCATGCCATGATATAAAAATTTGCAATAGAAATTAATTTGTGAAATGGGTTCAAAAACCCTTGAGAAAATATGTTCAAGTTAATATGTTTGGAGAATGTAGAAGCTAAAATAGGGCACCTAAGACTGTTTGGTGGAATCCCCTAATGAAGTGTGGTCTCAATGGAGCCATGATCATAAATACGCACAAAATTGTATTGGTAAAATTGCTATAGAAGCTTTCAAGCAGCCGTAATGGAGAGGTATAATACCACTGCCCACAAATTTTGCCATCAATTTTTAAAACTGTGCGAATTGGGGCTTTCTTAAAACAGAGCGTGGAATCCATTGATGCAAAATGTGAATGATAACTACACAGTTTAAATTCTCAATAGCAAAAAGTGAATGCAAAATAGAAACCACATGAGGAAAACACTAACCAAATTAGAAAATAAAACCTAAATTGTTTGGAGCAAAGACCTTTCAGCCAACTCTACAAAGATCACAGTTAACAATGTCCTGAAGCTCTTCTCTAGGTAAATGAACTTCTACAAGCTTGGACATATAATTATAAAATATCACAAAAGAACTAAAATGATCTGGCCAAATATTAATTACCTGTCTGTTGCATGCAAAAAAAACTATTTGTTTGGAAAACACATACATAACAACATGCAAAGATATGTAGGGAAAGAGAGTATATGTGTGCTTGACTATAAGGGTGGAAATTTAGATTGAAAAATTATTGCTTGTCTGTTATTTTAAGTTGTGTTCTTTATTTGGTCATGAACAACAAGTCTGTTTTGGGAATGGATTTCTAATGTCATTTTATGGTTTTGGATGAATGCGGATAGGATTTTTTGGTTTAGCTTTTTTCTTTTTAACTTTATCAAGAAGTTAGTCGACAAGAATTCTAATAGTCTATAATTGTGAGAAAGCGATTCGATGTGTTCTCATCCTTTCAACGTGTTGTTCTTGAAAATTTATTTATCAAAAATGGCTTTTTGTTTTTTCTCTTTCATTTAAGTTAAATTTTATTGATATGGAAGTATAGACAAGGCACATCAACTCTTTGACAAAATGTCTAGGGAGAGATGTCACCTATTAAAATACTATGATTGTAGGATATTTACAAAATGGATGTATTGCAAAGGCTTTAGAAGCTTTAAACAAAATGCTAATGGCATAAAGTATGGATTGTTAGGTTGTTCATTGTATGGATGGCAAAAAGCCACCTCAAAAGAGGAGGCACGTTTGACAACAATGACATATTATTTGCAAGAAATGCATGTTTGTTACATTATTTTCTTTAACACAAATTCCATTCTCACTTGAACGACACAAATGTCAACCATTTGAAAACAATACATATATTTTTAAACTTTTACTCTCTTCATGTACTTCATTTTTTAATAGACATTGTTTACAACTTCCCACCAATCATTCTTTACTACCAACAAAGAGTTTATTCCATCATTTCTTCTCCCATTGTGTGCAGTGTTTTAAAGCTTTGGTCTCTACAAATTTGCCTCCAATCTACCAATCTATTGGATATTCTTCATAGATTTCCATGTCAATGATTTAATAGTGGAGATACCAAATTGGTGTCCACTTTGTATTTTTTCTTAATTCTCAACTATAATGCATATACAAGCCATTCAAAGTAATTCTTACACTTTTCTAATATCTACTTCAAATATAAACAAAATATAGACAACAAAATGGGTTCTCCCCTCCCACATTTCTACGGTGTACCCATTGCACACTAAGGTAAAATACATGTAAAATGACCTTGGACATAACTACTATCACTCATAAGCACAAACAAAACAAAACAAGCACTCTATTTTGAAAGAATGCATCAAAGATATGATATCTCATGGGATGCCATGATATAAAAATTTGCAATCATGTTGATTATTAAAATATTATAAATTTTATAATGATAAATTTTTTGGTAAATTAGACCCATTAATGGGTGTATGAAGGTTGATCTTCAAAAGATATGTACGGATGATGTGAAATGGGAAGCTCTCAACGAGGGATGGACCAAAGTTACTTTTGATGGAACTACTCAGGATAACCTAAGCCCAATGGGCGTAGGATGTATGGCCAGAAATCCCAATGGTCATATCATTGCTACTGAAAGGAAGAAGCTGGGAGTGGGAACGAATAATGAAGTTAAAGTTTCAGATGACTTTGTTGGGGATATAATTGGCACATAGACTACAAATTGATAAATTGCACTTGTAGGGTGACTCTCAAATAATCATAAATGTCATTGCCATGGGAAATTCACATGCATGGCAGATACATAAGCTGATTGAAGTAATAAGAAAAAAACTATCCTTTTTTTCAAATTTTCAAATTTCCCACGTATACTAGGAAGGGAATACAATAGAGGACTCCTTGTCCAAATTGGAAATTGACATGGCACTGACATAGCAAGTATAAAATAATGACATTACGGTGATCAAACTGAAGGGATATGATGTGACATTTTGGGTTGGCGAATGCATCGAAGGACGATGAAGGACAACCTTTGTATTGAATGAGAGGGAAGGTGGTGTAAGAAAAATATATTTACAATGGTTTCACACATTCTCTTATGAGAGAATTCAATATGGGGAATGAGGTTCATGATACACATTGCATTCCCCTCATTTCCAATGGCATTTTGAGTTTGGGAAGTGGAAAAGGCAAGTGGGTTGGCCAAAGTGGAGAGAAGAGAGGTAAGCTGGAAGCAAATTTTATTTTTGATGCCATGAAACAATAGATGGCATTCAGAAAGCCATTGACAGAGGAGCAGCTGAAAAATGTCTTTTCATTGACCCATCCCTTCTTCATCAACATTATTTGGGCCTTATTGGGGTGGAGTATGCAGTTTCACAATTTTTGTGGAGGACAAATATGGATATCACTGCCCTTTTTAGCACCTAGGGTTTACACTTCGGGCCAAAAGAAGAAGTGAAACACATTGTGGAAAGGTGTGTGCAGCCATAATGGAGGGTAGGGCTTGATGGATTTCTAAATTTCATGGTGCATGTTTGAGGGTTTATTGTGGCATGCAGATTGGCTAGGCATTCCCGAGTTTTAATTATTGGTGCTACCATTTCTCTATGACATGGGTTTGGGGGATTTTGTGTTAGAATGATTTTAGAATAACTGAGAGGGGGGTAAATCAATTATCCTCAGGTCTAGATGTACCAATTTAACTTTCTATCTCTTCAACAAACTCAGATCTAATCAGGAATTCACTCAGTCTCTATAGCATATATCAGTTACATAAAACTTGCAGTCCACTGTCCAAAAGTAATTAACTTCCAGAATATAAAACTTTCAACAAAATTCACATCAAATAACATTCACACAAGTATAACACCAGGATTTAATGTGGAAACCAAATTTGGGAAAAACCACTTGTAACATGCTACTGAGTTTCACTCTTCTGAAGTGAGCTCAGTGAGAAGCCAACCCGGTTAAAGGTTTACAATACAAACTCTTAGGTGTGACCCTATTAAAGGATTTAATCACCCTATTAAAAGTGGCATGGTTAGAGGGCTTAATAACATTCCATCAGAATGTCACCTTGATAAAAGGCTTTACACAATGACTGTTAGGTCTATAATCACCTAAAAATAGTCACCTGGACTATTAGCCCCTTTCTAGCATTATTTGCTAAATTTATCAATTGCTTATTCTTGATCAAATCCTAATTCTATCATTTATTCGATTATATTCTATGGATTAACCATTTTATCCTAAGTCTTTATTTAATTAAAAGGAATTCCCTCCCCTTTTATTAAATAAAAATCCCCACTTCCCTTTTATCCTAAGTTGCACAAATAAAACATTATTCGTATTTAATAAACAAGAAGAAAAGGCTTTTTTTGTCTCACATGGGGCACAAAAGTCAACACTTCTTTCCCATTGGAAGAGACTTGTGCACAAGGATTGCTCCCACTTTCAAACTCCACCCTTGATCAAATCTTTTGTCTCTTAATCTCCATGGTCCATTTATCTTTAAAAGGAGAGCTCTCTTCTGATTCTAAAGATCCCACTCTTGATGCTAATGTTGTGCTATAGGTTTTCTTGGTGACATTGGAGCTTTTGAAGAACTTGTTGCATTTTAGTCTTCATACTTGCATTGTAGCTTAGTCTCTTCATAGCATTCTTAGCTTAGTTTCCTTTCATGCTTTAGCTTATTTCACATAGTTTAATTAGTAATGGCTTGTAACACTCTCATTTTCATAGTTTACTTGCATTCTTGCATTCTCATTCTAGCATAGCTTGCATTGCATTTTCATTGTGATTCTTGAAGATATGGGCATTCTTGCCCTTGTCTCTTTGAATCTCCCATTGCATGGTTTACTAGCAAGGTTGCATGCTTAATAGCTCTAGTTGAGAGCACTCTAAACACCCTTGCACTCCATACCTAGGGAGCTCTAGGTCACTTTTCAAGGTTTCCAATCCATGGATGCTCTTGGAATTAATGGCTTAGAGAAGTGCATGTCTTGAGTGTACATTTTTGGCACCCACCGTGGGGCAGAAAATTGTATTTCTAGCCTCATATTATTTTATTTTATTTTTCTAACAATTTTCGTGCGCTGTCCATACTTCCGTGCGTCACTGTCACAGAGTCTTGCATGAAGTTTCTCACTGTATCGCACAAAGTTGTGCTGGTATTAGCATTTATATGCGCAATAAAGCCATTTTCTCACGTGGGCCTCTATATTTTCTCGCATGGGCCCTGTGTACTTTGTCGCGTGGGTTGGTACTTTATCACGTGACACTATGTACTTTCTCACGCAGCCCTGTGTACTGTCTCATGCAGAATTTTGACAATAGAGACCTAAATTTCTAGATTTGCTAGTTTTGCTTGCTATTTTCAGATTTTTTGCTTTCTGGTTTTTTGATTTGTTGTGTTAGAACAGAGATCTATTTGCAGATTATACTTGATTTTGTTGTACTAACCTTTGTGGGCCTAATAAGTTATGCTTGTAGGTGTGCCCTAATTGCTTGCATAATTTTCTAAAAGAACACATGTCAAAGTTTCAAATGCACAAGGGCTACTAACCTTTCTTGTAGGGCCGCCCAAAGCATAAAAACCAAAAGTGCTTATTCTTTCTTTCCATTTTTAAGTGCGGCATTATACTAGTTCATTTTCTTAGGCACTTAATATCTTGTCATTAGAGTCTTTTGGTGGTAGGAGAGTATCCTCTTCACCCTTGTGGTGAACCAAAAATCTTGACCCACCTCTAGATTTCGAAAGCAAGAGGGTTAATTGAACATTGCTTGGCATGTTTGGGAAAGGCTTTTGAGATAGGAGAGTATGCTCTTCACCCTTGTGGTGAACCAGAAATCCTGACTTTCAAAGGTTGATATGCTTCTTGTTTAGTCTAGAATCCTTTAGAGGGCCTACTCTTGAGCAATCAAGAGGAACAACCCAAGTGGGGACAAGCTAATACCCGACTATTCTGACCCACTATAAACTCAAGGCTATCAAGGACACAAAACCTTGGTAGACGTAATACTTGTCTTCACTTAGTATGAGTACTTGTGGGATTGTGACCATGAGAAAAATGCTAAGTAAGACTGCTTAAGGTACTCTTGTGGCCGCGAGGTCTGTTACTTGCCGCAAGGTAAGGAGTCCCTTTGAGGAGCAAGAGAGGTATTGCAAATGGAAGCCCTTACTACGAACCTTAGATAGGAGCTACCCAATTTTTCCGCTCAACATCTTGGTGCAAGGATCAATCCTAGTGGACTACCCGGATCACCCCAAGATTTTACACTCACCATCTATGTTTCTTTGGTTGTGCCATTGGCACTTCCATGACAAAGCCAATATCTATTATGGGCAACCACTTTGTGTGAGGCAATGGGACATCAAGTGTGGGCCAAGTTGTTGAGTATTGAGCCTTTGTCTTTCTAAGTTAGCAAGTGCTTGAATTGTCTTCGTTGTGATCTACTCGTGTAAACATTCTTGAACATAAAACATTACGGTAGTGTTCATAGGATTTTCTGCTTTGTATCCCAAGTGCATGTCTTGGCAAGGTTTCTTTTTTCCTTGTTCAAGTGTTCTATGACACGTTTGATCACTCACTATTTGCAAACCTGTCTATTTTATGTTGTTACTTCATTCCAAACTAAGAAATTGAACTTATCAAACTACAATTTTGATCAAATTACCTTCGAAACTAGGTTTTACACATTCACTAGTCAAACATCATGCGATACTAAACAATCATTGCACCACTTTCTTGAGTATTATCATGCGATACTTCATTGCTGAACTTGTATCACCCAAATGTTATACACTCTACCGCATCAACTACCTGGTTACTATCACACTGTTGTGTGCAAAATATTGTCTAGCCAAATTGTATCGTCCTGCTATCCTACAAACTATCACACAGAGTCATTTTGTTATCTTACTACTGTCTGCAATCCGGAGCTGTCAAAATTTGAATCTTAGTTTATCGCAGAGTGTCCTTTCCTATTCTTACTTAATCTGGCATGTTATTTGCATGTTTTAAGTTTGTTCTAGACTGAGAAAGATGAGCTAAAACTATTGGATTTGAGTCTATCAAATGCTACTTTTGATCACTTGTCACACTACAGTTACCTCTCTAGCTATTTGCTAATCGAGCTTCTTGCTCATATCTCAGCTTGAGTCAATTGACTACTGTAAATTCTTGAGCACCTTTGACAAGCCATTCTATCTCGACAAGTGATCTTTATTGGCTTTGCTTATCTCAAAATCTAAGAAACTTTGCCTCATTCTATTAGACAAACAACATTTCTTTTTCATGCTGGTTACAACTTGGTTTCAATTTGAGCAAGGGAGTCACCCTCCATTCAACTATACGCAGTTACCCTCTCCTATAAGATGCTCACAAGCACTAGTCAGTGATGACAATTCTAGCCCAAACAAATCTGAGGATTCCAAGGTCACCCCGTGGTATAAAGGAGGCTTCCTCTTTTCTGCATTCAAGGCCCCCAAAAGCACGGATAATGTCTCACTTACCTTGATGGAACAAGAGAAATGTCATTATTTGCAAGAACACTTTGACAATAGAGAAAACCAAGCACGCTTAGATAAAGAGCATAATAAAAACATAATGGATGCTGCTAGGCGCATGGCTTCAAGAGGAATGTCTCATGACCAACCCGAGACTAGTTGTTATGAAAATAGATCTTTTTTTGGTACTAGTGGCAATTATGGTAACAATACGCCACCAAAGTCTCCTCCAAGTTGAACTTTTTCCGCACCTTCTTCACCTCCTAGACCCCCTCCCTCTCATCATGAGGAAGAGGCCAATGATGACATTTCTAGTGAAGAACTTATGAGGTTTAAACAAGATGAGGCTTCTCAACATTTGATGCATAAACTTTTAGAGCATAATGGAGATCAATACTTTCAATACATGACTTCTAGAGGATACAAGCTCCCTCCTGGTTATGATGTCTATCAAATCATTCAAGAAAGAGTGCCAACTAAATTGGAAATCCTTAAAGATGAATTACAAGGAATGAATCAATGTCTTTCTCAACTTGCAATAGAAAGGGAACCCCCAAAAGTCTCTTTTGTAGAATCTATTTGTGCTCTTCCCTTTGATAGGAGTCTATACATGGTCCCGTTTCCTAGGGATATTGAGGTTCCCAAATATGATAAGTATGATGGAAATGGTGACCCCCATGACCATGTGTGTCATTTTTACGCTCTTAGCATGGACTTCCTTCACGAGGACACATTTCCACTACGGTTGTTCCCTAGGAGTTTAAGAGGACAAGCTCTGGAATGGTTCACAAAATTGATACCTCCTCTCAAGACCTTTGATGATTTGGCTAGGCATTTCACTCAACATTATTCGTACAACATTTAGCAGCCTATTACCATGACAGATCTAAGTGCTCTCAAGCAAAATCAAGGTGAACCATTCGCTACCTACTTGAAACGTTGGAGGTCATTGTATTCTAGATATCCTCGTTAACTACCCGAAAGAGAAAAGATCAACATCTTTGTCAACACTCTTGTGCCTAAATTATATTACAATCTAAGGAAACAACTATTTTCCTCTTTCAATGACATGTTTGAAAGTGCATACCGTATTGAAGATGTTGCCATAAGGAAAGGGGATATTGTCATCAACAAAGATACCAGAGGTAATGGAAAGGACAAAAACAAACCCTGGAACAAAAACAAATATGTTGTCAATGATAGAGTTATGGATGTTCCTAAGGCTAAAGAGTATGCTTTCCACCTCTCCAACGCTATCTACGTAGCTAAGCAACAAGAGGCTGCCAAAACCCAAAGTGCATCTAAACCTTAATATGCGGACAAACCCAAGAAGTCATATCAACAACGAGTCTACACCAAGTTGGTTGAACCTTATGACATGATTCTTAAGACCTTGGTTGCCAACAACAATCTTATGCTTCCTGACAATTCTCATCCCTTCAATCCACCAGTTAAGCCTAATTGGTGGAGAGAGGATCATTTCTACAATTATCATAGAAATAAGGGACACAACAAGAATAATTGTTTCAAGCTCAAAGATGTTATTCAAGATCTTATCAATGGAGGTGCAATTCTCACAAACGGCTTGCTTAAGAATTATGATCACAAGGCCTTCAAAACCCCTCTACCTGAGTATGAAAAGGGGGAGTCCTCTCAAGCAAACAAGAAAAATCATGATGCCAAGATCAATTATACATATACCAACGATGCGCCTGTGATCAACATGTTAGAGCCTATTGAGAGTGTTTTTATGATGAGATCTCAAGGTAATAGTAACGTTAATCATGATACACCTAAGTTGGTCTTGCAAACACCTGATGGTTTATCTTCCCGAAGTGAGACACTAAACGTTGTTACTAGGGGGCAAGCCAAAATTTTCCTTCGATCTACTCACGATCCCAAACAAGCCTCATCTTCTAAACAAGCAGCTCCTTTAGCCATATCTAGCTATGATCTTGTTCACCAATTGCAGCGAACTCCAGCCCAAATATCCATTTTTGAGTTTCTTGAGCTATCCCCCTTGCACAAAGAGATCCTTGAAAAGGCTCTACGCACAACAAATGTCCCTAATAACATTGATCCAGATAGGTTCTAGGATATGGTCAATCATATCTCATCCCCTCATTATCTCTCATTTTCCATAAAGGATGACACGTCCCTTAGTCACCCACATAATCTTGCTTTACATATCGAGGTCCAAGTCTACCATACTTGAGTCCGCTGAGTCTTGATAGATAATGGTGCAGGGTTGAATATTGTTTCCTTTCATGTTGTGCAACAATTGGGATTGTCTGAATTTGTTGTAGATCCTAGGCAAAAGATCACTATCAAAGCATATGATGAAGTGGAGAGGTCTTCAAAGGGTCTTATTGTGCTACCTATCCGAGTGGGTCTAGTTGCAAAAGATATTGTGTTTCAAGTATTAGACATCCCACTCACATACAACATTCTCCTGGGTCATCCTTGGATCCATGACATGAAAGCTGTTCTTTCTACCTACCATCAATGCGTCAAATTCCCAAACAATGGAGCTGAAATTGTGATTCCTGGGGACAATGCTATTGCTATTAATACTCTCACTACCACTGAAACATTTGTCCCACAAAATAAACCTTCTCATGATCCTAATGTGTCCCTTATTACTACTGAGCAAAAGTTAAAAATGATGAGTATTGGTATGGGCGAATACACATTGGATTCTATTGCTGCTATGCCTACCTCTCCTAAGTCATATGGTAGACCTTTAGATAAGATGAAGCCTTCCACTTCCGCCATGATATTTTTTGGTACCTTTGTTTAGGCATCCATACCCTTAGAGGTGTAATCACCTAAAAATGGTCATCTAGACTATTAGCCCCTATTGCTAAATTATCAATTGCTTATTCTTGATCAAATCCTAGTTTTGTCATTTATTCGATTATTTTCTATGGGCTAACCATCTTATCTTAAGTTTTTATTTATTTAAAAGGAATATTTCCTCCCCTTTTATTAAATAAAAAGCCCCCAGTTTTCCTCTTATCCTAAGTTGCACAAATAAAACATTATTCTTATTTTATAAAAAGGGGAAGAGCACTTTTTGTCTTATATGGACACAAAAGTCAACTCTTATTTTCCCATTAGAGGATATGTGTGCACATGGATTGCTCCTCTTTTAAGCTCCACCATTGATTAAATATTTTGCCTCTTAATCTCCATGGTCCATTCCTTCTCATTTCCTATAAAAAGAGAGCTCTCTTCTTCATTCTAGATCCCCAACTTTTTATGCTAATGTTATGCTGCAGGTTTTCTAGGTCACTTTGGAGCTTTTGGAGATTTGGATCATTCTTGGCTTTTTACATCTACATGTTATCATAGTTTAATTTCTTGCATTTTCATGGCATTCTTAGCTTAGTTTCCTTTATGCTTTAGATTAATTCATCTAGCTTAACTAGGAGGCTTTGTAATACTTGCATCTTTCATTTTCATAGCTTAGCTTGCATTTCCATTTCTAGCATAGCATAGCATTGCATTTTCATTCTTGATTCTTGAAGATATTGGCATTCTTGCCCTTGTCTTCATTGAATCTCCCATTGCATGGTTTACTAGCAAAGTTATAGGCTAAATAGCTCTAGCTGAGAGCATTCTTAAAACCCTTGCACTCCATGCCTAGGGAGCTATGGATCAATTTTTGAGACCTCATTCTTGAGTGTTCTTTAATTTAATGATTCATAGAAGTGTGACACAATTATAGCACACAAGAGGTAGAAAAAGAAAAAAAAGTTGTTATAGATTAGATCTATAAAGAGGAAGAAGATAGTACGACAGTTGCTACTCCCATCTCCCCTAGATGCTATGGTAAAGGTTACACATTTTTGTAGCAAATGGACTATCAAGGTCAAGGACCTTTAAGTAATAATGGACATGCTCTAGTTGAACCTTTGAGTCATACCGATGGTCGACACTCTAAGGATACCACGGGTCTAGGATATGGTGCCGAAGATGACCCCCCTAAAAGTTCTAGAAATGCTCCCATGATTAGTGACTCGGATACAGATATGGATGAATCACCACTATACACTATGGCCCAAATGGGAGATGGTCTCCCTTATACTTCACTCCTTTTGGGAGAAGAATGCATGCCTAATGATGACACAATTGAAGCTTCTACATCTAGAGATGATGTACCTAATGAATTTGACCCTAGAGCTAGACAACATAGAAATATTATGCAGTTACTAGAAAGAGATCTCACAAATAATGGCATGGGTGTCTCTACTTATAGGCATCCTAAAACCTCTTGGTGCAAACATCCCAATAGAAGTTCAATGACAAATTCAAATGAGTACGAATGGGACACTCTCTCAGAAGGATCTTCCACAATGGAAATGGAAGTTGATGTGATTCACACTTATAGTGCCCAACTCAATGTAGTTTATGAGTCTCATGTAGGGTCTGATGAGTTTGTTCCACATATTGCTTTAGTGAACCACGCTAGTTCTTCTATGCCAAATCTAGATCTTGATACTTTTGGAGCTTACCCTGTAGGCTCGACCTCTCTCATCACCAGAGACGATACCTATCACATCAATACCCTTGAGCCCATCACTTCACTTCCTCTCATACACTCAGATCTCATAGATTGGTCCACCTAGGATCAAAGACCTACATTTCCTTCCTTCCAAAAATGACTATGAGATCACTTGTTACCTCAATGTCGTTGAACCTATCACCTCTTCCACTAGCGAACCGGCAACAAATATGACAGAATCAAATATCAAGTACCTCAGTCATAAAATCAAAAGAAAAAAGAAATGGTTGGATGGTGAAAACCACATTATGGTGGTGTCTGAACCTCAAAATAGTAAAAATAAAGACGTATCTAAGGGTGAAAACCTCTTTGAGGCACTCGAGGATGAGGTACTTGGTAGTCTGCCCAGCTACTTCTAGGAAAGATCTTCAGTTCTGATAGAACCTACACAACTAATCAACTTGGGAATAGAGGAGTCTCCTAAGGTAATCCATGTAGCTCAGTCCCTCTCGACAGAGGAGAAAGAATAATTTACCACTTTTTTTAGGAGAAAAAGATTGTTAGGATTAACAAGGCAGAAATAACAATTATGTGCAAATATAACTAATATCAGAAAATAATAAACCACACAGAATAGAACACAAGACACACAGATTTAACGTGGTTCACCCAATCCCTGGGCTACGTCCACCAACAGCGAGTCCAATATTATTATTATCTAGTGATTACAACCTGATTACAATCCATAATCCCTTACAGCCTAATTCTGTTGCAAGTACTAAAATCATACATCATGAAAATCGCTAACCCTAAGCCATATTATACAATATTTTCCCGCTTTAGGGTTAGAATGAGTTATAAGTAGTCAGCCCAAATAACTGAAAAAGTAGTCGGCATCAAAAAAAAATTCCCTTGGGGCTGCGCCCTTGAACCCCTACTCTTGGGGGCTTCCGCCCCCAAACCCCCGCTCGGGGCCCGGCCCGGCCCCAAACCCCGATGAGGTCGGGAGGAAAAGTGTACAATACTTTCCTGGATAGTACTTTCCTGATTAGTCACCACAAGCTAACAATCTCCCACTTGGTGACTGATCAGTATCCACACTATACTAAAAAACCTCCCACTTGGAGACTGATCTTGTAGCAATACCGCTACCCACATGAGGCTCCCACTGGATTGAACCACCTTGGACTCAGTTGTTCCTTTATTTTTTTTAGTCTAGAAGACCAACCGAAGCTGAACATGAGTTCAACTTCTCCCTTGTTACTACCTTTGTAAACATATCTGCTGGATTATCATCAGTATGAATCTTTTCCAGCCTTAACTGTCCATCATCCAAAACTGATCGAATGAAATGGTACCGCAACTGTATGTGTTTTGTCGTTGAGTGCAAAGCAGAATTCTTTGCAAGATGAATGGCACTTTGGCTATCTGTATGTAGAAAATTATCCTTTTGTGGATGTCCCAATTCTTCCATGAAGAATTGAAGCCATATCATCTCCTTGGCTGCCTCTGTAGCAGCAACATACTCTGCCTCTGTAGTGGATAAAGCAACCACCTTTTGTAGTCGAGAAATCCAACTCACTGCTGTCCCACCAATAGTAAATATATAACTTGTAGTACTCCGCTTGCTATCTATATCTCCTGCCAAATCTGAGTCAACATAGCCTTGTACAGTAGTAGTAGAACCCCCAAAGTGTAAACACTTACTGGAGGTGCCTCTCAAATATCTGAGAATCTATTTGACTGCATTCCAATGCTCAAGACCAGGGTTACTCATATAACGGCTAACGACTCCCACTGCATGTGCAATATCTGGCCTAGTACATACCATAGCATACATTAAGCTCCCTACAGCTGAAGCATAATGTACCTTAGACATTTTAGTCTCTTCTTCTGGTGTCTTGGGACACATATCCTTAGTCAATTTCAAATGACTAGGCAAAGGTGTGCTGACAGCTTTGGCATTTTCCATAGAGAAACGTTGAAACACCTTCTCAATATAATCAGCCTGAGATAGAGACAATTTCTTATTTTTCCTATCTCTACAAATTTTCATACCAAGGATTTGTTTTGCTGCCCCCAAATCCTTCATAGCAAAAGACTTTGCTAACTATTGTTTCAACCCCTTAATGTGATTCATGTTAGACCCAGCTACAAGCATATCATCAACATATAAACATAAAATAATGTAGCTGTCATCATCCAACCTCTTAAAATAAATACAATGGTCAGAATGACACTGACTATATCCATGCCCATTCATAAAAGTGTCAAATTTAATATACCATTGCCGAGGTGCTTGCTTCAAGCCATATAAATTTTTCTGCAATCTGCACACCAAATTCTCCTTACCCTTGACCTCAAATCCTTGTGGCTGAACCATATATATTTCTTCATCCAAATCACCATGAAGAAAGGTTGTTTTAACATCAAGCTGCTCTAAATGCAAATCTTCAGTAGCCACAATACTTAAAACAGTACGAATAGAAGTCATTTTAACAACTGGAGAAAATATCTCATCAAAATCAATACCATGTTTCTGTGCAAATCCTTTTACGACTAATCTGGCTTTAAATCTTTTCGTACCTCCATCCTCTTCTTTGATCTTGTAAACCCATTTATTCTATAAAGCCCTTTTACTTGCAGGTAACTTACATAAATCCCATGTCTGATTTTTCAGCAAAGAGTCCATTTCATCTGTCATTGCAGACTCCCACTGAAGCTTTGTATCCACCTGCACAGCTTCATTATAACATTCAGGTTCACCAGCATCTGTTAATAGAATAGAATACAAAGATGGAGAAAATCTTTCTGGAGGTCTACTTAGCCTTGTTGACCGTCTAACACTCACTGGGGTGTGTGGTATTTGTTGTTGCTATTGTTGCAGAGCATAAGGAACTACTAGAACATGAACTTGTGGAGTATCATCCAGTACTACATAGTCATTTTCTTTCTTCTCATGCTGCAACAACAGATCTTTGTACAATACTTTCTCATTGAATATGACATCCCTGCTTCTTACAATTTTATGATTTTCAAAATCCCAAAGCCTATAACCAAATTCATCAATGCCATACCCAACAAATACACATTTCTTTGACTTAGCTTCTAGCTTGGTTCTATTTTCAGAATCTATAAGTGCAAAAGCTTCACAACCAAAGGTTTTGAGAAAAGAATAACTCACCTTCTTACCACTCCATGCTTCCTCTAGAATACCACAGTCCAAAGGAGTAGAGGGGCCTCTATTGATTAAATAAATAGCAGTGTTCACTACCTCTGCCCACATATTTTTGGGCAGCCTAACATGCAACCTCATACTCCTTGCACGCTCCATTATTGTCCTGTTCATGCGTTCAGCCACTCCATTTTCTTGTGGAATCCTTGGTACAGTTTTCTGCCTACGAATACCATTAGAGGAACAATATTCTTCAAATTATGTGCTGCAATACTCACCACCATTATCAGATCTGAGACATTTTAACTTTTTACCAGTCTCATTCTCAACCAAGCATTTCCATTTCTTAAAAGTTTGAAATACATCAGATTTCTGTCTAAGGAAATAAATCCATACTTTTCTTGTTGCATCATCTATAAATGTAACATAATACAAAGAGCCACCAAGGGAAGATACCTGAGCTGGTCCCCATACATCTGTATGCACAAGCTCTAATCTCTCATTTTTCTTTTCCTTCCCACTCTTCACAAAACTAACTCTCTTTTGTTTTCCATAAACACAACTTTCACAGAAATCCATATTGACACATTTCAGACCAGGTAAAACTTTCTTTGAATGAAGTAATTTCATACCTTTTTCACTCATGTGCTCGAGTCTGTTGTGCCACAGTGCTGTGTCAGAATCTACAGCAACAGTTTGATGTTCTTCCTGCTCAACTGCAGCCACTGTTCCTGAACATTCATTATCTTCTGAAATAATTAAAGTAGAAGGAACAGTATGACCTGTACAAAGATATAAGGTGCCTACTTTCACACCTTTGGCTACTACTAAGGAGCCTTTTGAAACCTTCCAATTTTTATCATTAAAAGTAACTGTGCAACCCTCATCACCCAGTTGCCCTGCTGAAATTAAATTCCTACTCAGCCTTGGAACATGTCTTACCTCTTGTAGTAGCCAATGATTCCCATTCTACAACTTAATCTTAATTTTTCCCTTTCCAACAATCTGACAGGGTTCATTATCTCCCAAATAAACTAGCCCAAAATCCCCTTGGACATAATCAACAAAATAACTTCTATGGGGTGTAGCATGAAATGAAGCCCCAGAATCTAAAACCCATGAATCATCAATACTTTCTAAGGATAAGAGCAAAGCATCCTCCTCGGATTTGTTACTTACCACATTTGCCTCCTTGTTTCCATCATTTTTGTCTCCTTGATCTTTCTTCCGAGACCAACAATCTTTCTTCTTATGACCTGGTTTTCCACAGTACCAGCAATCATTTGGCCCTTTAGATTCGAACCTCTTTCCCTTTGATTTTCCTTTTGATTTCCCACGATTTCCAGAGTTGTTTCCTCTATCTCTTGTTCTGCCTCTGCTTTCTGTGTTCAATACACTACCCGATGTGGATGCCCCTGAGCTTTTCCTACGAATTTCTTCACTCAATATAACACCAATAACATCATCATACTTTAGGGTATTAGAACCAGAAATATAATTACTAACAGCCATTACCAAGCCATTCCAGCTTTCTGGCAAAGAACACAAAATCAAGAGAGCCCTAACCTCTTCATCAAAAGTAGTTTTAACTGAGGTTAATTGACTTGTAACTGTATTAAACTCATTCAAATGATCAGTAACTGATCCACCTTCTACCATTTTCATATTAAATAAAAGCTTCATAAGAAATACCTTGTTTGAAGCTGAAGGCTTTTCATACAACTTCACTAGGGTTTCCATCAGATCTTTAGCTGTCTTTGCTTCAGTAATATTGAATGCCACCGATTGTGCCAGGCATAGACGAATACTCCCCAGTGCCTTCCTATCCAAAATATCCCAATCCTCCTGAGACATTGATTTCTCTTTCTTGGCTACTCCCTCTAATGGCCGCCATAGATCCTTCTGATAGAGATAATCCTCCATTTGCATCTTCCATAACTAGAAGTTCTGCCCATTAAACTTATCAACCTTCAGCCTACCCTCTTCTGCCATTTCTCCCACTTAACCAAGAGACTCTCCCACTAACTCGTGAGACCTGCTTCAGAGAATAGATGAAACAACGAATGAAATAACCTCTCTCTAATACCACTTGTTAGGATTAACAAGGCAGAAATAACAATTATGTGCAAATATAACTAATATCAGAAAATAATAAACCACACAGAATAGAACACAAGACACACAGATTTAACATGGTTCACCCAATCCCTGGGCTACGTCCACCAACAATGAGTCCAATATTATTATTATCCAGTGATTACAACTTGATTACAATCCGTAATCCCTTACAGCCCAATTCTTCTGCAAGTACTAAAATCATACATCATGAAAATCCCTAACCCTAAGCCATATTATACAATATTTTCCCGCTTTAGGGTTAGAATGAGTTATAAGTAGTCGGCCCAAATAACCAAAAAAGTAGTCGGCCCCAAACCTCGGTGAGGTCAGGAGGAAAAGTGTACAGTACTTTCCTGGATAGTACTTTCTTGATTAGTCACCACAAGCTAACAAAGATCAACTTTGCATGGACATATTCAGACATGCCTAGTTTGGACACTGAGCTTATTATGCATCACCTCTCTATTGCTCCAGAGGTAAAACCTGTCAAACAGAAACTTAGAAAGATGCATCCTCATGTGGCATTATTGGTTAAGGCTGAACTTGAGAAGCTTCTAAAATCTAACTTCATAAGAGCTATTGATTACGCTGAATGGATTTCCAATATTGTTCCTGTTTCCAAACATGATAAGTCCATCCACGTATGCACTGACTTCAGAGATCTGAACAAAGCATGCCCTAAGGATGATTTTCCACTTCCAAACATCGATATGATAGTGGACATGACAACAGACTATGAAATGTATTCCCTTATGGATGGCTTCTCTAGATATAATCAGATCAAAATCACTCCTGAAGATCAAGAGAAGACAAATTTCACATGTGCATGGGGTACCTTCTGTTGGAATGTCATGTCATTTGGTCTCAAGAATGCTGGTGCAACCTATCAGAGAGCTATGACTACCATATTCCATGATATGATGCATAAAAACATGGAAGACTATGTTGATGACACACTTGCTAAATCACAACTAAGAAGCACTCATTTATTCGATTTGAGTTTTATATTGGACCGCATGGAACAATTTCAACTCAGATTGAATCCTAAGAAATGTGCTTTTGGTGTCACTTCTGGGAAACTACTAGGCTATATCATATCAGCAAAAGGAAAAGAGGTAGACTCAAAAAAGGTGCAAGCTATCATGGAGATGCCACCTCCTCACAACATAAAACAATTAGGTGGTCTCCAAGGCCATCTCCAATCTATTAGGCAGTTCATTTCTCAATTAGCTGATAGAGCTCAACCCTTCAATAAGAATTTTCATAAAGGGGCTACTTGTATATGGAATGAGGAGTGTCAAAAGAATTTGGACCAAATCAAGGATTACCTAGCAAAACCTCCTATTCTTATGCCACCTATCCAAGGGAAACCTTTGATACTCTACATATCTGCTATAGTGAATTCTTTAGGAGCTCTCCTTGCACAACAAGATGATATGGGCAAAGAACAAGCTATTTATTACATCAGTCTCACCTTGGTTGCTTATGAGCTCAATTATACTAGCATCAAAAAAGCTTGTCTAGTAGTAGTGTTTGTGTCCCAAAAAATTGAACATTACATGCTCGCACATACTACATAGTTGATCGCCAAAATTGATCCTTTAAAGTACCTCTTAAGTAAAGCTGCACTTACCGGATGACTTGCCAAATGGATGTTGATTCTTTCAGAATTTGATATTCAGTACGTCGAAAGGAAAGCCATTAAAGGATAAGTAATCATGGATCAATTGGCTGAATTTCCCATGACTGATGATGCTCCTCTTCAGATAGACTTCCTAGATGCTTCGATCATGAATATTACAGAGCGGGCATGGAAAATGTTCTTTGATGGTTCTCATACATAGAATGGGGCTAGCACTGGAATCTTATTTGTTACACCTCATGGATACATGATTCCTAAATCATATAAGCTTCTCTTTCCATGCACTAATAATATAGCTAAATATGAAGCCCTTCTCAATGGTGTTAAGCTTGCCCTAGAATGGAGGATTACAAAATTGCATATCTTTGGTGATTCACAGCTTGTCATAAATCAAGTAAACAATGATTACCAGACAAAGGATGACAAGTTGATTCCCTACAAGAAGCTGATAGACTTGCTTAGGAATTATTTCATATCTGTTACATTCCAAAAAATTCCTAGATCTGAGAACAAGGCTATTGATGCCATGGCTACTTTGGTGTCCATTCTACAATTGGAAGAACATGAGTCATGCTTTGAGTTCCTGGTGGAAGAGTTGCATCATCCCACCTATGATTCCCCTAAGGACCGTGTCATTTACACTATGGTCAGTCATGATTCATCATGCTATGCTACTATATTTTCCTATCTCTGAGATTAGATTATCCCTAAAAATCTAATGTGCAATGAGAAGCGCCAACTCATTCGCAATGCCTCACATTTTACCCTCGTCTCTGGTGAATTGTATAGGAAGGGTCTAGATGGAACTCTCCTTAGGTGTCTAGAAATAGAGGAGTCAAAAAAAGTGCTAGCTAAAGTCCATGATTGCATATGTGGTTCACACTCTAATGGTCTTGTGTTAGCTCAGAAATTGCTTAGGGCTGGTTACTATTGGCCTACTATGCAAACTGACGCTGTTCGATATGCCAAGTCCTACAGGAAATGTCAACTACATGGGAATCTCATTCATGCTCCTGGATGCGAGCTTATTCCCTCTGTTACATACTGGCTATCTCAGCAATGGGCCTTTGACTTGGTAGGCAAGATCCATCCTAGTTCTTCAAGTGGGCATAAGTTCATTATTACAGCTATTGAATATTTTACCAAATGGGTTGAAGTTGTCCCACTAACTGCAACTATGGGAAAACATGTTGCCTTATTTATCTTGAATCACATTATTTTCCGCTATGGTATTCCTTCTTCCATAGTCACGAATAATGGCGGCCAGTTCAAGAATAAAGACCTGAAGCAATTGTGCAAAAAGTTCAAAATTAAACAATATTGGTCTTCTATTTACTACCCTCAAGGGAACGACCAAGCTGAGACCTCGAATAAAACATTGTTGAAAATCCTTCATAGGATAGTGTACAAATCAGGCAAGGATTGGCATCTGCAGATCAATCCTGTGCTATGGGCTTATAGAACTTCTATTCACACTCCTACAAGTGCCACACCTTTTTCCTTGGTCTATGGTTCTGAGGTTGTCTTACCATTAGAGGTTGAGATACCATCACTGAGAGTCTCTCTACATGGTTTGATTACTGATGAAGACCATAGGGCCATGAGAGTTCATGAGCTTACTACTTTAGAGGAACGCTGCAAGGCTGCCTTTGATCACATGCACACTTATCAGAAGAGAATATTTGCTACCTATAATAAGAAGGTTCATCCTAGAGAGTTCCAAGTGGGTGAATTAGTCCTAAGAGAAAATCTGAAGAATCAGCATAATAGAGAGCAGAAAGGCAAGTTCGAGCCGAATTGGTTAGGGCCTTACATCATCACAGCAACATTTGGGTCTGGAGCCTATCAGTTATCTACACCTGAGGGAGAAGAGCTTGCCAAACCTATTAATGTTCTACATCTAAAGAAGTTCTATGCCTAAGGTTCTTGAACTCTTTGTATATATCTTATTGATCCTAAAAAATTCATATATGATGCTGAAAAAATCCTAAAAATCAGATAAAGTCCTGAAAAAAAGAGCATCCTAGTGAAAACCTAGCGATAGGCGCTTTGATACATCTCACCAAAAAAATTATATATTCCAAAAATATGAAAAAAATAAAATTCAAAAATCAAAAAATTCAAAAAAATAGAAAAAGTGCCTTGGTGAAACCCTGGAAACAGGTGCCTTGGTAGCAAAAATACAAAAAAATCCAAAAAATCTGCCAAGTGGTGAAAACCTAGAAATAGACACTATTTGGGACCCTTGCACCTATGTCTATCAGTCTTGTGTGGCACTCATTCACTCCACTTCTCGCTTTGTCTCTCCTAGCCTGGAATTGACTCTTGTCTTAGTCTAGGGGGCATACATTGTTTTAGCTTATCTTGGATCTCTTTGTGCGTCAAGGTTTCTTGGGCAACTTGGTTCAAATAGTGTTTCTCAACACTTCCCAAACTGTGTTTTTCAACACTTCCCTAGCGTCAAGTGTTTCTCAATACTTATTAGATATCCTACCCGCAATCAAGAATGATATAATATTTCTCACCAGTAGATGCGATACTCAAAGTTTGACTCTATGACCTACACACACACACTTAAACACTTGCCTCACTAAGACTTGTTGGACTTTATTTCTTTGTGTGTTGTATATGATGATTTTTTTTGATGAGTTTTCTCTCCCTAATAGTTTTTGATGATGCATAGCTAGAAGACTGGGGGCATGACGACATGTTTTCTCTATTTTCTGCCTGTGGGTATATCTTGTTGATCCTAACTATCATGAGCATTTATGATTGTTACACTTGACACTAAGGATCTACAATGCATTATCCTTGACTATTTTTTGCAAGGGCATGCTTATAGTCATCTTGACTTTCTTGTGTCTCGATGCGAGCATAATCTTGCTATACTAAACTTAAGGAACCTCACTGCACTAGTCATCATGACCTACATGTCTTTGATGCTTGGGTGGGATTCCCACATACCTATCTAATACAGATCATATCCATATACCCATAGTTATACTAGTGCATATTGTATCATCTTGCGATGCTACCAATAAAGCTTGATGATGATTATTAGAGTCTAACAGCTTTGTAACCTTTCAAGTAAACCACTTTTCATAGTAGCTTGCATTCTTAGGTTCACATTAGTTTAGTTTTGCATCTTGCATATGGAGAGAGCTCTCCTTTCATCTTTCATGGACTTGCCAGTCAACTGCACTCGCCTTTCACTTCTTCTTAATCATGGATTTTTCACTTCTTGTCTGTCATATCACATCCTTTTCTATTCCTATCATCACAAGGGGTTAATCTTATCATCATGCATATGTGTTCCCCTCTTATCTGGCATTTTGACTTAATTTATCAAACATCTCAGAATTTCACAAAAATTGCACCCCTGGCTAATTTCGACATCCTAGATCCATTTTCGGGATCGAAATCAAAATTCAAGTTCATCTTGATGGTCAAAATCACATTTTAATTTTCTCCTTCTTTTGCGTAGTTGGCTGACCATTTGAGGCCTGGTCCTTCGATTTTCGCTGGGGCATCTTCATTTCTTCATCTTCATCTCTCTCCATCTCCTAGTCTCTCATTCATTTCCTTCACTTCATCTCTCTGAGGTTTTGACTTTATCTTTATCCTATATCTTTCTTAGTCAAACCTAGTCAAACTAGGGCATATTTTCACTTCTTGATGGTTATTCTATTATCTCTCATCTTCGATTATGATTTCTGGTGATTTGATCATGTTGCTCTTGTAATACCCCAAAAATGGGCTATACGTTCATTAACCTCCTACATCTTCAAATCGAATGAAATCGACATCAAAGGTCTAACCTAAGGCACATCTGCACATTATCGAATTTAATTGATTTTATCCTAAATTTTGCATCGAGGAATATTCCTAGAAATATTCTTAATTTATCATAATTATTCTTAATTTAATGATTATTTGGCGATAAATCCTATTTATCTTAAAGTTTGATTAATTGAATATTATGAATATTTAATTAATTAGATTTAATACTACCACTTAATTGTTTAATTAGATTTAATTAAATTATTCCTAAATTGTATTATTTAATTTTGACAATAAATAAAAAAATCTCATGACTAATTGATTAAATTCCTATTTAATTAATTAAAGTCAGTTGTCAATATTTAATAATATAGTTTTTGAATAAAGTTTGATTTAATAATTGATTAACCCATAAATCAATTGTTTTAATTTCAAAAATCAGTTAAGTTGAGAATAAATCACTTTATTTTTAAATTAATTTATTATTAAATCATGCACAATCTGAAAAGTAGGCAACTAGAAATTAACAATCAATTTTAAAATTGAAACTCAACATCTGATGATGAGTTGAAATTTGATCTAAACTCTATTTTGAGTTAAAATCTGCTTTTGCATGATTTTTGTGAGTTAATTATCTCTAATTTCTTGTTAACTAAAAAATCCACCCAAGTTTATCAAGAGTGATTTATGGCTTTTCTCCTTCATCCTCAAAGCCCTGGATGTTAGAATAACTAAGAGGGGGGGGGGGGGGGGGGGGGGAATCAGTTATCCAGTGTCCCAAAACAAAATGTATAATTCAAAACATCTTCTTTAATTTCTGCTCGTTGATAAGCAATAATCTATCTGTGCTTTTACCAATTACTAGTCTAATACTTATAACAATTTATCGATCAAATCTAACATGTAACATGTAAAGAATGATAACAAACAAATATCACAATCAACACATAACATAAGAGATTTAACATGGAAACCCTATAAAGGGAAAAACCACCTGGGACCGGCAACCCAAAATTGTTCACTCTTCTGAAGTGAGGTCAGTTAAGACCCAACCCTGTTAAAGATTACAAACACACTATCAGGTGTGACCTTGTTAGAGGATTTTAGACTAGAAGTTATCATCCAACTAGCATTCACTATGGGGTTGACAGGATAACAATGTTCATTCTATGAATGATACATCATAAGACTTTCAGAGTCCACTCGGTTAAGAGATTTAGACTGTATACAATGGTTAAATATGTAATAGTAAAATGACCTACCTTAATAAAACTTCAATTGTAGATTACAGATCAATATTTAGTCCATACAAATCCTTCTAATCAATATTTCACTTCAGATTCAATACTGTATCAACTTACTATCCGTTAGTAATAGCTCTTTGTAGCTCGGTAATTGTTCTGCAGCTCGGTTCTCACTAACCAGTATGATCAGAATGCATGAAAGCTTGTTCACACGAAATTCCTATAGCTTCTTCTTCTTCCAGCTCTCTTCATAACTAAATTCTATTCTCTTATATAGACGAGTAAATCATTTTCTTCTCCACCATCAGATTTTGCCGCTTAATCACATTCATAGATTTTGCTGCTTAAAACTTTCTCAGTACTTGTGTTAATAACACATTTCAATCTTCTTTGTTAGATCTTCCTTGAATTTTGTCAGTCATTGATCTGTGTAACAAACTTTATCTATTACCTCGATGTTATACTCTTGCCAGCTCATCAATCTTATCGGCTAAACTAATCATTTAATTCATTCTGTCCTCCTCGGTTAACAAAGAATGCATCAATGAACACTTCTCAGTTAATACTATGGTCGGTATACACTACACTCCATCGGTGTATATTAGAAATGCTTCATTTACCGACAACACTGCTTTGTGTCTTTTAGCTCTATACTTCATTATAGATGAATGCAACATAATAAAGTCAATATCATCAAGTCATAGACTCATCAAAAAGTTACTCAATGTGTTCATTATCCTCATCTGTCTTGTACATCTTTCCTCATGTAGATTTCTTTGTTCTTCATCTCTTTCACTTTTCTTCAAATGTCTTGGTATAGTAACTTACAAGATAAGTGTTGTCAAACTAGTTGACATCAATGACAACATAATACTAATTTAATCATATTCCATATCTAATCATCAACTTCTCAGTGATCTTGTAATCACAGAACCTTCAATCAGATTCCAAATCAGTTGTAGTCCAACAATCTCTCCCTTTGGCATTGATGGCAACTCAAGTAATATGAAATGTACCATACACATACCAAACATACATTCTACAACTTTGTGAACAAATTTTGTAAGTTGAATAGACTTAATATGTTTAATCACTATGTTACTGAACCAGCATTAAGTAATACAACTTTACCTTTCTATAGTTGTAATCTTTTCAGCTCTTCTGTTCCATTCAGATTGTCCCTCCCTTAGATAGTTTTCGTCGGTGCCTTGAATTTTCAAACCTTTCAACCTCTTTCATATTGTTCATCTCTCCCTTTCATTGTTGTACATTCCTTTCATATTGTTCATCTCTCCCTTTGACAACAATGCCAAAGAGAGAAATAAACAATTAGCTCTGTAGTAGCCAAGTAACTCTCTATGGTGTCCAGTACTTCCTCTATATCTCTATATACTAATATCTCATTGGTTCAAGTGCTTAAACTTAATCACAACTTTGAACATGATTCAAAGTGTGAACTATGCTGCATCAACATGAATGATCTTCTAATAAAAGTAGGCTGATGCAACATCCAGATCACCTTAGTGACTGATAGACAGGGGAAAGACCCCAAGTCTAGTCCTCAAGTATTCAAGTGCGTCCTTCGGTAGAGGCTTTATAAAAATATTAGCAAGTTGTTCATTAGATGTAACAAATTATAACTTTACTTGCTTCTCTTGCACTTGTTCTCTTAAGTAATGATACTTAATAGATGTATGCTTTGTCTTAAAGTGCATCACAAGATTCTTTGAAATATTAATAGCACTAGTGTTGTCACAATATATAATCACCGGGTCAGTGATTACCTCATTCATTCCTTCCAACACTTGTTTGATATATGCAATGTTTGAACAATTAGTAGCAACAGTAACATATTCTACTTCAGCTATAGATTGAGAAATACAAGCCTACTTTTTATTTGTCCAAGTTACAAGTCTTTCACCAAAGAAAAATGCTCCTCCGGTGGTGCTTTTTTTGTCATCCACATTTCCAGCCCAATTAGCATCGATGTAAACTTTTAGTTCAAAATTCCCTTCCTTAGGATACCATAATCCATAATTCTTTGTTTTCTTCAAGTATCTTAAGATCCTTTTTGTAGCTATCATGTGTGATTCTCTAGGATTAGCAGAAAATCTTGCAACTATACCCATATCATGTGCTATATCTGGCCTATTGTGAACTACGTACATTAACTTACCAATCATGGATCAGTAAAGTGTCTGATTTACCTCAGTAGTTTCATCCTCCTTTGTCAATTTGCATCCAGTAGCCATCGGTGTTCCTATAGGTTTTGCATCTTCCATGCCAAATGTCTTCAGTACTTCCTTTATGTATTTAGATTGTGTGATGAATATGCCATCACTCTGCTGAATCACTTGTAGTCCAAGAAAGAACTTAATCTCTCCGAACATAGACATTTCAAATTCCTTTTACATTTCATCAATAAATGCCTTGTAGAAAAGATCTGAGCCACCAAAGATGATATCATCAACAAATATTTTAGCAATGATAATAGTATCATCAGTTTCACCTTTCACATACAAATTGTTGTTTTCACTTGTTCTAACAAATCCAATACTTAACAAATAAGTATGCAGTCTTTCATACCATGCTCTCGGTGCTTGCTTTAGACTATATAAAAACTTATGTAATCTACATACCATGTCTTTATTGTCAGGATCAAAAAATCCTTCAGGTTGTTCAATGTAGACCTCCTCTTCAAGTATACCGTTCAAAAATGTTGACTTCACATCCATTTGATAAACTTTGAATTTCTTATGTGCAACATATGAAAGTAGCATTCTAACTCCTTCTAATCTAGCAACAGGTGCAAATGTCTCAGCATAGTCAATGCCTTCTTCCTGTGCATATCCCTTGCATACCAATCTAGCTTTGTTTCTTGTGACTTCACCATTTTCATTCAATTTATTCATGTATATCCACTTAGTACCGATAACATTCTTATCTTTTGGTCGGGGTACTAAGGACCAAGTTTTTTTCTTTTCTATTTGTTCTATTTCCTCTTTCATTGCATTAACCCATTCTTCATTCTCTAATGCAACTTTCAAAGTTTTAGGTTCAAACTCACAAATTAAACATGTACCTTGTCTTGTTTTGCTTCTGGTTTGCATTCTAGCATGTCTGTCTCCAATGATTTGTGTTTCAGGATGATGTCTCCTGACAAAACTAGCCAAGACTTGATTTCTCCTTTCTTGTTCATCCTGCTCAGGGTCATTTCCTTGCTCTGTAGCTTCTTCATGTTCATCATTTTGTTGTGCCTTTTGTACTGCATTATTTCCCTATTGAGTGGTTGATACTGCTTGCGGTGTTGGTAGATACTCTGGATATTCAACATAAGTGAATCTACCATAGTCTTCTGGTTCCTTTATACTTTCCTCAGTGTACTTATCATCAAATTCATCAACACGAACATTAGTACTCTCAACAATCTTATTTGTAGCCTTATTCAAACATTTGTATGCTTTAATTGTAGTGGAATATCCCAAAAATATCCCTTCATCTCCTTTAGAATCAAACTTTCCATTTCTTTCATATTTCAAGATAAAGCATTTACTTCCAAAAATTCTGAAATAACTTACAATAGGTTTGTGTCCAAACCATAGTTCATAAGGTGTTCGGTTGGAGTCCTTCAATTTTACTCAGTTAAAAACATATACAGCTGTGCTGACAGCTTCCCTCCAATATGTTTGAGCAACATTCTTATGTATCATCAATGTTCTAACATAGTCAATTATAGACCTATTCCTCCTTTTAGCAATGCCATTTTGCTAAGGTGTCCTTGGTGCTGATACCTGCCTCTTGATTCCATGCTCATTACAAAAGTTAGTAAATTCATTAGAGATAAATTCACCTCCTCTATTAGATCTTAAACATTTTATTTCCTTTCCAGTTTCTTTCTCTACCTTAGCTTTATACCACTTAAACATTTTGAAAGCTTTAGATTTCTCTTTCAGGAACATAACAGTCATCAGTCTAGTGTAATCATCAACAAAAAGAATAAAATATCTATCACCATAATAACTATGAGTTCTCATAGGACCATACAGATTGGTATGAACCAACTCAAGTATCTTCTTTGTTGAATAGTCTTTGCTTTTAAAACTAGATTTAGTCATCTTACCTCTTTGACATTCATGGCACATAGCATGATTAGGTTTTGTTAAGTTAGGTAGTCCTCTAACTCTTTTCTTTCTACTAATCTTGATCATGTTGTCAAAGTTCACATGGCATAACCTTCGGTGCCACAACCAAGTATCTTCATCCTGTATTAGCAAACAGGAAGACTGATCCATATCAAGATAGAATAGATTACCTCTGGATTGTGTACCAGTTATGACAAGTCTTCCTCCATCATCATAAATCTTCACCTTTTTGCTCTCAAAAGCTAGTTGATGGCCTGAGTTGTTCAACTGAGCCACACTTATCAGATTATAGTTTAGTCCATCTACATAGTATGCATTTTCACATTGCAGTCTATCATTGATCATCAGTGAGACTTTACCTCTTACCATACAAGGTGCATCATTTTCCATTCTCACAGATCCTCCATTATATTCAACAAGATGATCAAACTTCTCTACATCACCGGTCATATGATGTGTGCAGCCACTGTCTATGATCCATGTATCATTTCTACTTACTTTAGAGATTAGTGATGTCTCTTCATGTTTCTCTTCCTCTTCTGAATCATCTTTCATAGCAACAAATACAACTTCTATATCATCATCAAAATCAAATTTAGTTTCAATATCTTCGGCTATGTAACATACCTTTTTGCCTTTTTCATCTCGGTTGTCTCTGTTGTTGTGTCGGTAACCTCTGTTGACTCTTCTCCCATAGCTTCCTTCAGGTCGATCTTTGGATCTATCATCATCTTTCTTCTAAGGACATCTAGCATCAATGTGACCAACTTCTTTACAATTAAAGCATGCTAAAGGTAGCTTGCCTCTGTACCTTCCTTTTCCTTTGGGCAATCTTTGGGCCATAAGTGCTTCAAGCTCATCAAGTTCATCATCGGTATTGTCATCACTATCACAATTCTTACCATTCTTGCTAGACTTTCCAACCTTCAGAGAAGACATGAAAGCGGATTCAACAGAAGGAACAACACTATTGTCAAAGTTGTTTAATTCAAAGGTTGTAAGTTTACCAATCAGAGTGTCAAGAGTAAGGTTGGATGTAGCTCTTGTTTCATGAATTGCAGAAATCCTGATTGCATAAACTAGTAGAAAAGTTCTGAGAATCTTGCTTATCATTGTCTCATCATTAATTACTCCATCAGATTCTCTAATAGCATGTACCACCTCTTTGAGTCTATTTGAATATTGGACAATATTCTCACCTTCTTTCATTCTCATATCATCAAATCTGCCTCTCAAACTTTCAGCTCGGGCTCTTTTGACATTTAGATCTCCACTATAGATTTGTGATAATTTATCCCACATTCCTTTGGTAGTTGTGCATGTCTTGATATCTTCAAATTCAACATCGGTATAGGTAGCAACAAGTTCCATCATAGTAACATTGTGTTCATGCTTATCCTTCAGTTGATCAACAATTAGGGGATTAGTGGGCGGTTGTATGTAGCCATTTTCCATCAGATCTAGTGTTGAGTTCCCAATTCTAGATATGTGCAACTTCATTCTGCTTTGCCATACTGCGAAGTTCTCTTTGTTCAGTTTTGGTACTTCCCTCTTATACATCTTGAGACCTTTATGCTTAAGTCCTTAAAACTCTATTCCAAGCAACCAACGCTCTGATACCAATTGTTAGAATAACTTAGAGGGGGGGGGGAATCAGTTATCCAGTGTCCCAAAATAAAATGTATAATTCAAAACATCTTTAATTTCTACTCATCAGTAAGCAATAATAACTCTCACTGTCTGTGCTTTTACCGATTACCAGTCTAATACTTATAACAGTTTATCGATCAAATCTAACATGTAACATGTAAAGAATGATAACAAACAAATATCACAATCAACACATAACATAAGAGATTTAACGTGGAAACCCTGTAAAGGGAAAAACCACCTAGGACCGACAACCCAAAATTGTTCACTCTTCTGAAGTGAGGTCGGTTAAGACCCAACCCTGTTAAAGGTTACAAACACACTGTCAGGTGTGATCTTGTTAGAGGATTTTAGACTAGAAGTTATCATCCAACCAGCATTCACTATGGGGTTGACTGGATAACAATGTTCATTCTATGAATGATACATCATAAGACTTTCAAAGTCCACTTGGTTAAGAGATTTAGACTGTATACAATGGTTAAATATGTAACAATAAAATGACCTGCCTTAATACAACTTCAATTGCAGATTACAAATCAATATTTAGTCCATACAAATCCTTCTAATCAATATTTCACTTTAGATTCAATACTGTATCAACTTACTATCTATTGGTAATAGCTCTATGTAGCTTGGTAATTATTCTACAGCTCGGTTCTCACTAACCAGTATGATCAGAATGCATGAAAGCTTGTTCACGCAAAATTCCTATAGCTTCTTCTTCTTCCAGCTCTCTTCATAACTAAATTATGTTCTCTTATATAGATGAGTAAATCATTTTCTTCTCCACCATCAGATTTTGTTGCTTAATCACATTCATAGATTTTGCCACTTAAAACTTTCTCAGTACTTGTGTCAATAACACATTTCAATCTTCTCCGTTAGATCTTCCTTGAATTTTGTCAGTCGTTGATCTGTGTAACAAACTTTATCTATTACCTCGATGTTATACTCTTGCCAGCTCATCAATCTTATCGGCTAAACTAATCATTTAATTCATTTTGTCCTTCTCAATTAATAAAGAATGCGTTGGTGAACACTGCTCGATTAATACTGCAGTCAGTATACACTACACTCCGTCGGTGTATATTAGAAATGCTTCGTTTACCGACAACACTGCTTTGTGTCTTTTAGCTCTATACTTTATTATAGATGAATGCAACATAATAAAGTCAATATCATCAAGTCATAGACTCATCAAAAAGTTACTCAATGTGTTCCTTATCCTCATTTGTCTTGTACATCTTTCCTCATGTAGATTTCTCTGTTCTTCATCTCTTTCACTTTTCTTCACATGTCTCGGTATAGTAACTTACAAGATAAGTGTTGTCAAACTAGTTGACATCAATGACAACATAATACTAATTTAATCATATTCCATATCTAATCATCAACTTCTCAGTGATCTTGTAATCACAGAACCTTCAATCAAATTCCAAATCAATTGTAGTCCAACACTGGATTTCTATAAAATCAAGGCTTAGCTCTTCATTTTTATCAACACTCAAATTTGCACAATTACTCTGGTGAATTGGCGATTGAAGGATTGAGCACTTGCGACAGGTGATTTGTGAGATCTTTCATAGTTGATCATAATCTTGCATAGTTTCATATCATAGTTTCATACCATAGATTTCATACTCATTCATAGCATTCTTAGATTGAATCTGCATTCCATTTCATTCATATAGATTAATTTCATACAGTTTTTCATAATACTACATAGAAAATACAAAAATATAGCTTAATCTGCATTCATAGTCTTTCATATTTTTTTTGCATTCAAATCCTTCATTTAAGTGTTGCATTGTCACTAATCTCGGTCTGATCTAAGAGTATCATACTCACACCTACTAGAAGGCAGTAAATTACCTGGTTAGTTTAGTTTCCATTTCATTGCAGATTTTGGTTTTCGCTAACCTCTAATGTTTTACTGAAGTGTTGTGTCTATAGCTAAGTACAAAATTCACACACACATTTCTGACGCCCGCCATGGGGCCCTGAAATGGGTTTCCATTCAATTTCTATCAATTTCTGGTTAAAACTGTGATCTTTTATTTTCTGTCCGTACATTTTTGGTATGAATTTTGTTAGAAAGTCATACCAAGAGGTACCCACTATCGTACGATAGGTGATCTTATCGAGGCTCATATCAGAAGCTAAACATTATCATTTGCAAGCTCGATTATTGTATGAGAAGACACCCACTATCGTATGAGTTTCCAAACTGTCATCTGGGAGGTAACCCACTATCGTATGAGTTTTGGCTCTAGAATTCAATTGTCGTTTCAAAATTTTTGGCAATTTTTTAGATTTGATTTTAAGCTTTGGTCTAACAGCTAACTCTAACAATTGAAATCTTCTATTTTTTATTGATATTTGTTGAATCTGATTGGAAAAAATGCAACTAAATTGCTAAAATAGGTAAAAATCTACTAAGCGCATTGCGAGGAATTCAAGTATTCTTCTCAAGCTGATAACATTTTGATTTGGATTAAAATGAACTCTCACGTGTCAAGCTTGTGTGACTTTTCTTACTTTCATATCACAGACTTCATTTTGGGCTATAAAACAAACATAGATTTGCTTTTTGCATATCTATTACACATAGTAAATAGGCCCTATGAACACTATTTGTGGATGATCTCGAGAGAGTGGGCTTCTATCACTTGTTCATGCATGTGAAGCTCTTCTTGACGAAGGATCCCCTTGTAGGTAGGGAGGTTACTGAGAAAGTCTCACGTTCTACTAGATTCATGTGTCTTCAACTTTTGATTGATACATTCTATCTCTGGAGAGGTTGATAGATCATAAGCGGTTGATGTCATAAATCTTTGTGAGATAATCTTGGTCTTAGCTTGTCGGATTAATCTGTCTGCTTTTTTTTAGTTAAAAGTGAAAAGGCTAGAGGACTCTGCTCTACTCCCTTTTTGGGTAGTATCAGAAACTTAGATCCTTGAATCTAGAGTCAATCTCCATGTGGTATCTTTTGTGAGTCACCTTTAGAGAGGGTTAACCATAGTGGACATTCCCTTAATTGGGTCAACCACGTGGACGTAACCTCAAGTGGTAATAGCCATTTTCATTGTGGTAGCAACAACCGCTATATAAATGTCCTTGTGGAGGAAATCTTCACAGGTGTGGTCTCTTATTAGGCTGTTAGATCTCCCTAGCAGCTCCTAATTGATTAATTTCTCAAAATGTGTCAAAACCCCGGTGTGCCTGGATTGGAGTTCACCCTCTTGAGATCACAAAAGTTTGCAGAGTCAGACCATTACTACAAACCCTAGTGAGGCCAAATTTTCATTTTTCTAGGAATATGTGCATTATTGAAATTTTTTTTGGAACATACATAATTAGCACTCCTAGGGATTAGCACATTCAGTCACTTGATTGTTCATGCGCAGGGTTGCTTTGTCCCCTGTTCATTGTTTTCAGACATTCTTGGAATCACTTGCTTACTATTTTGCGTGCTTGTTTATTTATTTGGTTACTAAAAATGAATGATCCTAGAATAATCTTCAAACCTAGACAAAAAAATTTGTGAACAATCTGAAACTGAAAACCTAAAATTTGCAAAATATGAAGTAAAATTCCTTTCGAGAGTCAAAAGTCATCCCACAAGGTCAGAAAGTCGTATGAGTTTTGGAAATTGTCATTTCAGAACCCCTGTATTGTCGTATGATAGCTTGGTATAGTGTCATACGAGTTTTGCCACTAGTCAAAAGCAAAAAGTCAAAATCCTGCTATCAACTGTCGTGCGAGCTTTGTAATTTTTGTATGAGTTTTGTCAAATGTCATTTCAGAGCATACCCACTATCGTATGATCCTATAAAAAGTCATTTGAGAAATTTGGAAAAATTGTCAGAAAGTGGTCAAAATTGTAAGAGACTTAGTTTTTACAGCCTATTTCCATAATCTGTCGAACAAATAGTTTTTACAGCCTATTTCCATAATCTGTCGAACAAATAGTTTTTACAGCCTATTTCCATAATCTGTCGAACAAATCACTGTGCTAGGAATAGAGCAGAAACTAGAACAAATTCATTCATTTTCCTCAAGTGAGCACTTGAGTCTGATTGTGTCTTTTGATTTATCGATTTGAGTCTTTTTCATCTTGTGTTATAACCTTGTCAAAATTATCTTCAAATTCAGTCTTCTTGCTAAAATGACTAAGTGTTGTGAGCTCATGCCCACCATCTATTGGGAATCTACCCACACTACTGTGGCACAATATCCTCCATTTACATCTGATATAATCTTCAATCAATTCAATCTTGACAAGGTTGCTTCATTCGATCTTCTTGAATCAAGTTATTCTTCAGTTGTCTTCATCTTTCTTTCTTGCTTCACCCAAGGTTAATGGTGGAAACTAGAGCTTCCTCACATAATAAATCCGGAGAAGCACTTAACACTACAACTTTTTCTACTCACATAGGTCCAAATCTTGAGAAAATCTACAATTTTGGTCTTTACGAAGATGACAGTCTTGGAAATTTTTGATTAAAAACTGGTTACATACCCCCTCCATCAACTCACAGAGGTAATAAAAAAACTCCACCTCAATCTAATCCAAGGAGTCCTAAAAATCCTAACATGTCTCATGGAGGGACACATCATGTGTCCCAAGGACATCAATATCAAAATGGTATGGATCAAGAACCTACACCTTCTGAAATTGCCCAATATCAAAATGATGATAACTTCAAAAGAATGATGAAGCATTTCTTGAAAGAAGATAGAGAAGCTTACTTTCTAGAGTTAGCTCATTAAGGAGCTAAACTCCCTCCAAACTTTAATATTGAAGATATCATTACACATGAGGAAGAAACTCCTATCATGGCTATGTTGAAACAGATGCATGCCATGCAAGTCAAACTTAACAAACTTGAGAAAGAAAAGGAACCTAAGGAGTTCTCCATGGAAGCTCTATGTCCTTTTCCATTTGGTAAAGACTTGTACATGCTACCATTCCCTAAAAGAGTGGAGATGCCTAAATATGATAAGTATGATGGAAACTCTAATCCTCAAGATCATGTTAGAGAATTTTGTACTCAATTTATGGAGTTTATGCATGAACCAACTTACTTAATGTGTCTTTTCCCTCGATCTCTGGGAGGAGAAGCCATTCATTGGTTCTCTAGAATGCCTCCTACTATCAAAACTTTTGAGGAGTTAATCAAACTATTCTATAAACAATACTCTTACAATATTCAACATCCGATCACCATGATTGACATTTGCAATCTGAAACAATATCCAGGTGAACCATTCCTAACATTTCTCAAGAGATGGAGGAAGAAATTTTCTCTATATGCTAGACCCATTCCAGAAACTGAGAAGCTAGAAATCTTCATCAATAATCTTGTTCCAGAAATCAACTACCCTTTGCAAATGCAAAATCATACATCTTTTGATTAGATGGTAGATAATGCGATCAAAATTGAGAAAGTACTTGTGAAAGGAGACATCACACTTCAAAAGGACAAGTATGAATCTAGATCTAGTTCTAAGGACAAGAACAAAAATTGGAACAAGAATAAAGGCATTGTCACAGATGGTGTTGTTGATACTATCTGTGCCCCATCTAAGGCACCCAATGTCAATCTCACTATTGGTACCCAAGCCATCAAAGCTTTCAAAGCTAAAAAAATAGAGTCCAACAAAAATTTATCTAATTACAAACCTTGGGCTACAAATCCTAATCACAAATTCACTCCTCTTGGAGAATCCTTGGAATCTACCATGAAAACTCTATTGGAAAACAAAATCATCTACTTGCCCAAGATAAAAGTCTTTGATCCTAAACCTAAACTGAAATGGTGGAGAGAGAATGATTTCTATGAATTCCATCGCAATAAAGGTCATAAGACTAATAACTGTGTTTTCTTGAAGCACATCATACAAGACAAAATTAATAATGGAGAAATCATGATTGAAAATCATAAGAGCAATAATGGTCATACAACATTCATAGAACCATTTCCTAAACATGGTAAAGAATATTCTTCTTCTCAGCCTAATATGGGTGCTAAAGTCAATTATGCATACTCTAGAAACAATTCTGTCATCAATATGGTTGAACCATGTCTATTTGAGCGTTGCAATGTCATCACAATTGTAAGGAAAGATAGAGAAAATCAATTAGCTAATGTAGTTACTCGATCACAAGCTCAGGCACACCTACAAGGACAAATACCAAATTCATCCAATGTCCCTAAGGTGCCTTTCAATCTTTCATCTGCTTCTAAACAGAAGGCTACATCTAAATCTTCAAATCCTAAAGACACAAGGCCTACTTCATACAATATTGTCCAACAAATCCAGCGCACAAATGCAAAAATATCCATGTTTGAGTTGCTTCAGATATCTCCAGCTCATAGAACCATTCTAGACAAAGCTTTGCTCAGATCCAATGTCCCTAATAACCTTGATTTAGATAGATTCCATACTATGGTTGGTCATCTTATGTCTCCACAGTATATTTCCTTTTCAGAGGAAGATGATAACTCCTTGAGTCATCCACATAACCAGCCCTTGCATATTGAAGTCTTGATCCAAAACTGTCATGTCAAATGTGTGTTGATAGATGGGGTTGCTAGTCTAAACATTTGTTCTTTCAGCTTGATTACACAATTGGGATTTTCAGAAATGGCCATTGATCCTAGAAAGAAGATAACTATCAAAGCATATGATGAGCAAGAAAGATCTTCCAAAGGAACAATTGTCTTACCTATCAGAGTAGGTCCTGTCATCAGAGATACTATATGTCAAGTTCTTGATCTACCTTTGGCTTACAATCCTTCTAGGGAGACCCCGGATACATGAGATGAAAGCTATTCCTTCTACATATCATCAATGTTTGAAATTTCCTTATGAAGGAATAGAGGTGATGATTTCAACTGATCTATATACAACTTGCAATGCATTGAAGGAAAGCACTGATAAACTTGTTCCTAATAACAGAGAATCTTCCACTAAACAGTCTGACATTGCTTCAAGATCTAAAATGGAAGACATTGCTAAAGAGGTCACAATCAAAGAAAAAGGTATGGGAGAATATACTATAGAGCCAGTCTTATCTTTAACATCTCTCCCTATCTTGCCTAAGTCTTATGGACAAACTCTAAAACAGTCCAAACTAGAGTCCAAAGAACCTCTTGAGGCATATAAAGGAAATTTTGTTGTAGAACAAGTGTCTAAGAAAGAGTTTAAAGAAGATGAAATTGTGCTTGCATGGCTATACAAAGATGAACCCAAATCTAAAGTTGTTCAAAAATGTGATGCTACAATACCGATTATCCCTTCTAAGTCATATGGCCCAGGGGACAAATTGATCACAAAAATGGGATATAAAGGAAAAGGACCTCTAGGACTATAGGGTAAAGGTCTTTTGTTGCCTCTTGATCATTGTGGCCAAGAAAACAAGAATACAACAGGTTTAGGATATAAGAAGAAACCTTTCTGTCTTAGCAAGAACTCCCCACATGTCTTAGAACAGATTGAGCCATCCACAACAAATCAACTAAAGGGAGAAACAAAAAAACAATATGATAGTGATGATTCAGACACCACTGAAGATCTCATTCCCTATGAGAGTTTTCTTAAAGAAATAAAAGACCTCCTTGAAGCTAAAGATGATCCAATAAAGAGAATCAATGTAGTAGAAACACAAGAACCTACTATGGAACAAGAGATAGTTGCAACATAAGAACCAGCTAATCTCGAAGGTAATCAAACAAAAAAAAGGGAAGATAGGCCTATCACTATAGCTGAGCACTTGGAGTGTTCCAGTTATTCTGAGACAGATTCCCATGAGTATGAATTCAAATAAGAATCTGAGGGTAACCCTTCTTGGGGTATTCATCTTGACTTTACTCATGTTCTTAGATTTCCTAGAGGCATAGATGAAGAATCTAATGACTATGAATGGGGAGCCATTCTAGAGGAAGATGAGCTTATTATAGAGAAACATGTTGATGTTATTCACCAATATGCACCTAAACCCAACATAAGTCTAGAGTGAAATTATGAACTTATTGAGTTTGATCCACCGATGGCTAAAGTGGACTTCCATAATGACATTGAGCTTATTCACGAATTGAATGTCTTAAGTTGTAATATCACCTTTGAACTCAAGCATCAGGTTAGGACCAATGATGATAGATCCATATCCGTAAACACTATTTCCCAATCTTTCACCACTTTGACTATCCAAAATCCTAAACTTCTTGACCACACCTCTACGAATATGAACCAAGGTATTTATACCTTTCCCAATGACTATGCCCTTGCTTGCTACCTTAATGTAGTTGAGCCTATGAGGAATTCCATCAATGAATCGAGCGTTAGCATGATGAAGTTAGACATCAAGTATCTTAGTCAGAAAAATAAGAATAAGAATTAAAAAAAAAGGAGCGCTGAGGGTGAAAACCACTTTGTGGTAGTCTCAGAACCTACAAAAGTAAAAATAAAAGATGTATCTAAAGGTGAAAACCTCTCTGAGGTGCCTAAGGATGAGATATTTGATGTCCTTCCTAGTCATTTATAGGACATATCTCCAGTTCTAATTGAGCCCACTCAATCTATAAACTTGGGAACAATAGAGGAACCATAGTTGATCCATGTAGCACAATCTTTATCAGAAGAAGAGAAGAAAAAATTTACAACATTCCTAATAGAAAAGAAGATCAACTTTACATGGAAATATTCAGATATGCCAGGGTTGGATCTTGATCTTATAATGTACCATTTATCTATAGCTCCAAATGTCAAACTTGTTAAGCAAAAATTGAGAAAGATACATCCTCATGTTGCACTCTTGGTAAAAGCTGAATTAGAGAAGCTACTAAAAGCTGGATTCATCCGTGTTATTGACTATGCTAAATGGATATCTAATATTGTACCTATTTCTAAACTAAACAAATCTATAAGAGTATGCACAAATTTTAGAGATGTAAATAAAGCATGCCCTAAGGATGATTTTCCACTACCTAACATTGATATGATAGTAGACATGACTGTGAGCTTTGAGATGTATTCTTTAATGGATGGTTTTTCTGGTTATAATCAAATAAAAATTGCTCCAGAGGATCAAGAGAAAATTGCTTTTACATGTGCATGGGGTACCTTCTACTGGAATGTCATGCAATTTGGGCTTAAGAATGCTGGTGCTACATACCAGAGAGCTATGCCATCTATTTTTCATGACATGATGCACCAAACTATGGAGGATTATGTTGATGATACTTTAGCAAAATCTATGATTAGAGCTGAACATCTAAATGACTTGAGCAAGATACTAGACAAAATGGAAAAATTTAGTTTCAGACTGAATCCTAAGAAGTGTTCTTTTGGTGTCACTTCTGGAAAGCTCTTAGGATACATAGTTTCAAAGAAGGGCATTGAAGTTGATCCAGCTAAAGTAAAGGCTATAATGGAGATGCAACCCCCAAAGAATATTAGTCAAATGAGGACATTACAAGGGACAGTACAATCTATCAGGTGTTTCATATCATAGCTTGCAGACATATCACAACCTTTTACAAAGACATTACATAAAGGTGTGACCTTTGCATGGAGTGAGGAATGTGAAAAGAATTTTAATCATATCAAGAAATATCTATCAAATCCTCCTATCTTGATGCCTCCTATTCAAGGGAAGCCTTTGATATTATCTCTTTGCTACATATACATCACTGGGGGCATTTCTTGCACATCATGATGAGAACAAGAAGGAAAGAGCTCTATACTATATCAGTAAAACATTGGTGGCATACAAAAAGAATTATTCTATGATTGAAAAGGCTTATCTAGTTGTGATCTTTGTGTCACAAAAACTAAGACATTATATGTTGGCTCATACCACACATTTGGTAGCGAAGATTGATCCACTAAAGTACCTACTAAGCAAAGCTGCCCTCATGGGTAGATTAGCCAAATGGGTCATGCTCTTAAGTGAATTTGACATTGAATATGTTGAAAGAAAAGCTATTAAAGGCCAAGTTATTGCTGATCAATTAGCAGATGCACCTTTGTTCGATGACACACCAATGCAAATGGAATTCCCGAATTCCTCCATCATGAATCTTTCTTCTAGAGAATGGCAATTTTTCTTTGATGGCTCCTATACACAAAATGGATCTGGAGCAGGCATCTTGTTTACCACTCCTTAGGGATACTCCATTCCTAAAGCGTTCATAATCAAATTTCCTTTTAGAAATAATATTGTTGAATATGAAGCCCTTTTAAATGGTATGAAAATAGCAATTGAGTGGAGAGTAACAGAATTACACATTCATGAAGACTCACAACTTGTTATCCATCAAGTCAATGATGTGTACCAAATGAAAGATGAAAAGCTCATTCCATACAAAAGAATGGTAGATGACCTAAAGAAATATTTCATATCTATCACATTTGAGCAATTTCCTAGAACAAAGAACAGGGCTGCCAATGCAATGGCAATGCTATCTACTTTATTGCAGCAGCCTGAACATGAGCTATGCTACAAGTTCCTGGTGGAAGCACTATCTTATCTTGCATATGATTCCCCTAAAACCCACATGATTTGCACTGTTATAGGTCATGATTCATCCAGATATAAAAACTTATTCTCTTATCTCAAAGACCAAATCATTCCCGATACCTTTAACTGCCATGAAAAGAGATACCTTATTCGCAATGCCTCTTGATATGTTATCATTGGTCACGATCTATATAAATGAGGTCTAGATGGTATGCTACGTAGATGTTTAGAATGGGAAGAGTCTCAACGTGTGGTAGAGGAAGTTCATGATGGTATTTGTGGGTCACACTTGAACAGTTTAACACTAGCTTGAAAACTTATTAGGGATGGGTACTATTGGCCAGAAATGGAGAAAGAGTCTATCAAGTTTGCTAAGAACTGTCAAAAGTGCCAAGTGCATGGTAACTTAATTCATGCTCTAGGGAGAGATCTAATTCCCTTTACTACACAATGGCCTTTTCACCAATGGGCATTTGATCTTATAGGAGCCATACATCCTCATTGTTCTAATGGAAATACCCATATAATCATAGCTATAGATTATTTCACAAAATGGGTAGAAACAGTCCCTTTGACACAAGCAACTAGAAAACAAATATCTATGTTCATCTTGAACTACATCATATGTCGGTATGGTATTCCACATTCTATGGTCACAGATAATGGTGGACAATTCAAAAACAAAGACTTAGATGATCTATGTGCCAAATTCAAGATCACACAACATTGGTCATCTATCTACTATCCTCAAGGGAATGGATAAGCAGAGGCTTCTAACAAGAATCTATTGAAAATCTTGCACCATATAGTTTATAAGATAGGAAGAGACTGGCATCTCATGATCAATCTAGCTCTCTAGGCCTACAAAACAAGTATCAGAATGCCCACTGGGGCTACACCTTTCACTTTAGTTTATGGGTCTGAAGTGGTACTGCCTATTGAGGTTGAAATCCCATCACTAAGAATCAAAATGCATGGTCTAGTAACTGATGATGACTACAAAGTATTTAGGCTGTAAGAACTTGAACTACTAGATGAGCGCAGACAAGCAGCATATGATCATCTCAGAGTGTATCAGAAAAGAATGTCTAGAGGCTATAACAAGAAAGTCAGACACATAGAATTTCAGGTGGTGATCTAGTCTTGAGAGAGAATCCTAAAAATCAATCACATAGAGAACGCAAGGGGAAGTTTGAACCCAACTGGTTGGGTCCCTTTGTTATCACTGCTACTTTTGGCTCTGGTGCCTATCAACTCTCAATGACTAAAGGAGAATAGCTCCAAGAACCAATCAACGTTCTTCATTTGAAGAAATTCTATGCCTAAGGCATTCAGTCTATGGTAAAATGTCCTAAAAAAAATCTTAAAATTTTGAAAAAGTCCTGAAAAAATGAACATCTTGGTGAAAACCTAGTAATAGGCACCTTGATGATTCACAAAAAAAATGATAAATATCAAAAATATCAAAAAATTTGGAAAAATGAAAAATACAAAAAAAAAATGAGAAAAAGAAAAAGTGCCTTGGTGAAAACCTGGAAACAGGTGCCCTGGTAGCAAAAATAGGATCTCTACCAAGATGGTGACAACCCGGCAAATGAGTGCCACTTGTTCAAAATGCTCCATCTATCGGTGTAATCTTGGTCTTTCCCAGCTTTCAGTCTTGGTTTAGTTTGTACATATTTCCCAGTGTGTTCTCGCATTCATGTTTTCAATAAGTCAGTCTATACACCAATCAACTCACGTGTCTGTATCCTATCAATGCTTAACACTTGGGGGAAATCAATATCATATCCTATGGCCTCCAGTACATCTTAGACAAGTCATATCCAGTCAGAGTCCTTTGAAGCTTCATCTGAGTCAGTTAGTCAGTCTCCTCTCCAGAAAAGGATTTTGCATCTACAACAACGCAATCAAACACAAACTGAAAATAATCTATGCTTTTTACATACTTTTATCTCCTTGTATGCTTACTGATTCGCAATGAGATTTTTGCATATTGTGTCCCTTTGAGCTCTTCGATGATGTCCTTTACAGGATTTAGAGAGTGATGACTAGGGCATAATATTTTCTTTGTTTTATGCTTGTATGTGAAAATCTAACAACTTTGGAAATTTTGGATTGAAATGGTGTTCGTCTATAAGAGCCTCTATCTCATATTGGATGGCCATGCATACCTTGACTATTGATACCTGGAAAATTCAAAGAAGTTTGATCTAACTATTATCTTTTTGAGTGAGTGAGTTCTCCTAGTGTGAAATGTGATCTTGCCTAAGGATGTGAATGATAAAGGGTCACTACGGGTAATTCACACTAGATTTAGAATGATCTCTTGACTATTTGATGTGTTTGAACACAAGGTGTATTCAGGTCATCATGACAGTTATGTTCTGATGCTTATACAAATTGCTATATCAAAATGGACATGATATTCAAGACATCTTGGCATTTATGCCTTGGTGCTTATATCTAATTTGACATTTCGAAAAAAAATTCAATATTCATATGTCCATGGTTGTCTAGCCAATGGGTGTTGTATTGATTCCTGCGCATACAAATCGATATTCATATGTCTCTGGTTTCATAACTAGTGGGCATTGTATTGATTTATCCGATTGCCTAAAAACTCAATGATGACAAATGATCGACACATGATCAGTGACTAGGTCTTAGGTCTTAGGTTGCATTTCATTCTGCATTTCATTTTGCACTTTGCATGATCTCACAAATTGCTTGAACACTTAAACAATTCTTCAAAACCAAAAATGCTAAACATGACACAAGGACTGAGCATTGTATAAAGGTTCCTCCAACAAAACATTAAGTAGAATCCTTTTTCGGGATCAAAATCAAAATTTGAGATCATTTATATTGTAAACTACTTGCATATTCGACCTTCAATCATCACAGAAATCCAGTATTGAACTTAATTGATTATCTTACATCAAACTATCAAAATTTTAACTTGGTCAACCATGGTCAAACCTAGTCAAACTTGGTCTTCAAGACCTCTAAATGATGCAAAACACATTCTTGAACGTGTATAACCAATTCTCAAATCAATTAACATGCCTCTGTACTATAACGCTGACTTTTCTTGTCAAATTTCAATTTTAATCCTGAAGGGGGAATGGTATTGCACATCATTCAAGTTTGTAAATCTAAGTTTGTAAATCAAATCTTTCCTCAGTGATCAAGACAACAACCACGTCTACTTACTGATTCATCTAAAGTCCTCGTTGCTTGGGGAAAATCTATCATCTCTTAAGGCATATCAGATTCATCAAGATCCATATCAATCTGGTATCCTAAATCTATCTTGTAAACTGTATTAGCTTTTTGTAACCATCAGTTCATTAGTGTTATTTCCTTGGTTCTTTGTAGCTGATGGGTTTAGGATTTGATACCAATATGATTCATATAAGGACATTGAGGTTTGGAATTGGTCATTCACTTCTTCGCAATCATAAGGTTCAGAATCAGGCATTTTGGCACTTTTTCATAATCACCGATTCATTGTTGATATAGCTAACATCATCATGATTCCTGGTCATTCTGGGCCTGGGTCGGTGTCTCTTTTCTTTAAATCTTTCAATTGGTTTATGTCTGAGAATTGGTTAATCTTTCAAATCTTTCAAATCAGTTTCATACATCTTTATCATACATAGACTATTCTTTGAACCACTACGCTTCACACAGTAATTCAAAGAGGGGCAAAATGTAATACCCCAAAGATGGGCTATAGGTTCATTAACCTCCTACATCTTCAAATCGAATGAAATCGACATCAAAGTCCTAACCTAAAGCACATCTGCACATTATCGAATTTAATTGATTTTATCCTAAATTCTGCATTGGGGAATATTCCTAAAAATATTCTTAATTTATGATAATTATTCTTAATTTAATGATTATTTGGCGATAAATCCTATTTATCCTAAAGTTTGATTAATTGAATATTCTGAATATTTAATTAATTAGATTTAATACTGCCACTTAATTGTTTAATTGGATTTAATTAAATTATTCCTAAATTGTATTATTTAATTTTGACAATAAATCAAAAATCTCATGACTAATTGATTAAATTCCTATTTAATTAATTAAAGTCAATAGTCAATATTTAATAATATAGTTTTTGAATAAAGTTTGATTTAATAATTGATTAACCCATAAATCAATTATTTTAATTTCAAAAATCAGATAAGTTGAGAATAAATCACTTTATTTTTAAATTAATTTATTATTAAATCATGCACAATCTGAAAAGCAGGCAACTAGAAATTAACAATCAATTTTAAAATTGAAACTCAACATTTGATGATGAGTTGAAATTTGATCTAAACTCATATTTTGAGTAAAACTCCACTTTTGCATGATTTTTGTGAGTTAATTATCTCTAATTTCTTGTTAACTCAAAAATCCACATGAGTTTATCAAGAGTGATTTATGGCTTTTCTCCTGCATCCTCAAAGCCCTGGATTTCTATAAAATCAAGGCTCAGCTCTTCATTTTTATCAACACTCAAATTTGCACAATTACTTTGACGAATTGGTGATTGAAGGATTGAGCACTTGCGACAGACGATTTGTGAGATCTTTCATAGTTGATCATAATCTTGCATAGTTTCATATCATAGTTTCATACCATAGATTTCATACTCATTCATAGCATTCTTAGATTGAATCTGCATTCCATTTCATTCATATAGATTAATTTCATACAATTTTTCATATTACTGCATAGAAAATACAAAAATATAGCTTAATCTGCATTCATAGTCTTTCATATTTTTTTTGCATTCAAATCCTTCATTTAGGTGTTGCATTATCACTGATCTCAGTCTGATCTGAGAATATCATACTCACACCTACTAGAAGGCAGTAAATCACCTAGTTAGTTTAGTTTTCATTTCATTGCAGATTTTGGTTTTCGCTAACCTCTAATGTTTTACTGAAGTGTTGTGTCTACAACTAAGTACAAAATTCACACACACAACTCTCATCTTGCTTCTGCATTCCCTCTACCTCATTTTGATTTCGATCCCGAGGGGGCAGACATATCCTATCGGCTATTCTCCAAAGCATATGCTTGACCATTCCATTTTCTCTGATCTATCTATTGATCTATTGTGCTTGACATGTTAGTTCTCATCTCGAGTTTTGATACTGTCCATCTCTTTCCTAAGTGTTTAGTACTGTCGCTACCAGATTGACCATGCAGGATTTGCTATCTCTCTGCACTTTATTCATTGGAGTCAGATCTCTATCTATTGCCTTCTTGGCTGATTTATTCTTTGATGTAATGTGTTCCCAGATCGATCACACATTATTCAAAGAGGGGAAAATGTAATCACCTAAAAATAGTCACCTAGACTACTAGCCCCTTTCTAGCATTATTTGCTAAATTTATCAATTGCTTATTCTTGATCAAATCCTAATTTTATCATTTATTCGATTATATTCTATGGATTAACCATTTTATCCTAAGTCTTTATTTAATTAAGAATAATTCCCTCCTCTTTTATTAAATAAAAATCCCCACTTCCCTTTTATCCTAAGTTGCACAAATAAAGCATTATTCCTATTTAATAAATAAGAAGAAAAGGCTTTTTTGTCTCACACGGGGCACAAAAGTCAACACTTCTTTCCCATTGGAGGAGACTTGTGCACAAGGATTGCTCCCACTTTCAAACTCCACCCTTGATCAAATCTTTTGTCTCTTAATCTCCATGGTCCATTTATCTTTAAAAGGAGAGCTCTCTTCTAATTCTAAAGATCCCACTCTTGATGCTAATGTTGTGCTGTAGGTTTTCTTGGTGACATTGGAGCTTTTGAAGAACTTGTTGCATTTTAGTCTTCATACTCACATTGTAGCTTAGTCTCTTCATAGCATTCTTAGCTTAGTTTCCTTTCATGCTTTAGCTTAGTTCACATAGTTTAATTAGTAATGGCTTGTAACACTCTCATTTTCATAGATTAGTTGCATTCTTGCATTCTGATTCTAGCATAGCTTGCATTGCATTTTCATTGTGATTCTTGAAGATATGGGTATTCTTGCCCTTGTCTCTTTGAATCTCCCATTGCATGGTTTACTAGCAAGGTTGCATACTGAATAGCTCTAGCTGAGAGCCCTCTAAAAACCCTTGCACTCCATGCCTAGGGAGCTCTAGGTCCCTTTTCAAGGTTTCCAATCTATGGATGCTCTTGGAATCAATGGCTTAGAGAAGTGCACGTCCTGAGTGTACAAGGTCAACCTTGATTAAAGGATTTAGACTGATACAATAGTTAGAAAGTAACAGTAGGTTCTGATCTAAAATATACAACTCACTTTGCAAATACAGATCCAATTTGCTCATATGTTGATTTACTGACTAACCTTCCTTTCCATCTCCATCTCTGATGTTCTTGAAATTCTCTTCAAGCAATCACCACAACTTTGTTAAGCTCTTCATAGCTTCACCTTATCCTTCTGCTTAGATTCATCAGACAATAACATCAACCTCTTCCACACTCTATGTAACCTCACAATTAGGTAATCCTTATACCTCCTTGATTAGGTAGATTAATCTTTTGTCGCTTAATCTCTTCTGTAGATCTTAGGTTTAGGTTAGATTCATTGAATCATTCCATCATTTTGTTCTCCTTCTTTTCCTTCTAGAAACATCTTCAAACTTCTCTTTGAATCCATAAGAAAATGGTTTTCCATGCATTAAATGCTACATACCATTCATTAATAATTTCAACACATTTTACATATCCCAAGAATTCAACTATGTCGGCTGGGATTCTCAATTCTTTCACAAAATGTAAATTACTAACACTCGGTCAATACTATGTTCATCTCCTTGATCATTACTGGATATCTTGGTCATCGCTAAAACGTTCCTCCTCAACAAACATTATCTTTGCTTGATTAATTATCTGTCGCTCGACAATTATTGATGCTTGGTCGACACTAGATTTGCTTGGCATATACTGGCACTTGGTCGACACTAGATTTTCTTGACATATACTGGTGCTTAGTCGACACTAGCATCACTCAGCTTAAAGTAGATTTCTTCACTTTTGCTCGGTTAAGCCTATGTTTCCAGTCTTTCTTCTTCACTTGGTGTTAAAGATAAAAACACACATTACCTTGTCAATGTGCCAACTAATCAAGTACCCATTGAAATATCACATAACTCAACCTTTCCTTAGGTCCTCTTTTCAAGTCCTCTTCATCAATCAAAAGATATGGTACTCTCCTAGATAACAATTATCTTACCAGTTAAGGTTTGACATCAATGACAATATAACAATTGTTTCAATTATAGTTTCCAACACTTTTTAGTGAGGAAAAATGAAGTAAGGAGGACATGGGCTATGATGGTAGACTTTGTCTATGACTAGGAGCTTGAACTAGCGACAAGAATACCCATGAGTCAAATGAACCCTGATTTGTTTTGATTGAGATTGATAGGGGTCTGGGAGGAAATGGAGTGTCAAAAGAGGTAGAGGCGAGTAGTCACATGGGGACATGGTCATGGTGGGGAAAATGGTGCTCTAGGTTGGAATCGAGGTGATCATGGTGGGTGAGGAAGAACTTGGAGAATGGGTCATGCACCTCGTAGAGATCGAGCTCAAGGGCGAGGTGTGTTGGCTAGTGGTGGTGGTGAGATCTATGAGGCAATCAATGCTTGTGGAGCTCCTTATGTCCATATGGAGCATGAAGATGGAGTGTGCATGGGTGGTGAAATGTCAGGTGGTGGTGGCATGGGTGAGAAGGGTGGTTCATCGCCCCTCCTACTCCCATCCCACCCTCTTTCCTAAATATTTTCATGTCTGGTTTGGTCTATAGATAGGTATAGTTTGGTCGAGTGGAAATATAAATTTTGTAATGCATAGTACAATGTTGAATGGTTTGATATGGGAGTCTTTTTGTATTGTATCTTCTCCCAATTGAATGTAAATGAGTCATTGCATCTAATACCAAGTGGTCAATTTTTGGTGATATCAAGTAGTGAGTCTAGATTTTGGGGTAGTGCTGTGAAATGAGTTATCTCAATATTGTAATGCTTATTTTATAAATATTAATAAAATAATCTTTCATTGATTAAAAAATTGGTAAATCTTTTTTAAAATCTTATTTATTTATTATTACGTATATTTTATTTTATTTTTATATATCTAAGGTATTTTCTTATTTGGATGTGTGTGTGTGAAAATTGTACTTGATATGTAGACACAACACTTCAGTAAACATTAGAGGTTAGTTAAAATCAAAATCATGCAATAGATGAAAAACTAAACTAACCAGGCAATTTACTTCCTTCTAGTAGATGCGAGTATGTATTCTCAGATTGTACCGAGATCAGTGACCTTGACGACACCTAAATGAAGGATTTGAATGTAATTCTAGATATGGAATGAATGCAATTAATCTATTTTCTTTTGGTTTTTAGATGCAATAAGATGAAAAATGGATATGAATCTATGATATGTAAAAACTGATATGCTATGATATGCTAAATGATCTAACAAATGAAAACTAATATGATATGAAAAACTATGCAATATTGATCTCACAAAGCTTGGATTCGCAAAGATGATTCTTCAGTCTCCAATTCAGCAGCGTGATTATACAATTCTTGTGGATGATTTGTGAAGAGCTAAAGCCTTAGTTTATAGAAATCTAGGGCTTTGGAGGTGCATGGAAAAAACCATAAATCACTCAAATAACTCAGGTTGATTTTTGAGTTATTTTTAAATAAAGGATAATTAACTCACAAAAACATGCAAAAGCAGAGTCTAACTCAAAATAGAGTTTAGCTTTAATTGATAATTGATAGTTGTCTACTTTTATGATTGTGCATGTTTTATTTATGAATTAATTTAATAATAAAGTGATTTATTTCCAACTTAACTGATTTTGAAAAATAAAACAATTGATTTATGGGTTAATCAATTATTTTTCAAATTTTTATTCAAAAACAATATTATTAAAAATTGACAACTTGCTTTAATTAATTAAATAAGAATTTAATCAATTAATGATAGGAATTTTGATTTATTGTCAAAATTAAATAATACAATTTAGGAATAAATATAATTAACTTCAATTAAATAAGTAAGTGGCAGAATTAAGTCTAATTAATTAAATATTCAGAATATTCAATTAATCAAACTTTAGGATAAATTGGATTTATCGCCAAATAATCATTAAATTAAAAATAATTATGATAAATAGGAATATTGCTAGGAATATTCCCTGATGCAGAATTTATGATAATCAATTAGGATTCGATGATGTTCAGATGTGCCTTAGGTTAGGACTTTGATGTCGATTTCATTCGATGTGTCGATTTAGGAGGTTAATGAACCTATAGCCCATTTTTGGGGTATTACAGGATGACCTGATTTGGACAATTGATGGTTAAAACTAAAACAATGCTTTATTTTTATATATTGAAGGTATTTTCTTATTTGGACAATTGATGGATAAAACTAAAATGATATTTTATTAGTACTTGCTCTTAGGCTAAGTCCTAGTGCAATGAGTTGTACTTAAATAGCTATTAGTACTTGCTATTTGAACCAATTATAAGTAGGTAAGTAGTAGACATGTTCCATTCATTCTCATGAGAGATGGGTTCTTGTGAACCACTACTCATGAAACATTGGTAAATGAGTTTGACTCAAAAAACTACACACTTGAATCCTAATAGCAATATCACAATTATAAGTAAGTATTTTTTTTTCAAACTTATTTTGTTGTTCTAAAGTTTACATGTATATTACTTAAGTCTATAAATTGTGAAAAACTTTTTTCTTGATTATGTTTGAGCAATACATTTAAGGTCTTATACACATATTTTTAGGAAAAGAAAGTATAAATATTTATTTTTTCAGAACTTTTTAAGCATTTTCCCTAATTTTTAGGAACAAACTTTGATCGGAGAGCCACCACTTTCCTCATCCTAGTAGAAGTTTTTCCAACGAGACTACGTTCAACTTGCCATGGAATTTCAGCTGACGCTAGGAAGGTGAGCACCATTGTCAAAACCTTCAATTTTCTATATAGCATGCATATTGAAGATGTTGACCATGGCTACCACAAGGGCATCAGCATCAAGAAATTTCTCATTGTTCTGGGAGTCACCAATGCTTTCAGCGTTTTGTTCACATTTTTGGTGCTTAAAACCAATGACAAATCATTGGAAGAACTCTTTGGGGAGATAATTATTTCTGTGTATATTAAAAATAACACGACTATTAAATATCTAAAATATTAATTAAAAATACTTGCACAACCATAGACCACGGAAATAGATTTAGGCAAACAATTTTGTAGTGTTTCTCTCAATTTTGGTTTGTCATTTTTTCTATCAATTTCATTAGTTATTTTTCACCTATAAAAGAAGAAATGCTATAATAAAGTTGGGGAGATTTATTTATTTATTTTCAAAAAAAGGTACTTTTTACTTCTACGTATTAACTACACATTTATTTTTCAAAATACATTTCTTTTATTAAATTAATGAAATGTTATAAACTTTCTCAAGGGTGTCAAAAATATTGATTTAATTTTTTAATAAAATAAATAATTATTATTAATATTATAATTATTTGCAATATATATTTATATAAAATATTTGTTATATTATTATAATTATTAATTATATTCTTATTATTTATTTATTATAATGATATATTACTTGTAATTATATTATATATGTTATAATAATAATGTATAATAAAGAAATTTATATATTATTATTTTTATAATATAATGATATATTATTAATAATTATTTTATATATAATTACAATCTCAACAAGACTGCAATGGAGCAAAATTTCTGCCAAAAATTGGGAGGATTATTTTGTTATGAAAGTATAAAATATTAAATAACTGTAGAGGTATGTGAGAAGGTAGATGGTGAAAAAGCTTAAAGTATTTTATCACAAAGTTTTTGCATGTGAGTGTATGGTGTAAAAATGACCACACTTCTATGAACCATTACATGCAAGGTTTTTCAACAATGAGGCCTCACAAAGCGGCCTCACAAAGCGGCTCATAGATCTCTATGCATGGAGTTGCAAGGGACTTTGATAAATTTTCTCTCAGCTAGAGCTACAAACTTGTGACCTTGCTAGTCAACCACACAATGAGAGATTCAAATCTAAAGACAAGAGCAAGAATGCCAATATCCCCAAGTTGAATCAAAGTATTCAAATGCAATGTAAACTAATATGAATATGCAAGACTAATCTACCAAAATGAAAGTACAATGCAACTATGAAAGGAAATAGCAATGGATTACAAATCCCCTAATTAAGCTATGTGAAGCTAATCTATCGCATAAAAGGAAACTAAGCTAATATGCCATGATTATGCAACTAAACAAAGGAAATATGCAACTAAATGAGATGCAACAATGAAAATCAAGTCTTCAAAACTTGATGTAGAATGTCTTCAATAAGCTCCAAATAACCTAGAAAACCTGCAGCATAACATTAGCATAAAAGAGATGGATGCAAATGAAGGAGAGAGCTCTCCTTTTATAAGAAATGAGGTGAAATGGACCATTGAGATTAAGAGGCAAAATACTTAATCAACGGTGGAGAAAAAAGGAAGCTTGATCCTTGTGCACAAATATCCTCCAATGAGAAAATAGGAGTTGACTTTATGTCCATATGGGACAAAAAGTGCTTTTTCCCTTTTCATAAAATAAGAATAATACTTTATTTGTGCAACTTAGGATAAGAAGAAAAGGTGGGGCTTTTTATTTAATAAAAGGAGAGGAAATATTCCTTTTAAATAAATAAAAACTTAGGATAAAATGGTTAGCCCATAGGATAAAAATCCAATATATGATTGAAATTAAGATTTGATTAAGAAATTGATAATGTGGAAAATATTGATTATTGATAAAACTGATTCATGGTTGATAAATCAAATAAATGGGGCCCAAAGTCTAGGTGACCATTTTTGGGTGCATACATTTGCCCCTCTTTGACTACTATGTGATCGATTTGGGAACACATGTAGTCAAAGAATGAAGTTGAAATGTGAGATCGATCTGGGATCACAAAACAACTCAGATGTGAGGTCGATTCAGGATCACACCCAGACAAACATAAACAAAGGCCTTTGAACATGAGGTCGATTCGGGATCACATTCAAAGTAAGAGATAAGAATCTCAAATTTGAGAAAAAGCTTACAAAAGATGTCTGAATCAGGAAAATCAAGAGAATCAGGGATGAGAATTCCATAGGTACTGCCCCCTCGGAATCGAAATTGAAATCATATAAAGGAGAACAATAAATCGATAAAAGATGATCAAATCGAAATGAAATCATAATCAAAGATAAATGATAATAGGATAACCATTAGGCAATGAAACATGCCCCAGTGAGGAAGTAGAAGAATAGAAATAGAAGACTAGGAATAGAGTGAATGAAAAACTAGAAAATTTGAGAGACATGGAAAGGAAGAAATTCCATCAAAGATCAAAGAATTATGCCTCAAAAGGGTTTGTCAACTACGTAGAAGAGGGAGAAGATTTGAAATTTGATTTTAACTTTCAAGATGACCTCAAATTTTGATTTCGAGTCTGAAAATGGATCTAGGACGTCAAAATTAGCTAGGGGTGCAATTTTCACGCAATTTTGAGGTGTTCTAAAAATTAGATCAAAAAGTCAAAATGCTATATAAGGGGTGAAAATTTCATAGAAAAGGATGTGAGATGAAAGACAAGAAGTGAAAGACATGATCGAGAGGAAGTGGAAGGTGAGTGCAGTTGACCAACAGGTCCATGTAAGATGAAAAGGAGAGCTCTCTCCATATGCAAGATGCAAAACTAAACTAACATGAACCTAGGAATGCAAGCTACTATGAAAAGTGGTTGACTAGCAAGGTCACAATGCTTATAGACATCTAATTATCATCATCGAGCGTTAGGTAGCTCCGTAAGATCATACAATGCACACTAATATGATCTTTATCAGATAGAAATGTGGAAATCCCACCTAGGCATCAAAGACATGCAGGTCAAAATGACTAATGTAGTGAGATTACCTAAGTTTGATATGGCAAGATTATGCTTGTATCAAGACACATTAAAGTCAGGATAGCTAGAAGCATGCACTCGCTAAACAGTCAAGGATAATACCTTGTCAATCCATAGTGTTAAGTAAAACTAGCATAAATGCTCATGATAGTTAGGATCAACAAAATATACCCATAAGCAGATAAAGAAAGAAAAAATGTTCTCATACCCTCAGTCTTCTAGCTATGCATCATCGAAAACTTCTCAGGGAGAGACCACTCATCAAAGAAATCCTCATAGACAACACACAAAGAAAAATAAAGTCAACATATCTCAATGAGTTGATTGTTTAAGTGCATGTGTGTTGGTCATAGAGTCAGACTCTAATCATCGCATCTGCAAATGAGAAATATCACATCAAACTTAGACTATTGGGTAAGACATCTGATAAGTGTTAAGAAACACTCGACGCAAGGGTAGTGTTGAAAAACACTGTTTGTGTTGGTGTTGAAAAACACCTGTTTGTGAAATGCCCCAAGAGACAAATGCACCTAAAGGACCTATGCTAACAGGTATGTCCCCTAGACAAAATTAAAGACCAATTCTAGTACCACGCCAAATAAGGTCAAGACATGATGGAGAAAGGTTCAGTGTCAAGGACGCATGCTAACAAATAGGAGTGCAAAGGCCTCAAGTAGTGCTTGTTTCCAAGTTTTCACCACTTGGATTTTTATTGCAATTTTTCTCTTTTTTTCATTTTTTTGTATTTTTTCTACCAAGGCGCCTGTTTCCAGGTTTTCACCAAGGCACTTTTTCTATTTTTTTGAATTTTTTGCATTTTTTGAATTTTTTATATTTTTTCAGGACTGTATATGCTTTTTAGGATTTTTTTTAGCATCATATATTAATTTTTTTGGTATTTTTTTAGGATCATAAAATATGTACAAAGGATGCCCCCAGATAGAAACGGGCATCAAGGATAGAACTTCTTTAGGTGCAAAATGTTGATGGGCTCAGGGAGCTATTCTCCATCTTCATTTGACAGTAAATATGCACCTGTACCAAAAGCTGCTATAATAATGTATGGTCCAAGCCAATTAGGTTCGAACTTGCCCTTTTGTTCTCTATTTTTTTGATTCTTAGGGTTCTCTCTCAAAACAAGATCACCTATTTGAAATTCCCTAGGGTGAACCTTCTTGTTGAATGCTTTGGACATACGCTTTTGATATACTCTCATGTGATCAAAGGAAGTCTTACGCTTCTCATCTAGAAGTTCTAGTTCTTGTAACCTCATGGCACGGTAATCCTCATCTGTAATCAAACCTTTGAGTGAGACTCTAAGTGAAGGTATCTCTACTTCTAAAGGTAATATCGCTTCAGCGCCATAGGTAAGTGCAAAAGGAGTGGCTCCTGTAGGTGTGCGAATGCTTGTTCTGTAAGCCCATAGTGCTGGATTGATTTGCAAGTGCCAATCCCTACCATTCTTGTGTACTGTCCTATGAAGAATCTTAAGAATGGTTTTATTAGAGGCTTCTGCTTGTCCATTTTCCTATGGAAAATAGATGGAGGACCAATGTTGCTTAATTTTAAACTTATTTCATAAATGCTTTAGGTCCTTGTTCTTGAATTGACCTCCATTATCAGTAATAATCTCAGAAGGCACTCCAAATCGACAAATAATATGATTCAAAATAAATAGGGAAACTATTTTGCCTGAGGCAACAGAAAGAGGGACTGCCTCTACCCATTTCGTGAAATAATTAGTAGCTGTGATGATAAACTTATGTCCACCTGATGAGTTGGGGTGAATTTTCCCCACAAGGTCAAAGGCCCAGCGCTGAAATGGCCAATGAGAAATAGAAGGAATTAGCTCCCTACCTAGAGCATGAATCAAGTTTCCATATTTTTGACATTTCTCACAAGACTTAGAGAAAGCTACTACATCTGTTTGCATTGTGGGCCAGTAATACCCTACCCTAAGCAACCTTCGGGCCATGGAAAGACCATTGGAATGTCCACCACAAATGCCCTCGTGGATGTCCGCTAACACTTGGTTGATTCCTCCTTTTCCAAGCACCTAAGAAGTGTCCCATCTAAACCCCTCCTATATAAATCACCAAAGATAAGGGTGTGGCGAGAGGCATTACGGACAAGGTTTTGACATTCAGAATGGTTGAATGTGTCAGGGATGATGCCATCATAGAGATATGAATAGATAGCACCATATTGGGAAGACTCATGAGTGACCAGGGTACAAATAACATGGCTTTCAGATGAGTCAAATATGGGATGGTGTAGCTCTTCCACCAGGAATTCAAATCTTGATTCATGTTGTTCCAATTGAAGGAGTGAAGCTAATGTGGCCATAGCATCTGCAGCTTTGTTTTCTGCTCTAGGGATCTGTTGAAATGTCACAAATGTAAAGTAATGTCTCAATGATTCAACCATCTTTTTGTAAGGTACCAATTTATCATCCTTGATTTGATACTCCTTATTGACTTGGTTGATAATTAACTGTGAATCCCCAAAGACATGTAACTCTGTTATGTTCCATTCTATAGCCATTTTCAATCCATTGGTCAAAGCTTCATATTCGGCAATATTATTTGTACATGGGAATAAAAGTTTGTAAGACTTTGGAATGTTGTACCCATGTGGAGAGACAAATAATACTCCAACACCTGATCCATTTTGCATGTGGGAACCATCAAAGAACATCTTCCAAGTGTGGGTAGTCATATACAGTATGTGTTCATCTGGGAATTCTACCTAAATAGGTATACTATCCTCAACTGGGAAGTCAGCTAATTGGTTAGCAATAGCTTTCCCTTTTATGGCCTTTCTTTCAATGTACTCTATGTCAAATTCAGATAAAACCATCATCCACTTGGCAAGCCTACTCGTGAGGGTAGCCTTACTAAGCAAGTACTTAAGAGGATCAATTTTTGCAACTAAATGTATAGTATGAGCAAGCATATAGTGTTGAAACTTTTGGGAAGCAAACACTACTGCCAGACAAGACTTTTCAATGCTATTATAATTGATCTCATAAGATACTAGAGTACGACTAATGTAGTAAATGGCCCTTTCTTTCCCAGTATCATCTAATTGAGCCAACAATGCCCCCAAGGAAGACTATGTTGCTGAAATGTATAAAATCAATGGTTTTCCAGGAATAGGCGGCATCAAAATCAGAGGATTAGCCAAATACTATTTTATTTGATCAAGGCTCTTTTGGCAATCCTCATTCCAAGCACATGTGTCTCCCTTATATAATGTTTTATTGAATGGTTGCACTCTATCTACAAGCTGTGAAATAAACCTCCTTATGGATTGGAGTCATCCTTGAAGACTTCTCATCTGACTAACATTTCTTAGAGGTGGCATATCTAATATAGCTTGGACCTTTTCAGGATCAACCTCTATTCCTTTTGTTGAAATTATGAATCCTAGGAGTTTACCTGAGGCAACTCCAAATGCACACTTTTTCAGATTCAATCTAAGCTAAAATTGTGCCATGCGATCTATAATTACTTCCAGATCATCGAGGTGTGTATCCCATTTTCTAGATTTAGCCAAGGTATCATCCACATAATCTTCCATGTTCTTATGCATCATATCATGAAAAATTGTGGTCATAGCTTGTTGGTATGTTGCTCTTGCATTCTTTAGGCCAAATGGCATGACGTTCCAACAATAGGTTCCCCATGCACATGTGAAAGCTATTTTCTCTTGATCTTCAGGAGCTATTTTTATTTGGTTATCTGGAAAACCCATCCATTAAGGAGTATATCTCATAACCCGCCGTCATATCCACTATCATGTCTATGTTCAAGAGTGGAAAGTCATCCTTTGGGAATGCTTTGTTGAGGTCTTTGAAGTCTGTGCAAATGTGAATGGACCTATCATGTTTTGAAATTGGAACAATATTGGAGATCCACTCAGCATAGTCGATAGCTCTAATAAATCCTTCTCCTAAGAGCTTTTCTAATTCAGCCTTAACAAGGAGAGCTATGTGAGGATGCATTTTCCTCAATTTTTGTTTAACCAGTTTTATTCCTAGAGCTATAGATAGATGATGCATAATAAGATTAGTGTCAAGTCCTGGCATATTTGAATATGTCCAAGCAAAATTGATTTTCCTCTTTTGCAAAAACTTTGTATATGCTTCTTTTTCTTCAGCTGATAGAGACTGAGCTAGGTGCACTATTTGGGGAGCCTCTTCTATATTCACATTCACTGGTTGCATAGGCTCAATAAGAACTGATGACTTGTCTTGGAAGTAACTTGGCAAGTTATTAAGTACCCCATCCTTAGGTGCCTCAAAGATGTTTTCACCCTCGAATACATCTTTTCTTTTTACTATTTTTGGTTCTGACACTGCCACAAAGTGGTTTTCGCCATCAGACCTATTTTTCTTATTTTCTTTTTATTTTATTTTTAGACTGAGGTACTTAATATCAGGCTTTGTCATACTTGTTGTTGGTTCACTGGTGGAAGAGACTACAGGTTCAAGAGCATTCAAATAGTAGGCAATTTCGTAGTCATTCTAAAAAGTGAGGAGTTTAGGCTCTTGATGTTGCTAAGACCAGTCAATTAGGTCATAGTGAACAAGGGGTAAGTCAATGACTGGTTCAACATTGTTTATGTGGAAGGTGTTATCTCTGGTGACCATACAATCAGGATTCATCAAGTGCCCTCCTAAGATACCCGAGTCAGGATTTGTCCTACCAAAGGAAGTGTCATCCACTAAGGCAATTCGAGGAGTCCAATCCTCTAGTCCTACACTAAGCTCATTGGTCACATCGGGTAGAGTACTATAAATATGGACAACATCCATGTCCAAATCAATTGTTGCATCTGAAAGTGAGTCCCATTTGAACTCATGTGAATCTATTTCTGAATCATTATTTGGGCCTTGTGATGTAGAAGCCTCAAGATTGGGAAGAGTTTCCCCTTCTCTAACACTAGCATTGTTACTATCCATCGCAGCTAGGATAGCAACACTTTCCATTGTCAATCTAACATTCATATAGTCACTATCTGTCATAGCTAGGATAGGAGTACTGTCAGTTGTCAAATCTTTTGAATCCCCCCAAAGGAGATTTGTTGAAGGCACCCAATCATCAGACATGTCTTGTTGATTAGAAAGATTAGGTGTGTAGTTTGAGTCATTGTCACTGTCCGTCACAACTGAGACAGGGACACTTTTATGTTTCTTATTTTCAAAACCTAAGCCAACTGTTGACTTATTCCTTCATCCAAAAAGGGCATGGTTAAGAGGTTCAGCCTTAGCATCCAACCTATGACTAAGGGGACCATGTCCTGGATAATCCATATTCTTGACCAATGTATACCCTCTCCCATAAGCTCTAGGGGAAGGTGCAAAATTATCATTATGTAGGTATTTCTCTTCTCGATAAATCCACTCCCTAATGGCAACCTCTTCTTTTTCTTCTTGAATCAGAACTGAGGATTCTACAAACTTATCAAATAATGTCATGGCTAAAGACGAGGGCTTCATTTCTTGAGAAGGTTTTCCATAAGACCTAGGGGAAATTGGCAATTTTGTGAATGAATCCATTTTGTAATCCCCCATACCAAGATCTATGGTCTTGAATTTATTCTTGCATTATTCAAATGTAGTATCAAAAGTGTTAGCTTCCCTATTCAAAGGAACATGAGACCCTGCTGAAATTGTGTTGACTGACAGTGTGCTGTCCCTAGGTATGCAGACTTCTATTCCATTGTAAGGGAACTTTACACACTAATGATAAGTAGATGGGACCGCTTGCATCTCATGTATCCATGGTCTACCTAACAAAATGTTGTAAGCCAAAGGACCGACATCAACAATCTGAAACAAAATATTTCTCTCTACAGGACCAATTCAGATAGGAAGAACAACCAATCCTTTAGAACTATGTTTTGCTTCATCATAAGCCTTGATAGTTATCTTCTTCCTTGTATCAATGACTTCTTCTAAATAACCCAAGGCCTTCAATAAGCTCAAATAACAAATATTAAGCCCAGCACCCCCATCTATCAACATGCGCCTCACGCGGGTCTTGTGGATCATAACCTCTATATGAAGGGCCAAATTGTGTGGGTGGCTTAATGACTTGTCATCTTCTTTTGAGAATGTAAGGTAGTGAGGGCTAGCCATGTGGGTGACCATATTCTAGAATTGATCTACATCTATATCATTAGGGACATTAGCCACTTGCAAAGCATCCTCAAGGACATGCTTATGCCTGGGGGACAATTCCAAAAGCTCAAAAATAGATATCTATGCTGGTGTGCATTGTAATTGATCAATAGGGTTATAGTTCGAATCAGGACCAATGGCAGGTTTAGGGAGAGCACCTTTCAACATGGGTTGCTTACATTTACTAGAGCTAGGACCTCTAATAACAATGGGAGCTTGAGACTGACTCCTAGTGATGGCATTGAGGGGTTGAGACATCCTTCATGAGTGAGGACCTCTTAGGACCACAATGGGTCCTTCATCAGGCATAGGAGTCAAATCCACATCATATCCATAAGGGTCTTTCCCTCTCATCATGTTGACATTATCATCACCAACTTCGAGCATGTTAATAACATTCTCCACATTTGTGTAGGTGTAATTAATAGTAGCCTTGCCATTCTTATTGCTAGAATTCTCTCCTTTCTCATATTTGGGCAAGGGTTCTTTAAAAGCTTTGTGATCCGCATTAGTGGTTAAACCATCAACTTGTAATCATCCACTTTCAATAAGATCTTGGACAAGATGCTTAAGTTTAAAACAATTTTCTATATCATGTCCAATTCCATTGTGAAAGACACAAAAAGCCTTCTCATCCCACCAATGAGGCTTAGGATCTGGTATGCGGTGCTTTGCAGGATCTTGGGGGTGCACCAAATTATGAGAAATTAATGTCTTGAAAATGTCTGCATAGGAGTCCCCAAGTTTGGTAAATTGCCTCTTTTCTATTTTAGGTCTCACTTGATACTTGGGTTTATTCTCTTATTGTGCTGAAGATGTTTGCAGCTTCATGGCTTGGACTGCATTGGAGAGATTAAGAACTCCTTCATTCTTAGGTTGAGATGAGTCAACAACTCTGTCATTGACCACTTGCTTATTCTTGTTCCAATAAGGGTTCTTTTTGTCCTTATTACCATTAGTGTTGTTGTTTTGGCCATTGTTGTTATTAGTTGGTTTAGCCAAAATTCCTTGTTCTTTTAGGACATCCTCTATGCGACATGCCACTTCTACCATGGTATCAAAAGAATTAAATGGGATCTTCCTGACTTCATACCTTAGCTCTAGTATTAAATTGCTCACAATGATGTCTATTCTTTCTTCCTTAGGAATTGTCCTAGGATACTTTAAGCATAACCATCTCCATCTTTGCAAGAAGGTGACAAAAGGTTCTCCTTGATTTTGTTTGAGTTTGCACAAATCAAGCATTGTGACTGACCTAGATAGATTGTAAGCAAAATGTTGGACAAATCTTTGGACAAGTTCCTTAAATGTCTTCACTGGAGGAGTAAGGTTGGTGAACCACTCCATAGCTTGACCTTTTAGACTCCTTGGGAATAATCTCATTAAATAGGAGTCTTCATGATGAAAAAAAAAGCTCATTATATAAAATTTTCTAACATGGTCATGAGGATCACCAATGCCATCATATTTGTCATAAGTTGGGAACTCAACCTTCTTAGGAAATTCAATCATCTCCACACTTTTTTCTATAGGGTTGGGATGTATGGAGTCCAAATTAAATGTGCTCTTAGGAGCCCTCATCCTTTCTATATCCTTTTGCATTTGCATGATCACCTCATTGGTTGAAGGATTCTATTTCTTAATCTTTTTGTGGACATCAAAATTATATGGGACCTTAGCACCTTTGTTGATGAGACTTTCTAGGAATTGGTCCTTGTTTTGTTCCACATATCTTTCCACATATACGTGAAAAGATGGTTCTTGTTGCATAGTCATACAATCCATTTTATCAAAGTTGGCATAACTTCCTCCATGTTGTGAAACATGATGTGCTCATTGGGAGGGTTGTTTTGAAAGTCTATGAGGTGACCATCTTTTATGGTGATCATATCTTGAAGTCCTTCTTCCTCTAGGACTTGGGGACCTTGAGGGCATCCTTGACCTTCTTCTAGGACTTGGTGAAGGGGTAGATGGGGGTGAGTTGGTCCCACTATTGGTACCCCTCCCATTAAATTGATTTTGGAGTTGTTGTGCATAGAGCCTATCTTCTTCTTCTTGGGTGACTCTTTTTCTTATGTCCAATAATGCACGTTCCTCTTCCTCTAGTTGTCTAAATTTCTCCTTTTTGGCAACTTGTTCATCTAGATAGGCTTTCTTCTCCCTTTCAATGCTTTTCAATCTCGTAGTTGCATATCGAGAGTTATCTTTAAGTGGAGAAGATTTTCTTGAATGCCTTATTGCATTGGCTGCGTTGATGTGATGGTCACTAGATTCATTGTTCTGGTCCTCGTGTTGTGACCCTAAATCTGAGTGAGTTTTCCTATAATGTCTCTCAGCTCGTTGATGAGTATCAAAATACCTTGTGTTGTTGGGGGGTGACCCTGGTGGACTAGCATGAGAAGAACCACCATACACTCTGGTACTCCTATGCTGTTGGAAAATATCCTCAAGGGTTTGATTCATGGCTTCTCTTTATTGTCGAGTGAAAGTGTAACTCATGTCCATACTTGACAAAAAGTGGTGCTAAAGAGGTGCTCACTTCACTAGGATTACCTTTTGGATTAAAACAAACCTCAGATTCACTTTTAGGAGATTGATCGAAAAGGGGTTCTTTTCCCTTGTGCTGTTGACAAGTCTTAACTGGTGGTAACTGGCTAAAGACAACAGGGGGTCGCTTCCCTTGATTGACTTGGTACCTTGTTGTAACTGACATGAAAGAAAGAGATTCTTAATGATGGGTCAATCTCTCAAAGTGTCAATTCCAACCTAGGATAATTGAGATTCTCTATTGTCCAAAGAGAAGATGAAAAGATAGAAAAATAAAAGGCATCACCAACACTGTCAAAGAGGTGCTTCAAATCAAAGGGTGAATACCCTTGCACTTTTGAATTAGGAGGTTGGACTTAACCAAAATTCAAATCGAAATTGAGATATATGAAAAATGATTTGGACAATAGTAGGATCAAAATTCTCCAAGGGTGTAATCAATAATTCTAAAGACAAACTGTTCACTAGGAATATCTTTCTAACTTGACAAATTATTTTCAAGGTAACCTTATAAATCAATTGAAATGATCCCTAAAAGGCTAAAATCAGAAATTTTCAGTTAAAACAGGTCTCTAACAGCAAGGTCAGATAACCTACTCAAAGGCCAAGTCATACTAAGATAACTTAAATGACTGAAACTAAGAATACTACTGAAAACTTCCAGGCGATAGACCCCAGGCAGGCTGGGTAATAAACCTAGGACCGGGTGATACTTCGCATAATGCCAGGTGATAGACCTTAAAACTGACAGGTGATAGACCTAATAACTGTTAGGCGATACAGTTCCAGGTGAACTATCGTGCAATATTTCTCTCTTAAGCAGGTGATGCTGATGTAGTTTTTGACCAATTTGTGCAAAATTTTAAGTTTTTAAGGTTTGATTTTGGATTCTCTGAATGTTAGGGTGAAAATGTCTAATTTCAATCACAAATTTAATAACAATTAGATAGGTTTGCAAATAGTAGGTGATCAAACATGTCTTCAAACACTTGAAACAAGGACAAAAGCAACCTCACCAAGACAAACACTTGTGATATCAAAAATAAAATTGCACCCTATGAATGCTACCGATTGTTTGTATGTTGAGAACATTTACACTGGTATCACACAATTGAAGACACTTCAAGCAATATCTACCTACAAGACAAGGCTCAATACTTACCAACTTAGCCCACAACTTGATGCCCCCTTGCCTCACACCAAGTGGTCACCCACAAGGGCTATTGGCTTTGTCGTGGAAGTGTCAAACAACACAACCAAAGGGACACATATGGTGAGTATCTTGGGGTGATCTGGGTTAGTCCACTTGGATCAATCCTTGCACTAAGAAGATAAGCGGCTAAAATAGGTGGCCTCTAACCTATGGTTCTTATTAAAGGATTCTGTTCATAACACCCCTCTTGCTCCTCATAGAGGACTCAGACCTCGCTACCTCAAGAGTACCTTAAGCATTCTTGCTCAATGCTTTCCCCATGGTCGCAATCCCATGAGCTACTCACATCAAGCGAAGACAAGTGTTATGTCTACCAAGGTTTTGTGTCCTCAATAGCCTTGAGATTATAGTGAGTTGGAATAGCTGACAAAAGGCTTGTCCCCACTTGGGTCATCCCTCTTGATTGCTCAAGAGCAGGCCCGCTAAAGGATCCTAAACTAAACAAAGAATGGATGATTTTTGAGGTTCAAGCTTTTTGGTTCACCACAAGGGTGAAGAGCATACTCCCCTATCTCAAAAACTTCTCCCAAACACACCAAGCAAAATCAATTACCCCTTTGCTTCCAAAACCTTAAGATGGGTTAGGATTTTCTAGTTCACCTAAAGGTAAAGAGCATACTTCTCCTACCACCTCAAAATATCTTCCACAAGGTATTAAGATTCCTAAAACAATTAGTAGATGCCACCCTTGAAAGGAAATAAACCAAAAACACTTGAATTTTTTTTCTTTTTTCTTTTTGATTATGCTTTGGGCAGCCTTGCAAAAACCATTAGTAGCCCTTTAGTATGCAATTTATGGAAATCTCCTTCAAGCAAAACTCCTACAACCACAACTTGTTAGACAACTAGGGTTAGGGAAATCTAAATCTAAATGAAAGTGATGCAAGAAACTGATTAATCTAAACTGAGAAATGTGGGTTAGACCTATCTAAATGCAATAAAGTAAACCAACAAACTAAATATGATTAGATTCAGATAATAAAACTCAAATTGCAACTCTCTGTCAGATCAGGTGATATACCTCAGACTTCACTAGAATTGCGTGGCATAGTTTCCTGTACCCGGGTGATATACCTCAGTCTGGGTGATACATTGCAGAACATGCAGGTGATACTTCGCACGATGCCAGGTGACAGACCTTAATACTGGTGGGCGATTCTTCCTTTGTGTGAAGTTTCACACCTATATTATAAGGTCTATCACGCGATATACCTAAGAAGTGTCGCACGATACTCTGAGACAAAAAAATAGAGAACGCAAAATATCTGAAAATTAATCCAAAAAATGATGAAAATGCAAAAAACTAAAGGACAAAGTCTATCCACTCTGCCCCACGGTGGGCACTAGAAATGTATGGTGTAAAAATGACCATGCTTTTATGAACCATTACATGCAAGGTTGCTTAATAATGAGGCCTCACAAAGTGGCTCATAGCTCTCTATGCATGGAGTTGCAAGGGACTTTGATAAATTTTCTCTCAGCTAGAGCTACAAACTTGTGACCTTGCTAGTCAACCACACAATGAGAGATTAAAATCTAAAGACATGGGCAAGAATGCCAATATCCCCAAGTTGAATCAAAGTATGAAAATGCAATGTAAACTAATATGAATATGCAAGACTAATCTACCAAAATGAAAGTATAATGCAACTATGAAAGGAAATAGCAATGGATTACAAATCCCCTAATTAAGCTATGTGAAGCTAATCTATTGCATAAAAAGAAACTAAGCTAATATGCCATGATTATACAACTAAACAAAGGAAATATGCAACTAAATGAGATGCAACAATGAAAAGCAAGTCTTCAAAGCTTGATGTAGAATGTCTTCAATAAGCTCCAAATAACCTAGAAAACCTGCAGTATAACATTAGCATAAAAGAGATGGATGCAAATAAAGGAGAGAGCTCTCCTTTTATAAGAAATGAGGTGAAATGGACCATTGAGATTAAGAGGCAAAAGACTTAATCAACGGTGGAGAAAAAATGAAGCTTGATCCTTGTGCACAAATATCCTCCAATGAGAAAATAGGAGTTGACTTTTGTGTCCATATGGGACAAAAAGTGCTTTTTCCCTTTTCATAAAATAAGAATAATACTTTATTTGTGCAACTTAGGATAAGAAGAAAAGGTGGGGCTTTTTATTTAATAAAAGGAGAGGAAATATTCCTTTTAAATAAATAAAAACTTAGGATAAAATGGTTAGCCCATAGGATAAAAATCCAATATATGATCGAAATTAAGATTTGATCAAGAAATTGATAATGTTGAAAATATTGATTATTGATAAAACTGATTCATGGTTGATAAATCAAATAAATGGGGCCCAAAGTCTAGGCGACCATTTTTGGGTGCATACAGTGAGTATTATATTGAGGCTTCTTGTAATATTCAATACAACATTTGAAATTGAAAATTGAAGACTTGAACAAATTTTATATTAAAACATAGATGTTTTATAAATTCAATGTGCGGGTAATGAAATAAACTAAAATATTTATTTTAGTCATTTAAAATTATGTGCAAGTTGTGGTATAAGAGTGGAAGAGTTTGTTTGTTTCTCATTTGTGAATGTTAAAAAAAAGTGTTAGATTTGGTAGTTTGTGTAGAGTGAACATCAACAATTCAAAATTAGTGCTTCAGAGTAACTGACAATTTTTAAATTGCCACTTAGAAAAGTTATCAATTGTGTCCTGGTAACAAAATCGGGTAGTTTGTAATTGTTGGAATTGCAATTCTTTTGATAGTCATGAATGAGTGGGATCAAGCGTAAGCACATCATGCTCAAAAAACATATTTTATCTATTTTTTGTTTTTTCAATGGCCTCAATTTTAATGTGTTGACCTTAGGGATGGTCATGGACAATGTAATTCTAGCAAGCATACATTACTCTTATTATCTTCCTAATTCATATACATACATATTGATGATTTTAAGTCAAAATATAGAGTGCAACTAATGCCTTGGGTTTGAATTTCCCATAAAACTATTGACTATAATGTGTTATTTACAACTTTCTTTGATTAAATATTATTTATATAGCTTTAGAAGAATTCCTGTTTAGAATAACGTTGCATAAATTACATGCCATATTTTTTCCAAATATTGAAATGGGAAACTTAGCGTAGATACATTACAATAAGATTCTATGAAATGTAGCCTTTAGTATATAATAATGTGTACTTAGTGCAGTCTATAGTAAAAGAACTAAAACTAGGGAAACAAAAGTTACTATGAAAACAACAACATAGTGCCATCCAAAATTAATTTGGAGAGCTTGTGAAAGATAAAATATTAGTTGCTTGGTAGCCCAAGTAAGTCATGATAACAATGATATTTTTTGTGAGATTTTGCAGGTGAACTATGGGGAGTTTATGCATGAATTGATGATTGAAAATATACATGTGTATAATAAGTTTCTATAGACCAAAATATAATTTAATTGAGCTTAGAAACACTTTATTATAAGGTTCATTTTAGTGGTCTCCATCTAAATTTTTTGAGAAAGATCTATCATATATAGCTTTTTCCATCACATATATATAAAAACTCATCTAGAAGAGCTAACCTAGCACTCCCATGGATGAAAGGATCTAAAATTTATCCTACAGTTATTACAAAGAAAAATGTTGGAATTTTTTTGAGAAGAGAATGGTCCTACACTACATATTGCTTTTATCTATAATTACACATTTGTCTCTCGAGCTAAAATTTGTAAAAGACAAACTAATCTCCCATTGTCACATAATATTATAATTTCATTAAACTACTCAAAGTTGGTCCAAGAAATCTCTAGCCTCAGTCTCAATTCTTAAAAGTCAAAAAATCATTTTGAAGTCTCATACGGGAAATAATTGCATCATCATAATGAACCACCCAATTATACAATTAAAAAGTGTAAGGCTGCACTTTTATGCTTTAGAGCCAAAAATATTCATCTATAATTATTAGCAAATATTATCATCACATATACATTATCATTCAAACATCATCACTTGAATATTAACACCAAATATCCTAAATAAGGATTCAAAAAAAAACTTCAACATAAGTGTTGTGATGGTATGATTTCATCTTATCTTTGTTTTTCTTTTTTATCTCTTCCTAGAATTGGTAAATGTCACAATTTGACATAGGTGTGTACTCGAACTTGAAACTATTTTGTACAAATTCATTATATAACTAGATTGGAAACTAGCTCAATTCAACTAGCCTTCCAAGATGCTTTGGATACTTGAAGAATGCTTGGAATGAAGTCTTGATCTTGAATGCTTGAATGCTTTTCTTCAAATCTTGAGAATAATTGAAAATATTGATCATGGTTACAAATATGATGAGATATAGTTTGTGTTTATACCTATCACAACATTATAGGGCTCAAAACCCGAAGGAAGCCAACAAAAATATGAAAATCTTGCTAAAATAATGAGATGGACCTCCAATTCGAATTTCAAGGAAAACACCATGGAAGAGGTTTTCTCGGGTGACCTCTTCTTAGGAATAGGTCATTTGGGGTGGCCTATTCCACAAAAAAAGTGGTAAAAATTATTTTGGGAGTCAATAATGTGGAGAGAAAGCTAAAAAGGTAGGCGATGCAGAGATAGATCAAGCATAACAAACATGAAAACTTGAAAGCACTAAAATGGGGCCTAATTGAGCATCTAATTACAAGTGCCTACACTTTAGGATGCTACAACAACATTGTGGGCCTTGTGAAATGTGTTTTGAATGTTCATAGTTGTGGGTTCACTAGACACAACAATATTGTTAGAAGAAGACAAGGAATTGGTATGTTCAACTATTTTAGTATAATGGGAAGGCAAAGGATTAGCATAGATTAGCATGTTTTGGTTGGAAGGGGAAATAGATTTATTTCCTTGATCATCAACACCCTCAACAATTATGTATTGGAATCAATGAGATCTTAGATAAGATATTTTAATAGATAACATTTCTCAATATAATGGTTGGGTTAACATTGGTATTAATAAAAGGCTTTACGATCATAGGATTTTGGAAAAGGTTTGGATGGGTCAATTGGTTTGATATAAGGAAGTGTTAAGATATTATAATTAATCAAGTTCAACATCACATTATGAAAAGATTAATTTTTTTGTAAAATTACAAGATGGTTCGAAAATAAATGATAAAGGAGCCACACTTAAAGTTGTAATTTCCACTTGCACATCAACATTTTTCAATGAGTTTTTGATCTTGATGAAGCCTTTGGACTTTTGGGACTTTTGAAAGGGTTGTGAGGTGGCATCACTCTTATCAACCAAATCCATTGGATTGGATGTCTCAAGATGGCTCACCTGAAGCTGATAATTATGAAGCACTACACACAAATGGGTGAAGGAAGTAATCTCAAAAAATAATATCTTATCTCTAATGTCTTTTTACAAATTAGAAATGAAAATATGTTGTGCATAAATATCACACACATGATAAGAAATTCAAGCATGCAAATGTTTGAATCTACAAATAAAATCAATCACTTTTTCCTTAACACTTTGCTTACAATTTATCAAATTAGTTAAAGAAATTTTAGGACCAATATTATTTTGAAATTGTTGAATGAAATCATTAGAAAATTATTGAAATGAATCAATAGAATAAGGAGGCAAAGTAAAGTACCATTGTAAGGCATTGTTTGTCATTGATGTCAAAACCCTTATATCAGTTAAATATTTGCACTAGTTGGTTGTATATTGGTTATCTATGTTTCGAATATGTGAAGAACAGTTTCTATTTACACAATTTTGAGTTATTATAATGGATTTCATTGTTCATATTAATGAAATACATCTTTCTAGTGCATATGTATATTTCAATGATCATAGAAGCATGAAGTTTTGGATAGAGTTTGTTGGTTGTTGAGTTTCAGTTCTCTTCCAAGTGTCCCTGCTACCTGGATATTCATGCAGTATATTTGATGTTTTTGATACAATAATTATATTTTATTTTTTGGACAGGTTCTATTTGGTTTTATCCATCAGTTGGTTCAAAAGTTTTGTTGATCATAATCATGGACTTGGTTGTGGTGTTCTGAAAGCTCCAAAATTTACTTATCTTTTAGTAATTATGTTGAGTAACGTGCATATCTTATGTGTGACCTATCTTTAGGTCCTATGGTAATGTGGTATGCAGAATTCATATGTATGACCTATTTTTAGGTATGATGCTAGTGTTTTTAACTATAATTGTAATATATTTTATAATGTAGTTTCCATGTTTTTTTGGCAAGGACAACATATGTATTTACCTTATCAGATTTATATATAAATAGGAAAATTATTTTGATGTGAATGAGAAGAGCAAGTTGAAGGTGGTTGGTGCAGGAGCGCCTAGTTAGATAAGGCTTACTCCCTAAATGTTTTGGCTTGTACTTGACCTTAGCCAAGTCAAGAAAAGAATAAGACTCCAAGATATTCTAGTAGTTAGGAAGATAGATTAAGTTTTGTACTTGGCACCAAGTTTCCCCTAGTGGATCTTGGGTTGCCAAAGTGGCCAAATAGGGCCTAGAGTGTGCAAATGCTTAGAAATAGGTTAGTCAACTTGTTTTTAAGGTGTTTTGAATTTTAAATAGGTTTGAGATAGTTTAGAGATCAAGTTATATCACTTTAAGGATCTATAGAAAAATTTGCTAACACAAAAATGTAAAAGTTGTCAAAGTTGCTCAAGCAACTTTGACAACATTTTGACAACTTTTCAATTTTCAAGCAAGAAATGTCAAAAGCCCTAAATGATAGTTAGAGATTAGACATAGGTATTTTTGTTAGTATTTAAGGTTTAATTTGAAGAAATATGAGGTTGGAAAACTTGGTGACACAAATCCCAAGGTTGATTTGGTTATTTTCATTCTTTGTGTTTCTTGTCAGTCTAATGAAATCTAAAGCTTCTCACTACAAATGCGATTGAAGACTTGTATTCTTGTTAATTTCATTACCTTAGACTAAATTTGTGTTTTGTAAATAGGTTTCAGATTGTTTTTCTTTTATCTTGTTTTGTTTTGTAAGCCCAAATCCTCACTAGATTGTGTCTTGCCAGTTTGAAGGGCTACGGTGAAAACATGGTTCCACCATGACTTCCCTCCATTATAACTTAATGGATCATGGAAGATGTGAAGTGGAACCTCTGTATAGAGTGTCCCAATTTTTGGAGGTGCTAAAAATGGAAGGAGATTAGTTTAAAGGCTTTCCCTAGGTGAGACACGGTATTCCAATTAGTTCAAAGCCAATGACAATGAATTAAAGAATGCAGGGTTGGATTGGAAAATGGTGTGTTTGGATTGGAGAGAGGCATTAGAGACTAAATGTATCCATATAACTAGTGGTTGGTGTTTGAGGAAGTGAATTTGATAACCTACCTAAGTGACCTAGGTAATCAGGCCTATTTTCTAGGAAAGAGGCTCAACAATTGAAAGGTATTGTACGAACACTTATGAAACTCTAGACCTCAAAAGTCTTTGAGAAATCACAAAAGGGTATCCAGATCTTGAATCACTTTTGGGGCTCATTTTTAGAGTTTTAGATTTATTTGGCTAAAATAATGTTCAAATACCTAATTGGGGCTAATGGGGCTACAAGCCTAAAAACTAGGAATCCCTGAGATTGGTAAGGAATTTCTAACTAGTTGGAGATATTTTGCATTAGAAGAATGAGAAAATACTTTTTGATAATGGATTCAACCATGCACAAAGCTAATGTGAGGTATGGTGAGTGTGAAGTGAGTTTACCCTTGTGAACTCAAGAAGGAGAAGTGCTAACACTAGTTGATAGGAAGACCCCAATTTCGTAGGAAGGATTGGTAGTTCTTGCAAGGTGAAAAGGGGAATCAAGACACCCTTAAGTGGTCCAAGAGTGACCTTAGTGATTGAGATTTCTTAGCTCAAGGAGAAGTTTTAGGTCTCCCTATCAGATTGGCATCAGGGCTATAGATTTGGGCTAGCGGAAGTGAATGTTGCAAACACCTAAATCAGTAGGATCATCAAAGATGGTAACAAATGTTGAAATTGAAAAGAAGGTGGAGGATCAAGATGAGGAGAATAGGCTCCTAAGGGAACAACTAGCAGAGGTGTTAACTAAGCTTGATGAAGTGCAAGCTAAGACTGAGAAAGTAAGTGAAAAGGTGAGAGAATTAGAAGGAAAGGAGAAGGTAGTATCCATAGAGGATGAGGTGCCAAAACCTAGTCCAATTTTGCAAGAGGAACAATTCTTTAGGACACTAAAAGCCATGAGGGGAAAATATTTAGAAGGAGTACTATGTAATAGAAAAAGTACCTTCATAGGGTTAGTATTGCAAATAAATGAATAAAATAACTAAATTACCACAAAGAATAAGCTATTTTAACAAATAAAGAACAATTAAGCACTCTATGGATCTCTATTTATGGATGCTAATGCAAATCTCTCAGCAAGCTTCCATTAGTGACAGTCCTAAAATGAGAATGAATGATAAACAAAGCTAATAGTTCAATTCCAATTTAAAATTAAGCCTAGTTAACTCTAAATTTGCCTTTCTAGCTCTAAATTGCAAGAGGTTTGATGCTATTCTCAGATTTGTGGATGATTATTGAGTGAATTATGCCTTACTTTAATATATTTTGGCAAGGGTAGGTGGTGTAGTTGAGTTGATCAAGGTTAGGTGAGAGTTGATTTTATGGTTCCACCTTTGGAGACCATTTAAATATTTTGTCCTCAAAGCTTGGGACAAGAGGACAAAATGAGTGGACAAGATGCATCCTCCAAGTGAGTGATTGATATTTTTTGTGTACAAGAAAAAGTACCTTCATAGGGTTAGTATTGCAAATAAATAAATAAAATAACTAAATTACCACAAAGAACAAGCTATTTTAACAAATAAATTAAGCACTCTATGGATCTCTATTTAGGGATGCTAATGAAAAGCTCTCAGAAAGCTTCCATTAGTGATAGTCCTAAAATGAGAATGAATGATAAAAAAATCTAATAGTTCAATTCCAATTTGAAATTAAGCCTATTTAACTCTAAATTTTCCTTTCTAGCTCTAAATTGCAAGAGGTTTGATGCTATTCTCAGATTTGTGGATGATTATTGAGTGAATTATGCCTTGCTTTTATAGATGTTGGCAAGGGTAGGGGGTGTAGTTGAGTTGATAAAGGTCAGGTGAGAGTTGAGTCCATGGTTCCACCTTTGGAGACCATTTAAATATTTTGTCCTCAAAGCTTGGGACAAGAGGAAAAAATGAGTGGACAAGATGCATCCTCCAAGTGAGTGATTGAGATTCAATTTAGGCTTGATCCATGTGAGCTTGGTCTTCAGTTCCTATTGGTTGATTCATTTTCCTCCCATTTGGTGGTTGAGGGAAAATAGGAATTAATTAATTGAATTTATTTAATTTGTTTAGCCATGTGCACCCCTTAAATGGATTGATTTGATTTAATTTAAACTATACAATTAATTAGATTAATTATACAGTTTATTGATTAATCATGATTTATTAAGTTTAAATTGATTTAATGGCTTTTGATTTTCAATTAAATTTGGATTAAGGTTCAATTACAATTTATCTTTGATTTTGACTTGATTTGATTTAATTGCATTTAATTGTATTGATTTTTGCCTTGATTTCTCACTTAAATGATCTTGTCCAATTTTTGGTGATTACAAGTACCTTTTTTTAGTGGCAAAATGGAGCCATAATTGGTCATGGAGTGGATATAGGGGTTAGAGAATCACTTTGAATGTGAAAGTGTATCAGAGGCACAAAAGGTAAAGGTAACTAAATCAAGATTGAGGGGAGCACCTATGACATGGTGGAAGTTTATCCAAGATGTAAAGCAAAAGAAAGGGAAGCACCCCATAGTAACATGAAAGGGAATGGTAGCCAATATTAAGGAGGCATATCTACTGGAGGATTATGAAGTTCAAATAAACAAGAAAATAAAAAATTTGAGATAAAAAGAATTGGACGTGAGTAACTACACCGAGGAATTTCAAAAATTTTGTTTAAGGTCAAAGGTGCAAGAAGATGAGAGCCTTAAGGTGGAAATATACCTAAATGGATTGAGATGGAGCATCCAAGAGGAGATAATTTTTCTTAGCCCTACTAACATGCATAAGTGATACCATCTTTCTCTTAAAGTTGAAGAAAGAAGCAAAAAGAAGCAAGACTCCAATTCTAGGGGTAGAGGCCGGGGAAGAGATTCAAGAGGCCATAGGGGTCATTTCAGTGGAAGGAGAAATGAATCAAGATCCTATAATGATACAAGGAAAATGGAGCATAGTAATAAACCAAGTGGTAGAGGTAACCAAAATAGAGGAAGAGGATTTGGCAACAATAGAGGTAGATTTGGTGGCTCTAGCAAAGGATCCCACTTTGCTAACATGAAATGTTATAATTGTGAGAAAATTAGGCATCCTCACTATAGGTGTCCAGATAAGGCATCTTATTCTCAATTAGATAAAAGGATAAAATTTTTCCAAGAAGAGACAACTAGTGTTAAGTCCCCTGAGGTACCTCTTGACTTAGAAAGTGGAGAGAACCTAATGCTTAGAAGGATCTTGTTGAAGGAACTAGTGAAAGAAGAACCCAAGCAAAGATGTGCCTTACTCAAGGTGAAATGAAAGATTCTTGGAAAGGTTTGTAAGGTGATCAAAGAATTTGGGTCTATTGATAATATCATCTCTAAGGAGGCAGTGCAAAAACTTGGTTTGATAAGAATAACACATGCTCATCCTTACAAGGAAACTTGGTGAAATAAGGGAAAAAATGTATTGGTCAATGAACAAGAGTGGGTACAATTTACCATTAGTAAGTACCAAAATAAGGTGTTAGGTGACATATTTCCCATGGATGCATGCCATTGTCTATTGGGTAGGCCATGGTAGTATGACAACAAGGCCATGCATAATGGAGAAAAGAACCCATACTATTTTCAAAAGAATGCAGTGACATATAGTATCCAATCCCTTGTAGATGAAGAGGAGACTAAGGCAAAAATTTCAAATTTCTTATTTGCAAGAGGTGAAGAGTTCTTGAAATAACTCAAGAAGGAAGATGAAGTCAAGTTTTCCATAGTGGTGAAGCCAAGGGAAGAAGACATGCAAGGACAAGAACCCCTACCTATAGAGGTGAGAAACTTGTTGGAAACATACAAAGAAATAGTAAGTGATAGAAGTCCTATAACTTTACCCCCTAAGAGGGAAATCAGTCATCAGATAGACTTTGTACCAGGAGCTTCTTTGCCTAATAAGGCAGCTTACAAGGTGACCCTGGATCAAAACAAGGAGATAGCTCACCAAGTTCAAGAGTTTCTTGACCGAGGGTTGATAAGAAGGAGCATAAGCCATTGTGTTGTCCCTGTGGTGTTGGCTACTTAAAAGGGAGGTAAGTGGAGATTATGCACTGATGCTAGAGCAATAAATATAACCACCATTAGATACATATTTCCTATTCCTATGATAGAAGATCTTATGGATTGCCTTGGAGGTGCTAAGTACTTCACAAAGATAGAACAAAAGAGTGGGTATCATCAAATTAGGATCAAGGAGGGGGATGAATGGAAGACACCATTCAAGACTATAATAGGCTTATATGAGTGGATAGTTATGCCATTTGGACTCACCAATGAGCACATTCATGAGATTGATGAATGAAGTGCTAAAGGACTATATAGGGGTATTTGTAGTAGTTTACCTTGATGACATATTTATCTTTAGCAAGACAAGGATGGAACACCTTGAGCACTTGGAAGTGGTGTTGAAGAAACTGGAGGAAGAACAATTGACTATCAATATAGAAAAATGTGACTTCTTGAAACAAGATTTGGTGTATTTGGGTTATGTAATCTCACAAGGCAACCTCAAAATGGACAAAGGTAAGGTATAATCCATCATAAGCTGGCCCACTCCAAAAATAGGGACTGAGGTAAGAAGTTTCCATGGTTTGGCTCAATTCTATAGGAAGTTCATCAAAGGGTTTAGTGAATTTGTGCCCCTATCTTGGATACCATCAAGGGTGGGGTAAAGATTAAGTTCAAGTGGACCAAAGAGGCCAAAAAGAGTTTTCAATTGTTGAAGACCAAGGTGGCTACTCAACCTATTCTTTTGTTGCCTAGTTTTGAGAAACTATTTACCTTAGAGTGTGATGCTAGTGTTGTTGTTGTTGGAGCAGTCCTTAGCCAAGAAGGAAAACCAGTAGCTTTCTTTAGTGAAAAGCTCAATGAAGAAAAAACAAGGTATTCATCCTATGACTTGGAGCTTTATAATTTAGTCCAAGCCCTTAGGAAGTGGAGGCACTATATATTGCGCAAAGAATTTGTGGTTTTTACTGATAATCAATATTTGAGCTATATTAATGCCCAAGAGAAACTAAGCCATTGGCATATTAAATGGATGGAATTCCTACAAGCCTACATCTTCCATATCAAGCATAAGAAAGGCCAAACCAATAAGGTTGTCGATGCCCTTAGTAGAAGGTTTCTCACTATTCAAGAGGTGAAGTTACAAAGCATTGGAATAGAAGGTTTCAAAGACCTATACTATGATGATGCAGATTTTGTAGAGGTATACAAGGTATGTGCAGATTTTAGTAATTTTTTTTATAGCCAATATGCATATTATACCTTATAAAATGGTCTATTGTTTAAGGGTGGACAATTATGTGTGCCTAGAGGGTCCATGAGAGAGAATCTCACAAAAGAGAAACATAACGGTAGTCTTAGTGGGCATTTTGGGATGAATAAGACACTTGATTTAGTTAGTAGATTCTACTATTGGCCAAAGTTGCAATGGGATGTTAGAAAGTATGTAGAGGAATGTATTGTTTGTCAAAAAGAAAAAGGGGTTTCTACTAATGCCCTTTACCAACCTCTCCCAATTCCTAATCAGCCATGGGAGTGCCTTAGCATGGACTTCATTGTGGGATTTGTTAGAAATAGGAAATACTGAGAGGGGAGGTGAATCAATATTTCACAAAATTTTACTTTTGCCCACTTATGGATAAATGTAATTAACTTGTAACTTGCATAAGAAACTAAACTAAATAAAATGAATAATAAACACAACCATAAAATAAAGGAACTCATAACACCATGTTTGTTCTTGAGGAAACCCTGGCCAAGGGAAAACCCCAGTGGGGATGATAACCATAAATGATCCACTAATAAAAAGTATTTGGTTAGAGATATTGACCCTGTTAGGAGTCTATTACATCTGTATAATTTCTTTGTCCTTGTTAGAGGACTTTAGGCCTTGTTAGAAGCCTCAACCCTATTAGGAGTTGGTATTACAAAATATGAATGTATGCAAGATGAGCTCACTACCCAAACATGCAATATACAATGATAATCTTCAATACAAAAGATAGAATACAAAAACCTTTTCCTGCTACTGAATATCTTCAATACTCTAATATAGCTTGTAGGCGCTTTCAAAAAACTTGTTATCAACTCACATTGATTTGATTATATATCATATTTTGCATAATACATCAATACAAAATCTCTTTACAACTTTACATTAGCTTCATACATCATTTATTACATTCATTACAACTTCGCATAACATAGTATCCTTCTTTATACTAGCTATCTTATTAGTCAGCTTCCATATTATCAAAACATAATATTAACTCTTGTTTCCTTAGGGTTAACATCTAGGATGTCATCCCTAATTAGTCAAGTCATTATTTTGATAAAAAAAAAAATCCCTTTACTCAAAATAATTAAGTACTAATCGTTGCTCTGTTCTAGTCGGCTCAACATTGTCTTTGTAAAACATTGATGTCTATGTCCGTACATGTCATACAATCTTGAACTCTTATATGTAGCTTCAATATACCTTGTATAATATGTGTTCAAGTGCACATGCAGTAAAAGTAATTCTGTGAGCTTCGCTGATCAAAATGGTCTCTGTGTAGACAAATAAACAATATTATACTTAGACAATTTTCATAGGTTCTCATCCAGAACTTCCTCCTTAGATCATGCTATCTTAATACTAAATATATGTTTCCATAATGAAAACATCATGATATCATACTCAGCAAAATTTCCAACAATCTCCCACTTTGTCATTGGTGGAAACATATGGGAAAATTGGCTAAGTCCCAAAAACTTACAAGAAAATTTCAAAAACAAACTTGCAAGATTCTACAACATTGTGTTACATGGCCATTGCAATTTGAAAAAGTCTGTGGATCGTACATGCCTACTAATTTTTCTATATGAATATTCCCCCTTTGATTATACTCCATACTATTTTGCATATCTATATCTTATACATATAAGCAATTTTCTCATACTATATTACTCCCCATTTGACAACAATGACAAAGGTGTCAAAAATATGTATATATAGGTAAAAATTTTGATATACCTTCTTGTCTTCAATTTTGTAATGCTGGAAGACTTGAAATGCAATCTGTAAAGTTCACCTTCAAGTTTTCAATTTCTTTGTCCCATGTAGCCTTAACAAAATCTGATACACTAAGTAATGCACATAGCCCATAGGATGCTATCTCAAATTCTCTAAGATTTGGGTAGGCAAATTTACCATATGATGTCTTTGATGAAAGACATTCTTCCAGTTGATTTTGCACATTACTAACTTTTAGGGTTAGGTGTTGTCTAAGTAATGCAAACCTCTTCAATTTTGTTTCCTTCTAATTTTCCAATAGTCTTATTTCATCATTTATTTTACTCACTTTCTTCTCAGTATCAGTGATCTTCATGCTAGGATTTTGTAGCTCATTCACTATGACTTGCAATTCTACTTCATTTTTCTTCAACTTCTCTGAAATATCTAAGATGTGTTTGTGTGATAAAGAACACTGACTGTATAGAACTCTTCCCCTCTCCAAACATCTCCTCAATTCCTTAATGCAAACACCAGGATTGTCTAAATCATTCTTAATATTTTGACAAGTGGTTTGGAATAATTGTGCATCATGAAGTGTTTGTGCTTTCACTAATGCAATGTTAGATAGAGTAGTGAACTCACTGTCAAAAAAATTAATTACCTCTCTTTCTTTTACTTGTGGATCAACTTCATTTATTTGAGTAGATATAACACCTTGAATCTTATTTGTTACCTCAAGTAGTGATCCTTCTAGGCTCTTTACTTTCTTGTTCTTTCCAATTACCTTATTCAGAGATATGATCAACTCTATTTGATCATCATCATAAACTTCAACTCCAAAATTTTCTAATATCGATTCAATTGGTGATTTTGATGAGCTTGTTGTTGTGACCTTTTGTGGTGTGACTATTTGAATTTGCTGGGGTATAGTCTCTGTAGGCTTTACCTCTTGTATACACCTAAAAATGGTCATCTAGACTATTAGCCCCTTTTGCTAAATCATCAATTGCTTATTCTTGATCAAATCCTAGTTCTGTCATTTATTCAATTATTTTCTATGGGCTAACCATTTTATCCTAAGTCTTTATTTAATTAAAATGAATATTTCCTCCCCTTTTATTAAATAAAAATCCCCCACTTTTCCTCTTATCCTAAGTTGCACAAATAAAGCATTATTCTTATTTTATAAAAAGGGGAAAAACACTTTTTGTCTCATATGGACACAAAAGTCAACTCTTATTTTCTCATTGGAGGATATTTGTGTACATGGATTACTCCTCTTTCAAGCTCCACCGTTGATTAAATCTTTTGCCTCTTAATCTCCATGGTTCATTCCTTCTCATTTTTTATAAAAGGAGAGCTCTCTTCTTCATTCTAGATCCCCAACTTTTTATGCTAATGTTATGCTACAGGTTTTCTAGGTACATTTGGAGCTTTTGAAGATTTGGAGCATTCTTGGCTTTTGCATCTACATGTTGTCATAGTTTCATTTCTTGCATAGTAGCTTCATTTTCATGGCATTCTTAGCTTAGATTTCCTTTATGCTTTATATTAATTCATCTAGCTTAACTAGGAGGCTTTGTAATACTTGCATCTTTCATTTTCATAGCTTAGCTTGCATTTCCATTTCTAGCATAGCATTGCATTGCATTTTCATTTGATTCTTGAGGATATTGGCATTCTTGCTTTTGTCTTCTTTGAATCTCCCATTGCATGGTTTACTAGCAAGGTTATTGGCTTAATAGCTCTAGTTGAGAGCATTCTTAAAAACCCTTGCACTCCATGCCTAGGGAGCTATGGATCAATTTTTGAGACCTCATTCTTGAGTGTTCTTGAATGTAATGATTCATAGAAGTGTGGTCACATTTTCACCACACACCTCTTTTCCTATAACTTGTTCCTCTTGCACTTCTTGCTTGGTGACTTATGTTTGTGTTTCCTCTATTGCCTTTATTTCTTCTTTATTCTCTTCTCCCTTTTCTTCTTCTCCATCTTCTTCCTTATTTTTTTATCTCATCTTCTTATTCATTTACCATTTCTCCCAAATTGCCAACATCCTCTCCTCGATCTTCTAAAGGATTTTATTCCCTATCAATGGTAATGTTGGTGCCTTCTACATGCATTGATTCATCATCAATATGAATGGTGGGTGGTGGAACTGGTGTTTCTTTCATTCATGAATCTTCTTTTGTTGTTTGAGTGTCCTCTTTTGATTCACTTAATGCTTCTCCTAGTACTGAAGTCATTAATTTCACAATTGTTTCCTCAGTTTCCTTATTGACTTCCTCATAATTATCTCCCATAATTAGAACTTTTCTTCTTTTTCTTCTCAAATGGGTGCTAAGACTCTTCATTATTTATTTGAAATGATCTTCATATTTGATTACACATAGTTTTCTCACAAATATTTCTCTTATACCTTTATCCTCTTCTATTTCTCTTTTGTTTCTATTAACCAATTTCTCATAGAGATCACTCGGTATCTTATCTCTAATGTTCTCAAATTTCTTGTCAGAAAGAATCATATGCCCGACAACTGCATTCTCAAGATTCAATTTCTTAAATTTATTGTACATGTGATAGTATTTGTTTAGCTTGGTGAAATCTCCTTTATTTATGATCAAAGGATTCACTTTCTCAATTTCAGGCTTCAACTATTTCTTTTTGCTGCTACCTGCCTCTACTTCTCCTTGAGATTGAATTGAAACTTGTTCTCTCATTTGCTTGATGGGTGGTGATTCTTCTTCTTGTGTTCTTATCCTTTCTACTGGAGAAAAGATAGTCTTATGCCTTTTACATTGTCCACTAGCCATCTCTTTTACTCTTTTAGTTGGTATTGTGGAGGTGGATCTAGTAGATTTTCTTGTGACTACAACTGATGGCTTGTCCAATGACATAATCAATTCACTAGGCTCAATGACATCTTCATCAATATTTTGAATATCTAGAATTGAGATTGCTTTGGATGCCAAAGGTGGAACTATTAATACTTCCTTTTGTTCAATATCTCTTATTGCTACTACAGTCTATTTCGCAATGTTAAATTCATGTTCAGTCATACCTATATCTTTTAATATCTTTTTAATTGTATTGTCAACCCTTTTCTTAGCTAACTTCTTCATTTGTGATTGTTGTGTTGTACTGAAAATTTCCTCAAATGTTCCAAATCTAGGACTTTTGGAATCTAGTCTGCACTTCATAATTTTGCTTGCATATCCTTCAATTTCCTCTTCAAATACTTCATATTCTAGAGGGTCTATGAATTCAGTTCTTGGTTATACTGCTTCAATATATGTGAAATTTGTGTCAACTAAAAAGCATATCTCATTTTTGTACTTCTCAACTATTGAAGGTGGAATTCTTGACCTTTTCTTCATCTCATTCTAAAAGGTTTTAATTAAAAGTGTAGCACTCTCATTTAATTTGTCAATTGAGTGTCTAAGATACACTTTGTTGATTCTTTCCATTGAACTTATCTCATAATTCCAACCAATTCCTATAGTGTAAGGAAATCTTCTTAAAAGATGGAAAAACGTATAGGTGATTAGGGATGAGAATCTGAATTGGGAATTCTTTGTTTTCTTAATCTTCTTAATATTTTCAATCAATTGGATCCTTAGAATTTCACTCATGTCAACATCAATCTTATCAACACACATAAGATAAGCTTTTTGTACCATACCTATTGCCATATCATCTTCCCTAGAGCTAGCACATAACTTGGTAGTCATTATCTTGCACACATACCTCACATCATTCTGCTCAATCTTACTAATTACAATGCCTCTTTCATTATATGAAGATTTAGTGTTGTCTAGCACTATTTTCTTCACATTCTTTTCATTTAGTGGAATTGCACCTTTGTTAGATAATCCTATTACTTCATTTATCAAATCAGCTATAATGTCTATCACTCTATCATCCAACTAAAACTTTCCATTATGAATTATGCTTAAAATGATCTTAGTCCATTCATAATTATGAAATTTGTAGTGAAACATGTATTTGATAATGTCCAGTTGACCTAAATGTTCATATCATTCCTTATAGGTCATATCTTGTTTGTATATTTTGTCATACTCCTCAGTCATACTACTATCTCCTATAGTCTCAAATTTACATTTTAGGTATCCTCTTACATCTTCCAAATTTAAGACACTGTTTGGTATAGTCGATAATGCTAAACTAGGGTCTTCCTCGGAGGGCTCTATTTATTCCCTTCTCACCTTAGGTCTAGGTGTGTCCTTAATGTTATGAACTAGGGATACATCCATGATTGCACTAAAAATTAACTGCTCTAACAATAAACACATAGTGAAATACCTTGAAATCATGATTTAGGGCTTCCGCGTAGATCTGACAAAAATCTATCTCCAAATCTTTCAAACTGCTTTCAATCTTCACTAGCTAGCTCTCTAAGACTCTTGTAAATTATTGAATTATCAAATAATGTCAATAATCCACTTTTATCTATCAAATCCTTCATGACATTGGCATCACATTAATTGCATAAGTGTATACATGCCAAAAAGTTGTTCCTAGTTACCTGTAAAGCTTCCTTCTCTTTGTGTGATTGCATATATGCTTAGAAATTCATGCGCTCTTAACCATAGCTTACTTATATCACTTACTATCTTATCTTAGCTTTGCAAGGCTTGATTCAATTTTTGCTAAGCTCCATGCTATTTTGATGCTTAATCTGATGCATAATTCATCAAATTTGATGCTTAATTAGTTTGAGATGGGTTTAGAATTGATTCAAACTTACTCTCAAACACTTCACCTGACTAACTTCTTGATATTTTGGATGCACTTGCTTGATCTGTAGCTTTGACAAATATAACTTCTTCCATGTTATTGCTATTTCCCTTTAGACTGTTGTTGGTATCCATATTTCTTCTGGTGTAGTTCAAATTTCTTATCAAATTAGAATTCCTCATGTTATTCATTCTACAATATCTCTTTGTGTGACCCATGTTATTACAAATTTGATAAACTACAACATTATTTCCATATCTCGGTCTTGACTGACTAATTTGTGATCTGCAATTTCTGGCAATATGTCCAAAATTATTGCATCTATAACACACAACTCCATTTATTATATTGTTTGTTTCTTTGATAGGTCTTTTATGTACAGGGTTAGTATTTCTAAACATTCTACTATTTTCATTAGATCTAGGTTTCTTACAATCAATAGCTCTATGTCCAAAACCATGATGATTATAACAATAACCAGAGATAGGTTTGAATTGCTTACCTATACAATCTGTTTTCATGTGTCCAAATGAATTGCATAAAAACCATCTACCTTTGAATTCACTTCACATTTCTTTAGGTGATCCATCTTTCTTAGGTTGTTTAGGTACATCTTTAGATTGGTTAGACTCATCTTTGTTTTGTTTTTCTTCTTCTTTGTTCTTAGGTTGTTGAATTTATGGATCTGGTTCTTTACATTCTTCAATCTTCTTTGAGAATTTTTCTTCAAAATATCCAAGACCAGTTTTATCATAAGAAGGTTTCTGATAAGAAATATTTTCATTAATTTTTTCATTGTTGGAATATAGTTTCTCAAGATGTTGCTTGGATTGAGTTAGTTCTCCTTTCACAATTGTATTGTATTTCTCAAGTTCAACATACTGCAAGTTTGTAGTCTCAAATTTAGATGTTACTTTGGAAAGTTTAGATCTTAGATCTACATTTTCTAAATTTAGATTTGATTCATTTTTGATGTTATCATCTTTCAGGTTTTACTTTAGGTCTACAATCTTTAGTTCATGCTTTAGGATTTCAATCTCCTTTTTTAGTTTTGAAATTTCATCACTATCCTTGATCTGGTTTGTAGGTCCTTTCTTTGATTTCAGATCTTCTATTTTGTCTTTTAGTTTCTCAATGTAGTCTTTTGCACTATCATATTTGTTCTTTGGAGTATCTCTTTCTTTAGTAAGAATATCAATCTTTTCAAGAGCTTCATCTAGGTTTTTATGCAATTGATCCATATCCATAGAGATCTTACTCAAGCTATTAGGCCTTCTCTGAGTAACTGTGCTTTGATAACAATTTTTAGAAATAGGAAATACTAAGGAGGGTCTGGGTGAATCAATATTTCATAAAATTTTACTTTTTCCCACTTATGGATATATGTCATTAACTTGTAGCTTGCATAAGAAACTAAACTGAATAAAATGAATAATAAAGACAACCATAAAATAAAGGAACTCATAACACCATGTTTGTTCACGAGGAAACCCTGGCTAAGGAACAACTCTAGTGGGGATGATACCTGATGAGCCTATAATTTTTCATGTTTATATCATTTGTTATAACACTTGACATCATCTTTATAATACCTTTCCAAATCATTTCCATACATTACCTTGATTTATGAAGCATTAACTATGATTAATGATTTATTGATTAATGTTTGTATGTCTAGCTAGTTAATGCTAAATTATGATGATTTATTATGATAAATGGTTATTATTAACTAATAAATGTTTTGATATGATTAAATTTTTTTTTGTGAGATACTTGAGTCATTCATGCAGCTCAAAAGAAGGAGAAGCAAATTGACACTTGTCAATATTCAACAGTTGCAAGAAATGTAGAAAAAGTCAAAATGCAGTTTCAGTAAAATGGGCATATCTCACTCAATTATTAATGAAATTTAGATTTTCTTGATGATTTGGAAAGCTGAAAAATAGGATCAAAACATTTTAAAAGGGTTTGATCCAATTCACAATAGTTAATGAGAAGCACTTATCTAAAGTTGACTGAGTAAAAATAGCCAAATTTGAAGGTAGCCAAAACCCAGTCTTGGTAAAATGATCATAACTTTCATGTTTCTTAATGAAATATATATTTTCAAAATGATCCAGAAAGCTAAGATGGAGGATCATAATATGGTAAAATAATTTTGAATACCTCCCAATAATAAGTGAGAACCATCCATTTGAATCTAGCTGCAGGAAAAGTGGAACAACAAATCAGCAGACTTAGTCGAACTTCTTCTATTTATTGTAATTTAAATTATGACTTCAAAGAAGGTTGGATATGATTTGTATTGTATTTATGAACAAAAAAAAATATCCAAAAAATCATCTTTGTCATAAAAGAGTCCAAGCAAACTCTTTTCCCAATCAGTCAAGAAGAGAAGTTGTAATAAGACTCTTCTTCTTAGTCATTGTTTTAGAATAAATCTCTTCCTTGTTTAAAGGAATGATGAGAAACATGTTAGATGGTTTTTAGGGAGTCAATAAGCCTATATATTCAAAATTTTAATCAAGCAAAAGAGGGATCAAGTAGTATTTGTTCATTAGCTTTTATGTATTACATAGTTTCCTGCAGCCATTACTGTGTAGTTCCTGCAACCATTACTGTGTAGTTAGATTTATTTCCAGCATTGTTATACTCTTAGTTTTTTCAATGATAGAATAACTTAGAGAATTTCATAGTGCATATACTTTGCAGACCTATTTTAAGTATATGTCCTTCGGTTGATAATTTAAATGTGTCTTCATAATGATGAGATAACTACTTAGCATGGATGTCCAATCCCTAAGTTATGGTTCTAAAGCCTAGTTATTAAAACCATTATAGGAGACCAACATTTTTGGCACCGCTGTTAGGGATGGGTCAAGCTATGAGAGTCTCTGAGTTTTTAGCAGCTCTTTGTCATTTTTCTAGTATCATAATTTCCATTTAAAGCACTTATGATTAGAAAAGTTTGCAAAAGTACCACAAGCAATAGAAAAATGGAACTTAGATCCATGAAGAATAACAACCGAGAGCCAATCTCATTTGCAGTAAGTTTGAAAATCAGTGAAGACATGTTCTCTAACATCATAGAGGAATTTTGTTCACATATTGATGACAAGATGTTGATTTATGAGGAGGCAAATCAAGGCAACCTTGTTTTTAAAAATGAAGAAATCAAAATACACAAGGTTGCTGCTCAAGATGAATGTGATGTCAAATCAGAACTCCTACTTCAAGAAGAGAGTTGCAATAAGGTGAAAATTAGTCCCCTCATGCAGAAAAGTAATGAAGATATTGAAGAAGACCAGTTTTGGGATGATTTGGAGGAGTTTTGCTTAACCTTAGAAGCAACCCATATACACAAAGAAAACAAAGAGAGTTCAAAATTTGTTATTTCACGAGGGTGTCCTATCAGACATTTCATTCATATGGAGGAAAATAAATCATCACAAGTTATATTTGTAGCAAAGAAAGAAGATACAATTGAAGATGAAACTAAATATGCAGCTGCACCTAAAGAAGAAATATTTCATCTTACTTATGTGCTTCAATACAACAATATGTATTTTCAGCATGAAGTGATAAGTAAGTTTTTTAATGTCTTTCCCAAAGTGTTGTTGTTTATTAAGTTTCTATTGCTGTTGCAACTATTTCTAATTGCTCATAAGCATGTGAAGCATTGGAAGTTGTTGAGAAGAGGAAGATACTTCAAAGAACTAGTCAATGGTTTTGTTTGATAATGTATTTTTTTACTGATTAGTGTAGGTTAGGATAAGTTTTTCATTCAATAAGTGTTGTTACACGATGTCTTAGAGTTAGTAGTTGTCTAGTCTAGTTTGTTTTCTAGTTCTTCTTGTCTAAACGAATATTTTGGAGGAGTTTACAGCTGGTTGGTTTCTCATATTCTAAATCATTTTTCAAGAGTGTGAGTGAGTCAAGTCTCTAATTTTGGAAGGGAGTCTTCGCATATATTGTCAAAAAGTTCCATTTAGTAGTCTGGTCTTCATGATGTCAAGAATGTCTATTTAATGATGGTGTCTAGTTGATCTAATCATATTTTGTTTAATGGAGAATGGACATCCAAAGTTGTATTATAAGTCATTGTATAAAGAGAGAAAAGTGTAGGTTGCATGCAAAAACTGTTGTCTGATCTAAAAGTCAGTCCTATAGCCACTATTGTGTGACTGAACAGTCAGTCCTACAACCACTACTGTATGACTGAATAGTCATCTTGCAGCAACTACTGTGTTATTCAAAAGGTAACTTGCACCAAGTATGAGGATATCTAGAGCTATTGATATTAAGTATGCAATAGTCTCAAAGGGACTTGAATATTCAACAATGAAGGGACTTGTACTTTTAGCTATTTGTCAAGTTTGAAGCTTCTCACAATAACACAAATGGTACTACATTTATGATTTCTATTTATCCATAATATTTACCATTTTTAGTAATTGATTATCTATGCATTGCATTATGTTTTTCAACTATCATTATTGTAATTACATGCTTCATAACTGATTTATTTTTCTACCCTCATACATACATTGTCATTTGAGGACAAATGACCTTTCAGCTGGGGGGAACACATGTATACCTTGTGTTGTTGTCATAGACCATAGGAGGATGACCTTACCTGTACATTTTTATACTACCTCTTATATTTATGGTTATTGATGCAAAAGAAAAAGAGAGTGATAAAGTGATGAAAATGGAATGTCTTGTGAAGAGATAACAAAGGGAAGAAAGTATGACAATGTGAGTGTTGGAGATGATATAAAACAATGATAGGAAGACTTACGAATACAAGAAATAGAGAAGAAGATAATGAACCATATTCATGTCAAATGAAATTCTTCTTAATGATCAAATACACATGCATGACATGTTCTATGAAGGATTGAAGTTGTCATAGGATTTCATGCTAATAGCCTTCATGTCTATCTAATGTCTATCCCTTGCTTGAGGACAAGCAAGATTTTAGCTGGGGGGAATGATGAGCCTATAATTTGTCATGTTTATATCATTTGTTATAACACTTGACATCATATTTATAATACCTTTCCAAGTCATTTCCATACATTACCTTGATTTATGAAGCATTAACTATGATTAATGATTTATTGATTAACGATTGCAAAAAAAAAAGAATAGTGATAAAGTGATGAAAATGAAATGTCTTGTGAAGAGATAACAAAGGGAAGAAAGTATGACAATGTGAGTGTTGGAGATGATATAAAACAATGATAGGAAGACTTAAAGATACAAGAAACAGAGAAGAAGATAATGAACCATATTCATGTCAAATGAAATTCTTCTTAATGATCAAATACACATGCATGACATGTTCTATGAAGGATTGAAGTTGTCATGGGATTTCATGCTAATAGCCTTCATGTCTATCTAATGTCTATCCCTTGCTTGTGGACAAGCAAGATTTTAGCTAGGGGGAATAATGAGCCTATAATTTTTCATGTTTATATCATTTGTTATAACACTTGACATCAGCTTTATAATACCTTTCCAAGTCATTTCCATACATTACCTTGATTTATGAAGCATTAACTATGATTAATGATTTATTGATTAACGTTTGTATGTCTAGCTAGTTAATGCTTAATTATGATGATTTATTATGATACATGGTTATTATTAAATAATAAATGTTTTGAGATGATTAACATGTTTTTTGTGAGATACTTGAGTCGTTCATGTAGCTAGAAAGAAGGAGAAGTAAATTGACACTTGTCAATATTCAACAGTTGCAGGAAATGCAGAAAAAGTCAAAAAGTAGTTTCAGTAAAATGGGCATATCTCACTCAATTATTAATGAAATTTGGATTTTATTGCTAATTTGGAAAGATGAAAAAGAGGATAAAAATGTGTAATAGTTAATGAGAAGCACTTATATGAAGTTGACTGAGTAAAAATAGCCGAATTTGGAGGCAACCAAAACCCAGTCTTGGTAAAATGATCACAACTTTCACGTTTATTAATGAAATATATATTTTCAAAATGATCTAGAAAGATAAGATGGAGGAGCATAATCTGGTAAAAGCATTTTGGATAAATTGCAATACTAAGTGAGAACCATCCATTTGAATATGGCTGTAGGAAAAGTGGAACAACAAATCAGCAGACTTAGTCGAACTTCTTCTATTTATTGTAATTTAAATTATGACTTCAAAGAAGGTTGGATATGATTTGTATTGTATTTATGAACAAAAACAAATATCCAAAAAATCAGCTTTGTCATAAAAGAGTCCAAGCAAACTCTTTTCCCAATCAGTCAAGAAGAGAAGTTGTAATAAGACTCTTCTTCTTAGTCATTGTTTTAGAATAAATCTCTTCCTTGTTTAAAGGAATGATGAGACACATGTTAGATGGTTGTTAGGGAGTCAATAAGCCTATATATTTGAAATTTTAATCAAGCAAAAGAGGGATCAAGTAGTATTTGTTCATTAGCTTTTATGTATTACACAATTTCCTGCAACCATTACCGTGTAGTTCCTCCAGCCATTACTATGTAGCTAGATTTATTTCTAGCATTGTTATACTCTTAGTTTTTGCAATGATAGAATAACTTAGAGAATTTCATAGTGCATATACTTTGTAGACCTATTTCAAGTATGCATCCTTGGGTTGATAATTTAAATGTGTCTTCATAATGATGAGATAACTACTTAGCATGGATGTCCAATCCCTAAGTTATGGTTCTAAAGCCTAGTTATTAAAACCACTATAGGAGCCCAATAATACCCACAAATGATCCACTGATCAAAAGTATTTGGTTAGAGATATTGACCCTATTAGGATTCTATTACATCCGTATAGTGTCTCTGTCCTTGTTAGAGGACTTTAGGACTTGTTAGAAGCCTCAACCTCGTTAGGAGTTGGTATTACAAAATATGAATGTATGCAAGATGAGCTCACTTCCCAAACATGTAATAGACAATGATAATCTTCAATACAAAAGAGAGAATATGAAAACCTTTTCTCGTTGCTGAATATCTACAATATTCTGATCTAGCTTGTAAGCTCTTTCACAAAACTTGTTATCAACTCTCATTGATCTAATCATATATCAGATTTTGCATAATACATCAATACAAAATCTCTTTACAACTTCACATTAGCTTCATACATCATTTATTACATTCATTACAACTTCACATAATATAGTATCCTTCTTTATACTAGCTATCTCAAATATAGCTTATTAGTCAGCTTCCATATTATCAAAACATAATATTAACTCTTGCTACCTTAGGGTTAACATCTAGGATGTCATCCCTAATTATTCAAGTCATTATTTTGATAAACAAAATAATCCCTTAACTCAAAATAATCAATTACTAATCATTGCTCTGTTCTGGTCGACTCAACACTGTCTCTATAAAACATTGATGTCTTTGTCCATAAATGTCGTACAATCTTGCGCTCTTAGATGTAGCTTCAATATAATTTGTGTTCAAGTGCACATACACTAAAAGTACTTATGTGAACTTCATTGATCAAAATGGTCTCTGTGTAGATAGATACAAATTGTTATACTTATACAATTTTCATAGGTTCTCATCCAAAAATTCCTCCTTAGATCACGCTATCTTAATACTGAATATAAATTGCCATAATGACAACATCATGATATCCTCCTTAGCCAAATTACCAACAAACTTACCTAGGACTAACACTAGATTTGATAGGTGTTTGTGGTGGTGAACATATTCAACAAGATGAGTCACTTTATCCCATGCAAGACCACTCATGATGCAAGCTACATTGCCCACCTATTCTTTAAAGAGGTAGTAACAATCCATGAGTTTCCATTAAGTATTGTTTCTGATATGGATGTGAAGTTTATGGGCCACTTTTGGAAGGCATTATGGAGAAGGCTTGGAACTAACTTATCTTTTGGGTTAGCCTATCACCCATAGATAGTTGGCCAAACAAAGGTCATCAATAGAGTCTTGGATAACCTCCTTAGGTGCTTGACAAAGGAGTATGGTCAGATGTGGGACCAAGTCTTACCCCAAGCTGAATATGCATACAATGATAGTGTCAATAGTAAGAGTCCCTTTGAAGTTTTTTATGGTATTCACACAAGGGGAATATGTGAGCTTACTGACTTGAACAACACAACATATAAGAGTGGACATGCAGAAGATTTCACACAATCCATGAAAGAAGTTCGTGACCAAGTCAAGAACACACTAATGGAGGCTACATAAAAATTGAAGGCTAAAGTGGATGATAGGAGAAGAGAGGTTCAGTTTGAGGTTGGAGACCTTGTTATGGTTCACAAGGCTAGGTTGCAAAGAGGACTCCCCACCAAGTTGCAAATAAGGAAGATTGTCCCTTGCTCTATTTTGGCCAAGTATGGTCAGAATACTTATAAGATGGCACTACCAACTGATTTGGCCATTTTCCCTATTTTTAATGTACAATATTTGACTAGGTATAAAGGCCCTAATGTAGCCAAAGACACACAAGATACAGTAGTTGTTGCAGACCTCCACAAGGTGTCCTTGCCATCTAAGAGCCAACCTAAAGCAAAGAGGATTCTAGACTACTAGATATAGAAGAAAAAAATACATGGAGTATACATGGAGCATATAATGAAGTGGAATAATCAACCCAAATTAGAAGCCACATGGATTGCTGAAGCAACATTCAAGAATTTTGGTATAGACACAACATTTTAAAACCCAAGTGGTACTTGACTTCTTTTGTTTAGGGGGAGTATGGTGCAGGAGCATTGAGTTAGATAAGGCTTACTCCCTAAATGTTATGGCTTGTACTTGAACTTGGCCAAGTCAAGAAAATAGTAAGACTCCAAGAGAGTCTAGTAGTTAGGAAGATAGATTAAGTTCTGTACTTGGCACCAAGTTGCCCTTACTGGATCTTGGGTTGCCAAAGTGGCCAAATAGGGCCTAGAGTGTGCAAATGCTTAGAAATAGGTTAGTAAAGTTTTTTTTAGGGTGTTTTGAGTTTTAAATAGGTTTTAGATAGGTTAGATATCAATTTAGACCACTTTAAGGATCTATAGTAAAAGTTGCTAACACAAAAATGCAAAAGTTTTCAAAGTTGCTCAAGCAACTTTGACAACTTTTCAATTTTCAGACAAGAAATGTCAAAAATCCCTAAATGATAGTTAGGGATCATACATAGGTGTTTTTGGTAGTATTTAAGGTTTTATTTGAAGAAATATGAGGTTGGACAACTCGGTGACATAGATCCCAAAGTTGATTTGGTTATTTTCATTCTTTGTGTTTCTTGGCATTCTAATGAAATCTAAAGCTTCTCACTGCAAATGTGATTGAAGACTTTTATTATTGTTAATTTCATTACCTTAGATTGAATTTTTGTTTTTTAAATAGGTTACATTGTTTTTTATTTTATGTTATTTTGTTTTGTAAGCCCAAACCCTTACTGGATTGTGTCTTGCCAGTTTGAAGGGCTACGGTGAAACATGGTTCCACCATGACTTCCATCCATGATATAATGGATCATGGAGGAAGTGAAGGGAAACCTATATATATATATATATATATATATATATATATATATATATATATATATATATATATATATATATATATATATATATATATATATATATATATATATATATATATATATATATATATATATATATATATATATATATATATATATATATATATATATATATATATATATATATATATATATAGTGTCCCAATTTTTACAAGTGCTAAAAATGGAAGGAGCTCATTTCGAAGGCTTGCCCTAGGCGAGACAGGGTGTCCCGATTAGTGCAAAGTCAATGACACTGAATTAAAGAATGCAGGGTTGGTTTGGAAAATGATGTGTTTGGATTTTGGAGATCCATTAGAGACTAAATGAATCCCTAGATCCATTGGTTGGTGTTTTAGGAAGTGAATTTGATAACCTAGCTAAGTGACCTAGGCAATTAGGCCTATTTTCTAGGAAAGAGGCTCATCAATTGAAATGTACTATACAAACACTTGTGAAACCATAGACCTCAAAAATATTTGATAAATCCCAAAAGGGTATATATATATTGAATCACTTTTGGGGCTAATTTGTAGAGTTTTAGAGTTATTGGGCTGAAAGAGTGTTCAAAGACCTAATTGGGGCTAATTTGTAGAGTTTTAGAGTTATTGGGCTGAAAGAGTGTTCAAAGACCTAATTGGGGCTAATAGGTCTACAAGCCTAAAAACTAGGAATCCTTGAGATAGGAAAGGAAGTTATAACATGTTTGAGATATTTTGCATCATAAGAATGAGAAAATACTTGTTGATAATGGATTCAACCATGAACAAAGATAATGTGAGGTATGGTGAGTGTGAAATGAGTTTACCCTGGTGAACTCAAGAAGGAGAAGTGGTGACACTAGTTGATAGGAAGACCCCAAGTTGGTAGGAAGGATTGATAGTTATTCCAAGGTGAAAAGGGGAATTAAGACACCCTTAAGTGGTCCAAGAGTGACCTTAGTGATTGATATTTCTTGGCTCAAGGAGAATTTTGAGGTCTCTCTACCAGTGGTGTAATGCGAGAAAATTCTTGACAATGATGTGTTTAAGAAGAAGTTAGATGAGAGAAGGGTTGTTGTGATATAAAGAGAGCCTTATATACCGAGTTAAAAAAGTTTTAGATTGGAGTGTATTGGTAGAAGATCCATAATTAGATCAGTTGTTGATGGTGATTACTATGCTACTAGTTGGAAATGTCTCATGTATATATAGATGCAATTATATAAGTTCACACTTTGTCTATAAGACATCTTTTGTAATACATATTTTATATTAGGACACTTAACCCAATCGAAAATGATCCAACCAATAGTGAGCACTTGTGTAAAAATAATCTTAACTAGTGTCACCTTAATTGGTGTTTATTTCATGAGAATTAGCTTATGTGTGGTTTTTCTCATCTTGGGTTTCCATCTTATATCTAGTGTAATGGTGTTTATTGTTCTTGTTGTTTCAAGGTTTTAGCAAGCTTAATTTTTGAATAGTTTATGTTTATATCAGAGCAGTAAAGTTTTAGAAAGTGTTTTGGAATAAAATATTCACCCCCCCCCCCCCAAATTTATTCAACAAAATCCACCTATAAAATTAGTCACTTTTTCCTTAACACCTTGATTACAATGTATCAAATTAGTTAAAGAAACTTTAGGACCAATATTATTTTAAAATTGTTGAATAAAATCATTAGAATTTTTTTGAAATGAATCAATAGAATAAGGAGGCAAAGAAAAGAACTATTGTAAGGCCTTATCTCTAAATGCTCTAGTGAACAATTTAGCCATCAGTTTATGACAAGGTTGAAATATTTTGACATGTGTCAAGGAATCACCTTTTCTAGTATTGATTTCCAAATAAGGAATCTCCATGTATTAAGGGATATCAACATGAATGATATTAAGAGACAAAGGACTAGCAATATGACAAGTGGGAATATTGAATTTTGATTGGGTCATGGAGGTAATTTATTTTTGTAAGGATGACATAGCTTGGGCAAGGCTATTGATAGTTTGTTTAGTAGATGTTTTGGTATTGGACATGTGTGGAATTGAAGGAGTTGGAACATTATGAGACATGGAGGAAGCATTAGAATATGAAAGTGGGATATTATGATGAGTAGTTATAGATGATGATTGGGAAATGTGTTGGGCACTCGTAAGAGAAGGAATGATAGGATTAGGAATACTTCCAGGACTAACATGTGCATGATTAATGTTTGAAATAGATGTAGTAATCATAGGTGGAGTATATGTAGGTACATTAGGTAAGGAAATAGGAATAGGAATATCAGTCTCAACACTAGTGTTAGGATTAGAGAGACCAAGATCTTGAGCACAAATTTTTATAGAATTAATATTCTCATTAATCTTAGATGAGATATGCCACCCAATAAACCTGATAATCTATAATTGATTGAATATCTTGATGAATTGAATGGACAAGTGAAAGACAATAATTAGAGATCACCGAGCTACTAAAGTGATATGTAAGGCAATTAAATCAATTAATATGTATTGTCATTGATGTCAACTAGTTCTGACTATAATTATCATGATAGTTACAAACATTTGAAGAAGAAAATGGTAAAGGAATGAGATATCTACATGAAGATGAGATGGATATGGAGATATGGCTAAGGTATACATTGGGTAACTTATTGATGAGTCTATTGGATCATTTTATTGACTTGATTGTATTACATTATTTTTTTATGTATTGAAGATCAGAACTAGACAAGTTAATGTGGTCAGTAATTGAAGATTTTTGTATAGATCGAGCTAGTGTAGTGTATATCGAGTAATAGTAATAACTGAGTTAGTATTCACTGACACATTCTGTATTGACCAAGTAAGAGAAACAATTAAAGTTTATAACAACCGACTGAATTGATGAGCTGACAAGTTCCTTATGATTCTAGGATAAAAGATGAAGTTTGTTATGATGATCTAATGGTTCAAAAAATTTAAGATTGATCAAATGGAGAAGGATGAAACATGTTATAGAAACATCTACCGAGGAAGCTTGAAGCAACAAAATAGACGATGGAGATTAAGAGGTAAAATCTAATGGATGAGAAGAAAATAGTTTATGATGTCTATTTAAAGAGACATGAGATTCATTATTGAGTCTGGAGCTTATTGACACTGCAGGAGAAATCAGGTGAAAGGACTTTTTCATGCACTACCGATCAAACTAGTTACAGACAGAACCGAGCAGAACTATAGGCATTACCGAGCATCAGGGTATTATTCACCGAGCTAAATATGTTGAAGGATATGAAGGATTGAAGTGATTATTGATCAGAGGAGGTATTTTGAGCTTAGCATAGATCTAAAAATATGCAATCTAAGTTGTATTTGAATCAGATCACTACTGTACTAGTTTAACCATTATTAAAGATAAATCTCTTAACCGAGTGGACTTAACAGTCTTATTTGTATTTCAATATGACATTACATGAATGTTGTTGGTTTTATTGTTGACCCCATAGTGGATGTTGGTGAAGAGTTAACTACTAGCTATAAATCCTTTAACCAGGTCATACCTCATAGTGTACATTGTAACCTTTAACAGGGTTGGCTCCTAACTGAGCTCACTTCAGAAGAGTGAAATATTCTGGGTTATCAGTCCCAGGTGTTTTTTTGTTAAAATCTATGTTATGTGTAATTGATGTGATTGGATTGTTGTTTACTTTACATATTTCATATTTGGATTAATCGGTAATAATAGTATAGAATTTACTGGTATTTGAAAAATGAATAGAAAGTTATTATTGATAGCTTACCAAGTTGATTATTTGTTTGAAAAGTTTGATCATATACATATGGGAGTTTGGGATCATAGGATAACTAGAATTAACTGATTCAACCCCCCTCTTAGTTATCTAACAATTGGTATCAGAGCTTATTGGTTGCTTGGAAGGAAGTTTAAAGGACTTGAGCTAAAGATCACAAGATGTATAAGAGGGAGGTGCCAAAGCTGAACAAAGATAGCTTTTGAACATGGCAAAGAAGAATGAGGTTGCATATATCTAGAATTGGAGAATCTATAGTATTTTACCTAGATAATGCTTACATTCAACCGTCTATTGGACCTTTGACTGTTGATCAGCTGAGAGATAGACATGAACATAACATGACAATGATAGATATTTTTGTTGCCTTATCTGATGCAAAATTTGAAGATATCAAAGCATGTACTTCAGCAAAAGTAATGTGGGAAAAACTTACACCAGTCTATAGAGGAAATGTGAATGTGATGAGAGAAATATTTGAAAGCCTTAGAGGAAGATTCTATGATATGAAGATGAAAGAAGGAGAAAACATTTCACAGTATAGTAATCAAATCAAGGAGGTTGTCAATGCTATCTGAGGAGAAAGAGGTGTTATTGATGAAGACACTATTGCGAGTAAAATTCTTAGAACCTTGCTTCCTGTCTATGCTATTAGAATCTCTGTAATTCATGAAATGAGACCTGCACCAGGTAATGTTCTTACACTTGATAGCCTAATTGGTAAATTGACTACTTTTGAGTTGAATAACTATGATAATAGTATTGTACCAAGTGTTGAGTATGCATTTATGTATCTTTGAAAATTGGAAAATCAAGCAGTAAACATATAAGTAATGAAAGTGATAGTGACAGTGATGAAGATTGACTTGATGAACTTGAAGCACTTATGGATAGAAGGTTGCAGAAAAGGTAAAGGAAGGTATAAAGGGAAATTACCTTTGGCATGTTTTAATTTTAAATAAATTGGTCATATTGCAGTTAGATGCCCTAGCAAAAAAGATGATGACAAAGACAATGACCGATCTGGTGAAAGAAAGCATGACAGAAGAGATAACCGAGATCGTAGAGGCAATTGACACTATGAAAGAAGAAACAAATGAGACTACAAAGATAAAGGCAAGAAGGCATGTTACCTTGTTGGAGATGATGATGATGACACTAACATCAACATTGATGAAGACATTGAGGTGGTATTTGTATTGCATAAAAATGTAATAAAGAATAAACTTAAATAAACTAAGCTTATCCTAGCATATTCATGCAAACCTCAAAATACTATGGAAATAAGCATGTAAATGAGAAGAAATAACAATGTGAAACAAACTTAATCTACTCAATACAATATGAAAACATCCAAAAAGGACTAAATGTTGATGATTTTGGTTGTTGAGGGTATGTGGTTGCTCACAAATCCTGCAGCATGATAATGTGTAAAGAAGGCTTGTTGAATGAGGAGAAAAGCTCTCAATTTATAGGATTTTTAGGGAAATGGATGGTTTAGATTCAAAGTTGGATGAAGGGCTAGGATTATTCAAGATCAATGAGGTGGCCATGAGGTGAAGGCCAAGTATATTCTATGTAGATGATATGTGGATTAGGGTTTGACCATTCAAAGGGGGAAATATTCTCACACATGTGTGAGAGACCTTTGAAAGTGACATGTCTATGACAATTTATAAGAGGGTGTAAGAAGGTATAAGAGGGCTAAAGTTTCTCACACATGTATGAGCAACTTGAGAAAATGATGGCTCAATGACAAAAGTCAAGGGTTGTAAGAGGATGGGAGAACCAAGGTTTCTCACACATGTGTGAGAAAATTTGGAAAATGACATGGGTCAAAAGGTGGAAGAGAAAGAGAGAACCAAGGTTTGGAAAAGGACATGTCAATGGCATGTGGGAGATAAGTGTGTAAGAGTCACATGTGACTTGGGTTTGAGTTAGGATTTCTTAATCCTTAGCTTAAGGTTGTGCAAATGATTAGGATGGGATTAGGTGGGAGATTAGGATTAATTAGTGGGAAAGTGGGTTGACTTGAGTTAGAAGGATGAGTTAGGTTAGGAAAGTGAGGTTAGGTGAGGGTTTGATAGGAATGAATTTTAAATATATCCTATGGGGGAGTATTCTTAGTCATTCTATAGTAGTTGTTGTTGCATTCATGACTGTGATTGTCATAGATGTCAACATAGTGATCTACTGAAGTTTAGCAGAGAAGCAAACAATGTTTGTATTAGCACACGTGGGATATTGAAGATCAAGCTATGCAAAGTTGAGGACTTAATTTATGATGTTTCATATGATCATGGTTAAGAGTGCATAAGGAAATTCATTTATTCATGACAATTATGTGTAATTCAGTGGAAGCAGTATTCAGACAGTGTTCTTGAGTAGCGGTTTGTGGAAATCAAATGACATCTCCTAATCGGGATAGAATTTGAACATGAAAAGTTGAACAGATGATTAAGACATGATGATTGTGATGTGGACATGAAATCAAGGTTAGAGGTTGTATGAGTGAAGAGTTATCTTAATTGAAAGCCGACAGTTTTATGTAATTATGAAATTTTGTGTAACGAGTGAAAAATTTTATTTTGTAATTTGTATGTCGACTCATTTGTAATTATTTGAGTGTGGTATAAAGGAAGGATTAATTTCCTTATTGTAGAATGGAATTGTAAAGTAAGATTATGTGAAAGTGAATTGTGGAATTGTGCAATACTTGTTGTAAGAGGATATGCAAAGTATAGAGATTTGGTATTGAGATCTGATGAAGCAGTTGGTGTGGTTTGGCACAGTTAGAGGAGAAGTGATAAGTTGTTGAGATTAGTAATCTTTTTGTATTATTCTGTTGAGTAATACAAATATTAGTTGGAAAGTGTGTTCAATGATCTTTCCCTTTAAGTTGTTTGGACAGTGGGTCCTTTTGTCTTCCATAACTCCTAACAGGGTTAGAATCATTTAGCAGGGATTCAAAGTCTCCTAACAAGGATTGATATAGATTGAATGTATTTCATAAGACTCCTAACAAAGTCCATCCTCTCACAAGGAACTTTCATATTAGTGCATCTTTTGTGGGCATCATTCCCACCGGGGTTTACTCTTTGATCAAGAGGTTCCCTAGTCAACATATCTTGTGTTATTATGTTGTTGTGTATGTATATCTTTCTATGGTTGTTAATCACATTTCTTACATGGTTAAAATCTATTAAAGGTGATAAAAGTTGTATTTATTTGATAACTAATTCAACCCCCTTCCTCTCAGTTATCTTGGTGGACTTTACTTTCTAACAATTTGTATCAGAGCAACAGGTACTTGAAGGAAAAGTTTAAGAACTTGAGGAGATCCATGGCGAGTCATTTTAGGAAAGAAAGCCCTATGTTTGATGGACTGAACTTTGATAGTTGGAATGAAAAGATGACACTACAACATTTGGGGTCAAATTTCGATGCCGATTTGTGACGCCACTATAATTTGTGTTTGTTTTTTGTATTTTTTTTGCAAGTACCCCTGACGGTGTCGTAATAGTGATGATGTTGTCATAATTGTGACACCCATGTGTTTATAAACAAAAAAAAGAAAAAGAAAGTGTCATTTGTAATTTGTGAATTCAAAGAGCTGCCGCGAAGATGACACTGCACTTTTGCATGGCACGAAGAGGGCATTCAAGTTTGGTGTGCACGAAGAGGCCGACACTGTGTGGGAAGAGGGCACTAGCACTTGAGGTAGGCATTCAAGATTTGTCTTCTCATTAAATCAATTTCAGTGGCATTGTTTACATCTTAGCATTGTTAATAGTGGCATTCTTTACATCTTAGCATTTGGAATGCTCGATGACTCGCGAGCTTTGAGAGCTAGGGCATCGTTGCTATTATTTTCAAGGCATTGTGTGAAGTGTTTGATCTCTATTTATTTATTTTTCTATTGATATTCACTATGTGGTACTCCCTATTTATGATCATTTCATGAGGAAATGTCTTGATGGCTCGCGGGCTACAAGCTAGGGCATCATACGTTGTTTATGAGCTCACTATTGAATACTAGCATTGTTTACATCTTTTCATTTGGAATGCTTGACGACCCAAGAGATTTGAGAGCTAGGGCATCGTTGCTATTACCTTCAAGGCATTGTGTCAAGTGTTTGATCTCTCTTTATTTATATTGCTATTGATATTCACTATGTGGTACTCCTTGTTTATGATCATTTCATGAGGAAATGTCTTGATGGTTCATGGGCTGCAAGCTAGGGCATGATACATTGTTCATGAGCTCATTGTTTAATATTGGCATTGTTTACATATTTTCATTTGGAATGCTTGATGACCTATGAGCTTTGAGAGCTAGGGCATCATTTCTATTACCTTCAAGGCATTGTGTGAAGTGTTTGATCTCTCTTTATTTGTTTTGGTGTTGACATTCACTATGTGGCACTCCCCATTTATGATCATTTCATGAGGAAATATCTTGATGGCTCACGGGCTGCAAGCTAGGGCATCATACATTGTTCATGAGCTCACTATTTAATACTGGCATTGTTCATGAGCTCACTGTTTAATATCTAGCTGGGCCATGCAAATGGTACCAGACCAACCCAATCAACCCAACAAAATGTGTCATGTTTATCTTTGTCAAATACACTCTTTCACCATTTTGTTCTTGTTCTTAACACAAATATTGCATCAAAAGTAATTATAAACAATGATTCAAAGAAAAAAGAAACAAATACAATAGATCAAATCCCAAAAGAATATAGTCAACTATAATAGGTCACAGTCTCAATGAAATAAACAATGTATAAAAAAATATATGGTGCACAACAACAAAAAATATGCAATGACAACAATAACATTGCATGATGCCTGAGCTCAAATTCAAAATAGTAAGTGTATTAATGTATGATCTAATAGCAGCAACCTCATTGATCATTACCTTTCACTCCTCCATCATTATAGAAGAGATAACTACCTACAACTAGGGCATCATGCATTGTTTATGAGCTCATTGTTTGAGCACCTCATGTCCCTATTTGATTGGTCGGTGCTCAAACAGTGAGCTCATAAATAATGCATGATGCCCTAGCTTGCAGCCCGCAAGCCATCAAGACATTTCCTGATGAAATGATCATAAACGGGGAGTACCACATAGTGAATATCAACAACAAACAAAGAAAGAGAGATGAAACAGTTCACACAATATATGTTGCTTTATAAGATTTTATTAAGACTAAATATATTGTTTTATGAGCTCATTGTTTGAGCACCTCATGTCCCTATTTGATTGGTCGGTGCTTTGTTTGTTATATTGATGCTATTAGATCAAATAAAGACATCAAATAGGGACATCAATAATAAAATAATACACTACATGGTACTCCCCATTTATGATCATTTCATGAGGAAATGTCTTGGTGGCTCGCGGGCTGTTGCAAGCTAGCGCATGATACATTGTTCATGAGCTCATTGTTTAATACTGGCATTGTTTACATCTTTTTATTTGGAATGATTGATGACCTGTGAGCTTTGTGAGTTAAAGCATCATTTCTATTACTTTCAAGGCATTGTGTGAAGTTTTTGATCTCTCTTTATTTGTTTTGGTGTTGATATTCACTATGTGGTACTCCCCGTTTATGATTATTTCATGAGGAAATGTCTTGATGGCTCGCAGACTACAAGCTAGGGCATCATACATTGTTCATGAGCTCACTGTTTAATACTAGCATTATTCATGAGCTCACTATTTAATATCTAGCTAGGCCATGTAAATGGTACCAGGCCAACCCAATTAGCCCAACAAAATATGTCATGTTTATCTTTGTCAAATACACTTGTTCACCATTTTGTTCTTTTTCTTCACACAAATATTGCATCAAAAGTAATTGCAAACAATGATTCAAAGAAAAAAGAAACAATTACAATAGATCAGACCCCCAAAAAATATAGTCAACTACAATAGCTCATAGTCTCAATGAAATAAACAATGTATAAAATAATATATGGTGCACAACAGCAGCAAGCATGCAATGACAACAATAACATTGCATGATAAAATTCAATACTCTTAGTTTTTATTCACATTGCACATACATAATTGTAGATGAGGATCAGTAATAGGGTGCTAGGCATTGCTTAGATCCTTTGGATCTAACCCCATCTTTTCCTTCCTTGCAGATTTTGTATCATACAAGAGCATACTGGATTGAACCCTGGGTCAACACTTCATTATTTCAGGAAAATGTCTGGTACCTTTATTATTTATGTTCATCCACTTATGTATGTTTGCATTCATTCATATTCTTCTGAAAGTTGGCTATTAGTGACCATATATGACGATTCTTGATGTTTTTGGGTCATTTGATGAAAATATGTAAAAGTTTCTTAAAAATTTATATTTTTTATTTCAATTTTTAAAATCATAAAATGAATAAAATTTAAAGATAAAAAATTAAGATAATCTTTGTCTTCACTTAAAACAAAAATATAAAGCTCATAAAGCATGGTAAAAATATAAATCTCATAAAGCATGGTAAAAGAGGGCCCTAACTATGGTAAAATGGGAAAGTTGCCACCTTGCATTGCTCTTCATATGGCAGCTGCGAAGGAACTATGTTATAAAATTTCAAGGCATGAAATTTTATACTTTTTGACATCATACTTTTTTCTCCTTAGCATTGAGTTTACAATGTGGGGGACTTGAAGAAAATATATGTACAGTTATAAAATTTCATGCCTTCAAATTTGGCATGAAATTTTATAACATAGTTCCTTAGCATTTGATCTTTATATGGCAGCCATGACTTGAGGTAGGCATTCAAGCTTTGTCTTCTCATTAACTCAATTTCATTTTGATGGCATTTGTTGATTTAATGACAAAATATGAATGTTAATACTGGCATTGTTTACATCTTTGCATTTGGAATGCTCGATGACCTGCGAGCTTTGAGAGCTAGGGCATCGTTGCTATTACCTTCAAGGCATTGTGTGAAGTGTTTGATCTCTCTTTATTTGTTTTATTATTGATATTCACTATGTGGTACTCCCTATTTATGATCATTTCATGAGGAAATGTCTTGATGGCTCGCGGGCTACAAGCTAGGACATCATGCATTGTTTATGAGCTCATTGTTTCAGCACCTCATGTCCCAATTTTATTGGCCGGTGCTCTATTTATTATATTGATGCTATTAGATCAAATAGGGACATCAGTAATAAACTAGGGACATCAATAATAAAATAATACACTCACTGTTTTGAATTTGAGCTCTGGCATCATGCAATGTTATTGTTGTCAAAATAGTAAGTGTATTAATGTATGATCTAATAGCAGCAACCTCATTGATCATTACCTTTGACTCCTCCATCATTATAGAAGAGATAAATACCTACAACTATATTTCATAATTCCTCCTTTGAAGTCATAGGTTAGTTTAACTATTGGATAATGAGCTGATAGGAGTTTTGAATAGATTTGAATAAAAACTAAGAGTATTGAATTTTATCATGCAATGTTATTGCTGTCATTGCATGCTTGCTACTGTTGTGCACCATATATTTTTTTATATACTGTTTATTTCATTGAGACTATGAGCTATTGTAGTTGAATGTATTCTTTTGGGGTCTGATCTATTGTAGTTGTTTCTCTTTTCTTTGAATCATTATTTACAATTACTTTTGATGCAATATTTGTGTGACAATGCAATATTTGTGATAATGCAATATTTGTCGAAATAGTGTCAATGACTTCGGTCAATGTGCCTATGTGTCAATGTGGTGTTGGCCCATGCATGTTGAAGATGTCATGCACAACAAGTAATCGTGGGCATCAATTTTGGGTTTGCCCAAATAGGAAAAAGGTTTGGATACATAATTATATTTTATGTTTAAAAATAATGTGACAACTAATCATTTTATGAAGAACTGATGTACATTTCGTATTGTCAGGGAAATACTAGATGTTAATACTTTCACTGGGTTGATCAAACCACAGTTACATCTACCCCATCTACATCTATACCTAATGTAGGAAATGAGTGCAACTTGTGCAAGGCTTGAGAGGCAGCTAGTGCCGCCAAGATTGCTTCAATGGCGAAAGCAAAAATCATATTTTTGTGATGCCTTCTTTGTGTAGTTTGTGCACTACTTTGTTGGGACCATATGCGTAAATGTGGTTAACAGAGGGCTATTGTAGATACTGATTTTTTTTTTAGAATTTATAGTAGATACACATAAAGAACATACACATAAACATGACAAATGAGAAACATAAATGTAGATATCACAACAACTGACAAACATAAATGTAGGCATCATAATCACAATTTTTTAGAGACACAACATAATTGAATGGTATACCCAGATGATGCAACACAACTATATATCACTCCTCTCGTTCCAAGTTTACACCACGGTAAACAAAATCCATAGATAAAAAATAAATTTAGAGAGTGGAGGAGAGTGAGAATGACCAAAGTAATACAGGTCCCTATATTATTTTAGTTGTTATCACTCTCCTCCTACGCTCTCTAAATTTATTCTTTATCTTTGGGTTTTGTTTACATAATGTAGACATGGAACTAGAGGAGTAGTTATGTTGCATCATCTGGGTATACCACTCAAGTATGTTGTGTTTCCAAAAAATTGTGACCATGATGCCTACATTTATGTTTCTCAACTGTTATGTCCCAGGATCCCTTATGACCCTTTACGACCCTTTACAATCCCTAAGAATACATCTTAGAGATCTTAAAATGTCGTAAAGGGTCATAAGAGGCTCCTAGGAGGGGTCAGATGAGCTTCCACCTTCACGTGGTTGGACCTATTAAGTAGAGAATGTTAAACTATTCTTAAAACAAAGAGAAGCTCAATAATTTAAGATTTCAATCCATGTGCAACAAATATATATCGATCCATCTCAATGGCTACCAAATCAACAGATCTCTATCAAGAACCCAGTGGTAAAGAAACACCATAGACTACACCACGAACCTGCTGTGAAGAGGCATTCAATGTATCATAAGTCACATCAAATGATCCACTTTCTATAATCTAAGTCTCTCAGCTTAGTTCACCAAGAAGAAGACTTCTCCCAAGTCATCACGGACATGATAGTGATCTACAAATCTCCAATGTGCAAGTTCTGCACATCGCTCTCTCGACATCACACCTAACTCATTTGAAACTATGGAAAAAATGGTAGATGATCCCAATGATCCGTCACAACCCGATCTCAACAACAACGCAAAGAGTAGCTTGATTCTATCTTCAAGCCGATCAATGCACAGTCTACTCAAACTCCAAGTCAAGTCATTGCTACACTCCATAGGAAAAAAGCACATCAAATTCAAACCAAAGAAGTCAAGAAGTCACTTGAATCAGATTTGAATGTAATCAAGTCCTCATATATCCCATGAACACATCAGGAAGAATGCATCTTTGATCGCTGCACTAGCTTCTTGTGTTGGAGTCATCACTGTCACAATTCTTGATTTGGTAGGATCCATTCAAAATCCAAGTCTCTAGACTCGACTCAATAATCCATGAGCCGCTACTGAATCTACTGTAAAGTTATGTCCAAATGATCCATAACCAAATCATGACTAGGAACCATATCTGCAAGAACACAGTTCTGAATCGACAAATATATAATTTTTTTTAAAAAATTGATTGTCGTCGTAACTACAATGGCCCCACAATAATGATGGTTAGTCATCACAAACATCCAACATCCAGATGTCACATTAGCAGCATCACTGTCAGAAAAAAACCATAAACAATGGATATCTATCATAAATGTCCAACGCATGTCTATCGCATGCACAACATAATCATCGTTACAAGCCATAAATGATGGATATTTGTCATAAAATTTTGATGGATATCCATTGTATTAATAGAATTTTTGTCAGTAAACAAGTTACAAATGATGGCTACTTGTCAGAATATTCTCACAGGTCGCTGTCATTTGTATTTGTTGTGACGAATAGGCGTCCCAATTTCGACGACCACAAATGGGTCTGACGATAGGTTCACTTTGTTGGCACCCTTTTTTTGTGATGATCATGGTTGTCGTAATTACGACACCTCAAAAAACTATCAATTTTTTTGATTGTAAAACTACGACACCATGTGGTGTCGCTTAATCGATAGTATACTATCTAAATTTAGATGTTCGACTATCGGAAAAAGGTCTCAAATGTACTAGTGTGAAGACACATTTACTTTGTTTAGGACCAAGATATTGGTTAATCACAAAGAAAAAGAAGACTATCATTGATGAAGACAAAATTAAAGAATGTACTAATGAGGAGAGAGATCTATTCATGTGTAACATACTTGCTAGAGAAGCACTTTTGTCAACCCTTTTGAAAAATGAGTACAATTAGGTAAAATATCTAAAAACATCTCATGAAATTTGGTTAGCTTTACAATCTACTTTTGAAGGTGATGATCATGCAAAGAAAGTCAAATTACATAATTGGATATGTGCATTTGAAGATATAAGAATGATGGAAGATGAATCTGTTAGAAGCTATATTGGTAGAATGTCAAAAATTGTTGTAGGTATAAAATCTTATGAAGGAATCAAGACAAAGAATGAAGTGATATGGAAAATTCTGAGGACATTGACTCCTGCATTTAAGCAGAAAATGCAGATGATTGAGCAAGTTATACCTTGTACTGAGAATTTCACTAGAGAAACTCTTCTTGGAAGATTAGAAGCAGTAGAGATGAACTTGAGACAATCAAGAGATCTACCTAGAATGGAGACAACATTCAACACACTAAGTATTCACCCTACTTTGTCAAGAAGCATGAGTGTAAGTGGAGATTATGCTAGTAGCAGTAGATCCAGGAATGAAGAAGACAATAAGATTGAAGAAGGAATTGCCTTGCTTGTGAAAAGAGAACCAGACGGTAAGAAAATTTTTAAATGTTGGACTTGTCAAGAATATGGTCATTTTGCATCTAAATGTCCTAAGAGAGTAAAGAAGTACATAAATAACTTTAAACCTAGAAGATCTAAAGAATGTTATTATGCTAATTATGAAGAATTTTAAGCTAGTATGAAGAAATCTCTAAGTGAAAGTGACAATGAGAATGATGATATAGGATTTGTAGCAATAAAAGAAGAAAATCCTGAAACATAAGTTAAGGAAGAAAAAGCTTTAGTTTCTCAAGTAGAAAAAAAATTTGATTGGATTATAAACATTGGTTGTTCACATCATATGAATTGAGACATGAAGAAATTCATAAAGTTTAAAAATTATGATGGAGGAATTGTTAGAGTTGGAAACAATGCACCTTGTTTGATAAAAGGTATAGGATCTATTACTCTTGATGGAAAGACTAACATAGATGATGTTTACTTTGTGGATGGATTGTTAAACATAATCTTTTGAGTGTTGGACAACTAGTTGATAAGGGATATCAAGTTTGGTTTACTTAGAAAACTTGTGTAATCAAAGACAAGGATGGTAATTTGATTGGTACTGGATCAAGAACCAGAGGTAATGTATTTTAGTTGAATCCTACTGAGATGACATGCTTGATTACTAAGATTGATGACAGTTGGTTATGGCACAAAATATTTTTTCATATAAACTTTGATAATATTGTGAAAGTAAGTACTACGCTTACAGTAAGAGATTTGCCTAAGATTATGAAACTTACTAACATGATTTACAAGGAATGTGTGATGGCTAAGTAGAAGAGAAGCTCATTTCCAAGCAAGAAGTTTACAATAGTAGAGAAGTTGGAAATTGTTCATACAGATTTGAGTAGTCCCACAAGGACTAGAGGATTCTATGGAGGAAGGTACTTTATGATTCTTGTTGATGATTTTACAAGAATGATGTGGATTGAATTTCTTAAAGAAAAGTTTGAAGCATTTGATAAGTTTAGATTAACTAAGAACAAAGTTGAGAATGAATCTAGAATGAAGATTAAATGTTTGAGATCAGATAGTGGTGGAGAATTTACTTCAAAAGAATTTAACACTTTCTGTGAAGTGAATGGTATTAAGAGATAGTTTTTAGCCCCTAGAACACCTGAACAAAATGGTATTGCAGAAAGAAGAAATAGGTTAGTAACTAAAGTAGCAAGAGCCATGTTATTTGAAAATGATTTGGTGAAGATACTCTAGAGAGAAGCAGTGAACACAGTAGTATACACAATGAAAAGAGTACAGATCAGAGTAGACACAGACAAGACACCTAATGAACTATGGTTTGGACATGCACCATCAGTTAAGTATTTCAAAATTTTTAGAAGCAAATGTTATATTAAGAGAGATGATGACATTGGAAAGTTTGATCCTAGAAGTGATGAAGGTATATTTCTTGGTTATTCATTGAAGATCAAAGCTTATAGATGTTATAATAAGAGAACTAAGACTATTGTTGAGAGCGCAAATGTTAAAGTTGATGAAAAGTTCAAAATTTAGGAAAGAATGTTTGATTATGAATCAGATGAAGGAACTCAATCGAGAACTAATCCAAAGAATGTTGAATTATTCTATGAAACTGACAGTGATTTTTAGAATGAAGGCTATATTGAGGAAATCATAGAAGAACCTAGAGCTGAAGCAAGAACTGAGATAATGACACCTAACAAGAACCTATCAAGAAATCATCCTGTTGAGTCGATTATTGGAAGCATAGACAGAGGAGTTCTGACATGAAATAAGGTACAAGAACAATTGTGTTTAATTTCTCAAACTGAACCTAAATCTACTAGTGAAGCTTGTGAAGATGAACATTGGATTAAAGCTATGAAGGAAGAACTAGATCAAATTGAAAAGAACAAGACTTGGGAGTCGGTCCCTAGACCTAAAGACAAGAATGTTATAGGAACTAAATGGGTATTCAGGAACAAGATGAATGAAAAAGGAGAAGTTGTAAGGAATAAAGAAAGATTGGTATGGGAAGGATACTCACAGCAAGAAGGAATTGACTATGAAGAAACTTTTGCACCTGTAGCAAGAATTGAAGCTGTAAGAATGTTTTTGGCTTATGCAGCCTATAAGAAATTTAAAGTGTATCAGATGGATGTGAAGTCAACATTTCTGAATGGAGAGTTAGAAGAAGAAGTTTACATTGAGCAACCTGAAGGTTTTACCTTGACTCATGAAGGAGATATGGTATGTAAATTGAAGAAAGCTTTATATGGACTTAAACAAGCACCTAGAACTTGGTATGCAAGACTGGATAAGTATTTGATAAAATTAGGATTTACTAAAGGCACAACAGATAGCAATTTGTACACAAAAGAAATTGAAAATGGTTTGTTGATTGTAGTTATTTTTGTTGATGATATTATCTTTGGAGGAGAAGATGAAGCTAGTGATAAATTTGCAGATGAAATGAAGACAAAATTTGAAATGAGTATGATTAGTGAGATGAAATATTTTTTAGGATTGCAGATAACACAGAATAGTGATGGTATCTTTGTATGTCAAACAAAGTACTTGAATGACTTATTGAAGAGATTTGGAACAAAGAACTATAAGCCAGTTGGAACACCTATGGTAATAGGACACAAATTATCTAGCATAGATGAGACTCCTGTAGTTGAATAGAAGAAGTACATATCTATGATTGGAGGATTGTAATATTTAACTCATACAAGACCAGATATATCACATGTGGTTGGAATTTTTGTAAGATTTCAAGATGATCCCAAAGAATCACATTATGTAGCAGTAAAAATGATACTGAGGTACTTAAGAGGCACAACTGAATATGGATTGTGGTATGAAAAATCTGATGACTTTACCCTATGTGCATATATAGATGCAGATTGGGGAGGTAGTGTTGATGAAAAAAAGAGTACAAGTGGTGGAGCATTTTTTCTTGGAGGGAGATTGGTTTCTTGGCTAAGCAAGAAGTAGAATTGTATTTCACAGAGCACAACAGAAGCAGAGTATGTAGCAACATCAAACAATTGTAATCGGATAATTTGGATGAAACAAATGTTGAAGGATATTGGAATAAAATTTGATGAGCCTATTGTTATACACTGTGATAACACCAGTACAGTTAGTATGCCTAAGAATCCTGTACTACATTCTAAGACAAAACATATAGAAATAAAGTATCATGTAGTGAGAGAGAAATTTGTAGAGAAAGAAGTTAGACTAGAGTATATAAGCACAAAAGAGAAGATTGTAGATATATTTACAAAGCCTTTGCCTAAGGATACATTTGAGTATCTGAGAGGTATGCTTGGGGTTATGCCCCAACCTACTTTTGAGAAGTGATGCAGATTGTTGCATCAGTCCAGTGGTATATGAGCCTTATCTTTCTTCTAGACTGGATGTTGGTACTTCCTCTATGGGGGAGTATGTGTTTCTAAGCTAAGTCATGAGGACTCTAGTGAATGTATTTTCTAAAAAGTGTCTTTTGCCATTGAAGTTATTGTTGACATAGTGATGTAGCATTTGTCATTGATGTCAATGGGGGAGAAGGATACATGAAAAACCATCTAGTTAAAGAGAACTTGAGGAAGAAGGTTACAAGCAATATAAAATAGAAAACTAAAAATATTTGAAGCATAAATAGGAAAACAAAGCAAGATTTGATTGATGAAGAGGACTTGGAAATCATTTCAGAGAAGCACTGTTGCAGTGTTGGTATTTATGGAACTTGGATGTTTTTCATCTATGTTTCCATCAATGCAAATGGGGGAGATTGTTAGGAATGAATGTTGAATATATCCTATGGGGGAGTATTCTTAGTCATTCTGTAGCAGTTGTTGTTGCATTCACGACTGTGATTGTCATTGATGTCAACACAGTGATCTATTGAAGTTTAGCAGAGAAGACAATATTTGTATTAGCGCACGTGGGATATTGAAGATCAAGCTATGTAGAGTTGAGGACTTAATTTATGATGTTTCATATGATCATGGTTAAGAGTGCATAAGGAAATTCATTTATTCATGATAGTTATGTGTAATTCAATGGAAGCAGTATTCAAGCAGTGTTCCTGAGTAGCGGCTTGTGGAAATCGGATGACATCTCCTAATCGAGATAGAATCTGAGCATGTAAAGTTTTACAGATGATGAAGACATGATGATTGTGATGTGGATGTGACAACAAGGTCAGAGGTCATACGATTGAAGAGTTATCTTTATTGAAAGTAGATAGTTTTATGTAATTATGGAATTTTGTGTAATGTGTGGAAGATTTTATTTTGTAATTTGTATGCCGACTCATTTGTAATTATTTGAGTGTGGTATAAAGGAAGGATTAATTTTCTTATTTTAGAATGGAATTGTAATGTAATATTATGTGAAAGTGAATTGTGGAATTGTGCAATACTTGTTGTAAGAGGATATGTGAAGTATAGAGATTTGGTATTGAGATATGATGAAGTAGTTGGTGCGGTTTGGCATAGTCAGAGGAGAAGTGATAAGTTATTGAGATCAGTAATCTTTTGGTATTATTCTTTTGAGTAATACAAAGATCAGTTGGATAGTGTGTTTAGTGATCTTTCCCTTAAAGTTGTTTGGACAATGGGTCCTTTTGTCTTCCATAACTCCTAACAGGGTTAGAATCTTTTAGCAGGGTTTCAAAGTCTCCTAATAGGGATTAATATATACTGAATGTATTTCATAAGAATCCTAACAGAGTCCATCCTCTCACAAGGAAATTTCATATTAGTGCATCTTTTGTGGGCATCATTCCCACTGGGGTTTACTCTTTGATCAAGAGGTTCCCTAGTCAACATATCTTGTATTATTGTGTTGTTGTGTACGCATATCATTCTATGGTTGTTAGTCACATTACTTACATGGTTAAAATCTATTAAAGGTGATAAAAGTTGTATTATCTGATAACTGATTCACCCCCCCTCTCAGTTATCTTGGTGGACTTTACTTTCTAACAGGGTTAAAGTTAGGAGCCATGCGCTCAAATAGTATCAAATGTAATATTTAATTCCAAGTGGGATAAGAGGGGATTAATTAAATAATATTAGAAATAAAAAATAATAATAGAGAAAAAGTAAGAACCCAAGTGTGAGTGCATGAAAGGAGTTTACCAAGATCACCAAGAGAGAGAGAGAGGAAATACTTCAAAGAATCAAGCCAAAAGATCACCAAAGTGCTCCAAGAACAACAAGAACACAAATATTTTGAAAGGGGAAAGCAAAGAAAACCCCTTGTGAATTCTATGAATGAGGCTCAAAGCCTAAGGAAGAAGAAATAAATGGAGCACAAGGCTCATTACAATATGGAGAAAGAATGAAAGAATAAAGAAGATTATTCTGCAAGTATGTGAGAGACGTCTCTTAAGTAGAGATGAGTGGAGGAGTTTTCATGTAAATCCCATCTCAAATGAGTGCCACATTCATATTTTGTGTGTGACAAATGTGAGATTCCTCTTAAGGAGGAATATCTAATTTCCTTATTAAAGGAATTACAAAAAGGTGACATGTCCTCCTACTTGGACTAGAGGACAAATACAATATAGGAAACCTTGGTTTATCTTTTAAATACATATTTCACCAAGGAAATATTAAATTCTAACAAATAAACTATGTCATTTACTTAATTAAGTGGAGGATTAGGATGAGGGGAAATTGGATTAAATAAATATAAATTTATTTAATCAAGGATAGGGTAAAAGGCTAAAATTAAATAAATCTAAATTTATTTAATCGAGGATAAGGGATAAAGAGGAGTGTAATTAAATAAACATGAATTTATTTAATTAAAGGTAGAATAAGGTTAATTATTAAATAAATAATAAATATCTATTTAATTGGCTATAATAAGGGTAATTGTTAGGACAATTTCGGTGTCTACATTTTGCCCCTCTTTGATGTAGCATCACAAAGTGATGTTAGATCAAAGAAGATTAAAACATAGTGGATAAAAGGGATAAGACTAGTAGCATGATTCCCCAATCACGGAAGGATGAGGAAGGATGACGAGGAGGGATTGGTATGCCCCCTCGAGAGGACATGCAGGTTTGGAGAACATGGGCGTTCTCTCGAAATGGATAGGGGTATGAAAGGAAGCGGCAAAGGTGATGGATGATGAAGGAAGAATAGATAAAGTCATGCTGCGATGGTGTGAGAAACCTAAGTTTGATGTTGTATTTGACACTATGCACCAAGGTATGAGGAACCAAGATGATAATGTGTCAAGTACATGATTAAAAAAAGGGGTCAAATGCAACCATATGCCTATGACACCATGATATGGAAGATCATGATGCCATTATGACAATAGGATGCAAATACCATGATAAATGCAAAAAATAATAATACAAACAAGCAACAAGTAAGCCTGCACAATAAACCGAATGCAAACCAACAATTTGCCCCTATTCAAGCTAAAAACCAATTAATGGATTGATTGATGATAATTGATTGAGGATGGAAAAGTTAATGATAAGAACAATGAACATCCAAAGGATTTGGGAAGGATACATCCCATGATGATGATTTGATTAAAATTGGGATCAATGGATTATCAACTAAGTCAGGTCAAGATGATGGGTTGATTAAGGATCAATGTACAAGATTATAAGATTGGATTGATTGGATTAGTATTGATTGCACTGGATTGGACTAATTTGGGATTTGTTTTTTTTGGATTTTATAGATTTTGTGATTTATTGATGAGTGGATTGGATAGTGAAGGGAAAGATGATTGGGATTGGATTGGAAGATTTGGATAATATAATAGGAGTAGAAATGAATTGGATTGAGGATGATAGGAAGGAGGGGAAGTGAGATGATTAGAAGATAAATAGATTAGAAAGGATTGAATTGGAGGAGAAATGAATTAGATAGAAGAATATAGGAAGATGGGAAATTGAGAGGAGAAGACAAGAGTAGAGGAATTTGAGTGAATAGATGGGAAGAAGGGAAATTGATTAGATTAGAAGATAGAGGAATTTGATTTAGTGAAATTAGAAGATAAAGGAATTGGATAGGAAGAATTAGAAGATAAAGGAAGCAGATTGAATAGAAGAAAGAGAAAGGGATTAGACATGGAAGGGAAAGGACAAATGGATGTGATGGGGGGAAGTTGGAAGATGGAGAAGAGGATTGAAAGGATTGGGACCGATGACAAGGGACAACCAAGGAATGATAAAGGAAATGGGGATGGGGGGATTTTATGGAGGGAATGGATAGTGATAGGATATGGGGAATGAAAAAAGTGGGGGGGGGGGGGAGAGGAGGAGATGAGGATCCAAGGATAATGCGAAAAAAGAGGAAAATGCCCCACACTAGAGGTAGGAGAATGGACAAAAAGTTGGGGATGAAGGATGCATGAAATGGATTGGATGGGTAAAAATGCCCATAGAGGGAATGAAGGAATGTATGTTCCAAAGCATGTAGGGATATCATTCTTTTTTGTGTGTGATTTGGTGCGTCTAGGTTTATGAAGGAAAAGGGATGAAAGTGGGAGGTGGATGGATAGGATGAGGGGTATAAATAAGATAGAGGATAATGATAAGGATGATATGGATGGAAACTGATAATGTATAATGTAGGGAGGATGTGGATAGACACATACAATGGGATTGAGGAATGCATGGGATAATCAAGATCAAAGGCATGGAAAGGAGGATGGAGCTCTATAGGATTATGGATGGAGGATGGAGGAATTGAATATGACAAGGATTATGAGATGGGGGATATGGATAGGATGTCAAGATCAAAGATGGAAAAGTGGATGGACGTGTGAAGGATAATGAAGAGGAGATGGATAAGAAGTAAGGAAAATGGATGGTGTATATGGATGGATGGAATAAATAGGATTGACAAGATCAAAGATAAGAAAGGATGAGGATGGAATTAGATAGGAGTATAGATGGTGGATATGAAAATGGAAGACATATATGGTAGCATAGGATGGATGGAGCTTGACCCCAAGTGTAGGGTACAAGGGGATGAGGATAAGTGAATGGATGAAATATGTGAATTTTAGAAGACAATAGATATGTGATAGGGAGATGAAGGGAAGGACTCAAGCATCAAGTGTTGTGATATTGCATTGTGTGTTTTGTATCAAGGCATTTTGGATATGTTCTCATAGATGTTGGTAGCATGATTAGATGGTAGAGGAAATGGACTAGGGGGAGGAGAATGGGGACTTATGAAAAAGATTAGATGAAAGGAGTGGATGAGTATGGAAGGATTGGAGAATAATGGATGGTAGGATGGAAGACTTGTACATAAATGGATGGGAGAGATTAAAAGATCACCATTGGCACACATCTTGAAGGGTGATGGATAGGTGGAGGAGGATATTTTGGAGGAGATGGAGTAAAAAAAGTGGATTTGGGATATAAGGACCCAAAATAGATGGAGGTAATGGAGTTGGAAAGTAGAGGATTTTTAGAGGGATGATTTAGGAGGAAGCTTTTGGATTAGCAAGGTTGGATGCCAATTTGGATTTTGAATTGAGATGCATTTTTTTTTCATTGAGTGGCCTAGGAATCCTCATGATTTTTGAAATTTTTTATATTTGGGGCCTTTGTGGCCTTTTGAACTTTTCATCCTTTGGGATCATATTTTTCTTTTCTTGAACATGTCTTTTAGATGGGACATGTTGATCCTTCTATTTGTTTGTGTGGATTTTTGGCGTGATGCATCTTTCTTTTCTTTTTTTTGACTTTGGCATCCAACTTGCTTCCATTAGCCATGGTATGGGTGCATGAGGATGAATTATGTAAAGAGTGTATGGATGGAATTATGAAGGATGAATGTTGGAAGGAATTCAAGGATGTGTGCCTTTGTGGATCTTTCTTAGGGAGGTGAGGTGAACTTGGATATGGAAGATGGATGTATGTAAGGACCTAAAATGGATGGAAGGGAGGACGGATTATGTTTGGGAACATAAGGACCCAAAATGGATGTGTTTGAGGAAGGGAGGGAGGTTTGGACATAGGGGCCCAAAATAGATATGGAGGGTGGGGGGGGGGTGGAGGTTTCAACATAAGGGCCCAAAAAGGATTTGGAATATGAGTGATGGGAATATTTAAGGTGAGATTTGGATGGAGGAATTTTGGATTTGGAAGGAGTAGGAGGAGTACTAACATCTCGAGACATTATTTCTTTAATGGGATACTTAGTATTTGCAGCACAAGATGCGAGTCCAGGTGTATGGAGTTCATGTATGGATTGGATAGGTGTGATGGTATTTTGTGGAGGATTAGGATCATGAGGGGGATTAGGGGAGATGATAGGATCTTTAGATGGATTAGGAGGGAAACTAAGACCTTGAGATGGCTAAGGATCATGACATGGAGATGACGGGGTACTTTGATCTTGACTTTGGAGAAAATTAGGTGACAGAGTAGAAGGGATAATGGGATATTGAGAGGGAAGAAGGTCATACAATGGAATGGAGGGGAGGGAATTGTGATATGGAGTGATTTGATCTTGACATGGAGGGGAATTAGTGGATGGGAGAGAAGGAATATCTTCCTAAAGTGGAGGATAATTGGATGTTAAGGCTCAAGATGGAAGGGGATCATTGGATGGGGTAGAGGGGATGGGTTCATGAGACAGAGGGGAGTCATTAACAGATGGGGTTGTTAGAAAGTAAAGATCCCCAAGATAACTAAGAGAGGGGGGGGGGGGTGAATCAGTTATCAGATAATTTATCCATTCAACAGCTTTAAACAATATAATCAATGTACTAATCAACCATAGAAAGATAATCATACACAATTGCATAATAACACAAGATATGTTAACTAGGGAACCTCTTGAAAAGAGTGAACCCCGGTGGGAATGATGCCCACAAAATGATGCACTAATATGAAAGTTCCTTGTTAGAGGATGGACCCTGTTAGGAGTCTTATGAAATACATTCAGTACATATAAATCCCTGTTAGGAGATTTTGAATCCCTGTTAAAAGATTCTAACCCAGTTAAGAGTTTATGGAAGACAGAAGGACCCACTGCCCAAACAGCTTCAAGGCAAGATCTTTGAACCCACTGTCCAAAAGATCTTAGAATTATTCAATAGAATAATATGAAATATATTACCTCCTTCACACTGTGCCAAAACTCTACTCTCTGCTACACAAGATCACAATTCCAGATCTCTGTACTCACAAGTCTTCCTTCATCACTGAATTAGCTCTTTTCTTCACTTCATGCATATATTCGCATCTCACTCTTCATAGTACACTTTACAATAAGGAAAAAATTCCTTCTTATATACCAAACTCAAATAATTACAAATGAGTCGGTCCTCAATTATAAAATAATAAATTCTACACGCTACACACATAATTCACATAAAACTGTTGGCTTCCAGTTACTGTAACTTTCTCCAAACATATCCTCAAAGTTTGCACTATGAACCATGTCATCATTAATGAGTCTCCAACATCCCTTTAACTACACAAAATTATATTCCATCCCAGCTAAGAGATATCCTCCAATTTCTGAACATCGCTACACAGAAACACTATCTAAACACTGCTTTCACCAAAATGCTCATAACTCTTACAAATGAATGAATTTATTTTTGCATTGTTAACCATAGGTTAATAACACACCAAAGAACATACCATCAACTACACAAAATCCAATCTGCAATACAACATGTGCGTAAAACAAAACTATACCTACTTTCCTGCTAATATCCAGAATATCACTGTGTTGACATCAATGACAATCCAAGTCATGAATGCAACAACAACTGCTAGAGAATGACTGCCAAAACACTTTGCATTCATTCCTAACAATCTCCCCCATTGGCATTGATGGCAACATAGATGAAAAACATCCAATGTTCCAAAAATCCAATACTGCAACATCACTGCAAAATATCAAATCAAATCTTGCTTCATTTTCCTATTCAGCTCTCTCATACAATCCACAATGTTTTTCATGTATATCTCTCCCCCATTGACATTAATGACAAAAATTCCATCACTAAGTCAACAAAAACTTAATGTCAAAAGACACTTTTTAGAAAAATACAATAACAAGAGTCCTCATGACTCAACTCATAAACTCCCCCATAGAGGAAGTTCCAACATCCAATCCAGAAGAAAGATAGGGCTCATATACCACTGGACGGATGCAATCATCTGCATCAATTCTCAAAAACAAGTTGGGGCATAAACCCAAACATACCTCTCAGATACACAAATGTATCCTTAGGTAAAGGCTTTGTAAATATATCTGCTATCTGCTCCTTTGTACTTATGTACTCCAATCTTACTTCTTTTTCTGCAACTTTCTCTCTTACAACATGATACTTGATCTCAATATGTTTAGTCTTAGAATGTAAAATAGGATTTTTTGACATACTCACTGTATTGGTGTTATCACAATGTATAACAACAGGCTCATCAAACTTTATTCTAATATCTTTCAACATCTGCTTCATCCAAATAATCTGATTACAATTATTTGCTGCTGTAACATATTCTACTTCTGTTGTGCTTTGTGAAGTACAATTCTACTTCTTACTTAGCCAAGAGACCAATTTACCTCCAAGAAAAAAGGCTCCACCACTGGTGCTTTTCTTGTCATCAACACTGCCTCCCCAATCTGCATTAGTATAGGCACATAAGGTAAAATCATCAAAATTCTCATACCATAATCCATAATCCATTGTTCCTTTCAGATATCTCAGTATCCTCTTTACTACTACAAAATGTGATTCTCTAGGTTCTGCTTGAAAGCTTGCTACAATCCCCACTGAGTGTGCTATATCAGGTCTTGTATGTGTCAAGTACTACAATCCTCCAATCATAGATCTGTACTTTTTTTGCTCAACTGCTGGTGTCTCATCTTTGCTAGATAACTTATGTCTGGTTACCATAGGTGTTCCAATAGGTTTAGAATCTTCCATTCCAAATCTTTTCAATAATTAATTTAAATACTTAGTCTGACTTACAAATATACCTTCCTTGCTTTGTGTTATCTGTAATCCCAAGAAATATTTCATTTCTCCAATCATGCTCATCTCAAATTTAGTCTTCATTTCATCTACAAATTTGTCACTAGCTTCATCTTCTCCTCCAAAGATAATATCATCAACAAATATAACTATAACCAACAAACCATTCTCAATTTCTTTTGTGTATAAGTTACTATCTGTTGTTCCTTTTATAAATCCCAATTTCAATAAATACTTATCCAATCTTGCATACCAGGTTCTAAGTGCTTGTTTTAATCCATATAAAGCTTTCTTTAACTTACATACCATATCTCCTTCTTGTGTCAAAGGAAAACCTTCAGGATGCTCAATGTAGACTTCTTCTTCCAATTCACCATTCAAAAATGCTAACTTCACATCCATCTGATACACTCTAAATTTCTTGTAAGTTGCATATGCTAGAAACATTCTCACTGCTTCAAGTCTGGCCACAGGTTCAAAAGTTTCTTCATAGTCAATTCCTTCTTGTTGTGAATATCCTTTACATACCAATCTTGCTTTGTTTCTTATCACTTCTCCTTGTTCATTCATCTTGTTTCTGAATGCCCACTTTGTTCCAATCACATTCTTGTCTTCAGGTCTAGGGACCAATTCCCATGTCTTGTTTTTTTCAATCTACTCTAGTTCTTCTTTCATAGCATTGATCCAATGTTCATCTTCACAAGCTTCATTAGTAGTCTTAGGTTCAATTTGAGAAATCAAACATAAATGTACCTTATTTCGAGTCAAAACTCCTCTATCTAAACTTCTAATAACTTGCTCAACAGGGTGATGTCTTGAAGTATACCTGTTAGGTGTCATAGTTACTGATCTTGTTCCGACTGTAGATTCTTCTTTGCTTTCTTCTCTATTTTCTTCTCTATTTTCTTCTCTGTCTTCTTTAGTATGACTTTCATTCAGCAAATCACTGTTAGTTTCAAAAAATAATTCTGCATTTTTAATGTTAGGCTGAGGTTGTGCTTCTCCATCAGATTCATAATCAAGCATTCTTTCCTGAATTTTAAACTTCTCATCAACTTTTACATTTGCACTTTCAACAATAGTCTTAGTTATTTTGTTATAACATCTATATGCTTTGCTTTTTAAAGAATATCCAAGAAATATTCCTTCATCACTTCTAGGATCAAACTTTCCTATGTCATCATCTCTCTTTATATAACATTTACTTCCAAAAATTCTAAAATAATTAACTGAGGGTGTATGTCCAAACCATAATTCATAAGGTGTCTTGTTTGTATCTGCTCTGATTTGTACTCTGTTCATAGTGTATACTGCTGTGTTCACTACTTCTCTCCAAAAAGTTTTAGCCAAATCATTTTCAAACAACATAGCTCTTATTGCTTCAGTTATTGACCTGTTCCTTCTTTCTGCAATACCATTTTGTTCTGGTGTTCTAGGGGCTGAAAGTTGTCTCTTAATACCATTTATTTCACAAAAAGTGTTAAATTCTCTAGATGTAAATTCACCACCTCTATCAGATCTTAGACACTTAATTTTCATTCCAGATTCATTCTCAATTTTGCTTTTCATGATCTTAAATTTATCAAATGCTTCAGATTTTTCTTTCAAAAATGCAATCCACATCATTCTTGTAAAATCACCAACAAGAATCATAAAATACCTTTCACCATAGAATCCTTTAGTCCTAGTAGGACCACTCAAGTCTGTATGAACAATCTCCAACTTCTTTGCCGATGTGAACTTCTTGTTGGGAAATGAACTCCTTTTCTACTTTGCCATCATACATTCTTTGCAAATCATGTTAGTAGGTTTCATAATTCTAGGTAAATCTCTTACCGCAAGTGTAGTGCTCACCTTGACAATATTATCAAAGTTTATATGACAAAATTTTTTATGCCATAACCAACTGTCATCAATCCTAGTTATCAAACATGTCATCTTAGTAGGATTCAACTGAAATACATTACCTCTAGTTCTGGATCCTTTTCCAATCAGATTTCCATCTTTATCTTTTATCACACAAGTTTTCTCAGAAAACCAAACTTGATAACCCTTATCAGCCAATTGTCCAACACTTAGTAGATTATGTCTTAGTCCATCAACAAAGTAAACAACATCAGTGTTAGTCTTTCCATCAAGAGTAATAGATCCTATACCCTTAATCAAACAAGGTGCATTGTTACCAACCCTAACAATTCCTCCATCATAATTATCTAACTTAACAAACTTTCTTTTATCTCCAGTCATATGATGTGAACAATCACTGTCTATTATCTCATCAGATTTCTTTTCAACTTGTGAAACTAATGCTTTTTCTTTCCTTTTATCAGATTTAGAACTTTCTTCTTTAATTGCTACAAATCCTATTTCCTCAAAGTTATCATTATCACTGTCACTTAAATGTTTTTCAATTCCTGCTTCAAAATCTTCATCATTTGCATAATAACATTCTTTAGATCTCCTAGGTTTAAAGTTGCTTCTATACTTCTTAACTCTTTTAGGACATTTAGATGCAAAATGACCATATTCTTGACAAGTCCAACATTTAAAGATTTTATTACCATCTGGTTCTCTTTTTACAAGTAATGCAATACCTTCTTCAATCTTGTTATCTTCCTCAGATCTACTACTATTGGCATAATCTCCATTCACACTAGTACTTCTTGTAGGTCTAATGCTAAGAGCACTGAATGCTGTTTCCATTCTAGGTAGCTCTCCTGATAATCTCAAGTTCATCTCTGCTGTTTCTAATCTTCCAAGAAGAGTCTCTCTTGAAAAGTTTGATGTACAAGGTATCACTTGTTCAATCATCTGCGTTGTCTGCTTGAATACTGGTGTCAAAGTTCTTAGAATTTTCCATATCACTTCATTCTCTGTCTTATCACCTCCACAAGACTTTATTCCTATCACAATCTCAAACATCCTACCAATATAGCTTCTAATAGATTCATCTTCCATCATTTTGATATCTTCAAATGCACAAATCCAATTATGTAATCTAGCCTTCTTTGCATGTTCATCACCTTCAAAAGTAGAATGTAAAGCTTTCCAAATTGCATGAGATGTTTTTAAACATCTTACCTGACTATATTCATTCTCTAGTAGTGCTGATAAAAGTGCTTCTCTTGCAAGTATGTTACACATGAATAGATCTAGTTCATCTTTAGTTCCTGCCTCTAGATTGTCTTCCTCAATGATAGTCTTCTCATTCTTTGTAATCAACCAATAACTTGGTCCTAAACACAATAGATGTGTCTTCATCTTTTCTTTCCAACTCTCAAAATTCACTCCATCAAACTTAGGGCTTTCTTTTCTGAAATTTGCCATGGATCTCCTTAAGTTGTTAAACTTTTCTTTCAAGGACCTGCCACTCTGATACCAATTGTTAGAAAGTAAAGATCCCCAAGATAACTAAGAGGGGGGGGGGGGTGAATCAATTATTAGATAATTTATCCATTCAATAGCTTTAAATAATATAATCAATGTACTGATCAACCATAGAAAGATAATCATACACAATTGCACAATAACACAAGATATGTTAACTAGGGAACCTCTTGAAAAGAGTAAACCCCGCTGGGAATGATGCCCACAAAATGATGCACTAATATGAAAGTTCCTTGTTAGAGGATGGACCCTGTTAGGAGTCTTATGAAATACATTCAGTACATATAAATCCCTGTTAGGAGATTTTGAATCCCTGTTAAAAGATTCTAACCCGGTTAAGAGTTTATGGAAGACAGAAGGACCCACTGCCCAAACAGCTTCAAGGCAAGATATCTGAACCCACTGTCCAAAAGATCTTAGAATTATTCAATAGAATAATATGAAATATATTACCTCCTTCACACTGTGCCAAAACTACACTCTCTGCTACACAAGGTCACAATTCCAGATCTCTGCACTCACAAGTCTTCCTTCATCACTGAATTAGCTCTTTTCTTCACTTCATGCATATATTCGCATCTCACTCTTCATAGTACACTTTACAATAAGGAAAACATTCCTTCTTATATACCAAACTCAAATAATTACAAATGAGTCGGTCCTCAATTACAAAATAATAAATTCTACACGCTACACACAAAATTCACATAAAATTGTCGACTTCCAGTTACTGTAACTTTCTCCAAACATATCCCCAAAGTTTGTGCTATGAACCACATCATCATTAATGAGTCTCCAACATCTCTTTAATTGTGCAAAATCAGATTCCATCCCAGCTAAGAGATATCCTCCGATTTCTGAACATCACTACACAGAAACATTGTCTAAACATTGCTTTCACCAAAATGCTCATAACTCTCACAAATGAATTAATTTATTTTTGCATTGTTAACCATAGGTTAATAACACACCAAAGAACATACCATCAACTACACAAAAGCAAATCTACAATACAACATGTGTGCAAAACAAAACTGTACCTACTTTCTTGCTAATATCCAGAATATCACTGTGTTGACATCAATGACAATCCAAGTCATGAATGCAACAACAACTGCTACAGAATGACTGCCAAATCACTTTGCATTCATTCCTAATAGGGGTAATACAGATGTCTTGATCTTGATTAGGAATTGGATCATGAAGTGGATTAAGAGGGATAAATGGATTTGGAAGCATGAGATGGAGAGATGCTAATATCTAGAGGAGGAGAAGAATCCATAGTAGCATGCTTTGGAATAAGGTCTTCACATGTTTGGACTTGGGAGAGTGATGGGATGGAGGAAGTGGAAGCTTCAACTTGAGTGGATGGAGGTATGAAGGAATTATGAGACTTAGAAGATTTACGTGTTTCTTGACTTGGAGGGAATGATGGTAAGTGCATGACTTGTGGAGATTGGGTAGCTTGAGTGAGGATCTATACTTTTATGTTATTTCATTGATCCATGCAAAGAAAAGCATGGTTTTGGATGAGAGATGGGGATTATGGATTTGGGTAGAGGTGAGAGGATGAGATGGATTTCCTTTGTCAAAGGTAGAGGAAGGAGAAGAAATGTGAGATATAGTGGGATTGGATATGGTATGTTGAGCTGGAATAGATGGGGATATGGGATTGTCTTGGTAAGTGGGAGTTGGATTGTTTTGGTGAGTGTGTGATTTGGATGAATGTGAGATTGAATTTGTGCAAAGCCAATCTTTATCCATGATGTTGGAATGAAGGTTTGGATTTGGATTAGAAGAAGATGTGGATGAAGATTTGAATTAGGAGAAGATGAAGTGAGATATTTTAGGACGGATGAAATATGAACTTAGGACTAGGAGCAAGTTTGGACTTTGTTTTTTATTTGAGAGGGAAGGGCCTCAAGGAATTTGATTTGATTTGATTTGATTGATTGATTAAGAGGACATGGCCTCAAGGATTAGATTAGATTTGATTGGATTGATTAAGAGGTCAGGGCCTCAAGGGTTAGATTGATTGGACTATGGATATGATTGATTATGAGGGAAAGGCCTCAAGGATTTGATTTGATTTGATTTGGATTTAGATTTGAAGGTTTGAGACAAAACTAGGTGGAACAAGACCCTATGATGGTGCTAACAAAGGATTGATTTGGATGATGATCTTCTTCTACTTGGAGATGGACTTGTGATCCCAAGCAAAATAGGATAGGATAAATGGAAATAGTTACTTGAGATGGACTGATGTTCTCAAAGCAATAATTTGATTAGATGTGTTTGCTAATGATCATGAGGGTCTACGTAACACTTTTGATTAAAGTCTTTCAACCTAGTATTGATTAAGGAATGAAAGATGAGATTTGATTTGATTAGTCTTAATTATGCTTGGATATGGGTCAATCAAAACAAGATTTGATTAAAGTCCAAACGATGATTTTGCTCCTACGTTTAAAGTAGAATATTTTATGAAAATTTGGATGAGAAGGTGATGTGGATAGAGATGGAAATTTAGAATGAAATGAATTTAGAAGATAAATGAGGGATATTGGAAGACAATGGAATGGATAAATGGGTGATTGATTTAGATGAAGAGGATAAATAGATTGAATTAGGATTTGATTGGAATGAAGTTGACGAGGGGATTAGATTAGAAAGGTAATGATGTGATTAGATTAGATGAAAAATGAATGATGAAATTGGATTAAGAAATTAGATGTGATTTATGAAGGATTACCAAGATGAAGATTATGACCTTGATTGAATGATTGAGAAGAGGATAAAGATGACTTAGAAGGATGATTAGATTAGAAGAATGATTAGAATGATTATGAAGAATGATAAAGATGACTTATAAGAATGATTAGGAGGATTAGAATAGAATAGGAAGGACTTAGAAGAGGTGATTAGGATGATTAGAATAGAATAGGAATGACTTGGAAGAATTGATTAGGATGATTAGGAATAGAATATGAGTGACTTAGAAGAAGTGATTAGAATAATTAGAATATGATAATAAGGACTTAGAAGAAGTGATTAGGATGATTAGGAATAGACTAGGAGTGACTTGGAAGAATTGATTAGGATGCTTAAGATGATTAAGAGGTGATGACTAGGATGATTATAATGGAGGATGATTAAGGATGTGGAGGAATGACTTGGACTATTGAATTGTATTTGAAAGCTGACTAAGGATGTTATGGGTGATTAGGAGATGATGACTAGGAAGATTAGAAGAGAGGAATGAATAGGATGATTAGGAGAGATTACAATTGGAGGAATGAGTTGGAATGATTAAGAAGTTGATTAAGATAAGAAGTATGGAGAAGGTGATGAAGTTGATAGATGGAAGAAGTGATGTGGAAAGCTTGACTAAAGACAACTAACTTAACAAAAAAAAATTGTTGTTTTTGAAATGATTTTTGATATTTTTTGAGTTTTTGAGTTTTTGTAATGTTTTTGGGTTTTCAAACTTTATATTTTTTTTGGATTTTGAAGTTTTTTATGTTTTTTGGATTTTTGAAAGTTTTATGCCTTTTTTTTTGGATTTTTGAAATGTTATGATTATTTTTGGATTTTTTATTTTAAAATTCAAAGCAAACAAATGAAATTATAGACAAGCACAATTGCTAAGGCTTAATTTGGATGTTGTGTCCCCTTTTGGCTGCAAATGGGAAAGGTTTTAAACATTCAAGCACATCAAACATAACAACAATCCTATTGAGGCTTCAACTAGGATATACAAGCTCAACTAGGGGAATGTCCTCGATATATGCAAGGTATGTGAGGACCAAATTCATAGATGAAAGAGAATAATGTCACACAGCCAGGAGGAGATGGTAACCTAAATCTCCACTTTCACTTCCCAAAGGTGTAAAGTTCTTTGGGGTTTAGCCAAGAGTGACAAGATTCTACTTCCAAGAGAGGTGTCTTTGGATTCACCTCTTGCTATTTATACTCCTCCAGAACATGGGAGTTGAGGTCATCCCTTGAGGTCATCAAATCCCCAATAAGGCCTCCTAAAAAGAAAACAAGACCACATATTTCTTGTGCACTCAAGGTCACTCAAAGGTGCGAGAGGAGAGAATACGTATGTGGCCTTGGGGTTTAAAAGACATTTATTCATTTTAATTCCAAATCCAAAAGTGAAAGGTTTATTTTAAGCCCAATTTTCAAATGTGTGGAAAACACTTCAAACAGATTGTATAAGGCTAAAAATAATTACAAAATCATATTCCTTGCATTTTTCTGATGAATTTAAAATCTTTTTTTGCTACAAGATGATTTTTTATGCCCAAGTTATGAGTGTTTGAAGTTTGCAAAGAAGGGTCAACTTGAAACATGTGCACCTGATTTTCGATGAGGAATTTGATAAAATAGTTTTCATATTTGGATAGAGGGATGAATCAACTTTTTGGTGCCTTTTAAATCATCTAAAATGGAGCTTGTATGTGGAAGTTATAAGTGTTTTCATAAAGTAGCTCCTTTATGGCTTGCAAGGAAGAAAGATGCTTAAATAAGCCCCTTGAAGTTTAGCCCATGGGTCCCACATGACCACAGGATGGAGAATAGGGAGCTGAATGTTTAGTAGAGCCCCTAGTCACCCATATGACCAGCGGCTAAATGCCTGCAAAATTAAAAGAAAAGATAACTAAGAACTCATTAAAAGCAAATAATAGAAAGAAAGAAAATCTGTAAAACAAAAGGCCTTGACTAAAACCTTTTCCTTAAAATTTTAAATTATAAAATTAAAAGTTTTCGACTGAGTTTTTTTTTGTTATTAGAGACTTTTTAAAAAAGTTTTTAATTTGCTTTTATTTCAATGTTTGTTTTATTTTTTTATTTTTTTGTGTGCCCTCCATAGTCACACAGACTGTGAAACACAGTCTCATGGGCTCTGTTCACAGTCACGCGGACTGTGAAACATAGTCCAATGGGCTCTGTTCATAGTCACACTATGAATGCACAACCGTGCTGTGATTTGCACTATTTTTATTTATTTAATGTTATTATTTTTAATTTATATATTATATATATAAATATATATGATATATATAAATATATATGATATATATATATATATATATATATATATATATGTATAATCAAGTTATATATATTTATATATTGATAATATATATAAATATATCATTTTATTTTATTTTATCTTATTTTTAAAATGTGTGTGTGTGTGTGTGTGTGTCTCTCTCTCTCTCTCTATATATATATATATATATATATATATATATATATAAGAAATATACAAAAAACAAATGTCTACCTTTTCTTTTTCTTTTTAGATAATGCAAACTAATATATTTCAAATGTAGATGAGAAAATGAAAAAAAAGAAGAGATAAGATATATTCAATGTATATATGTTCTTATGATTTGAAAATAACAAGATGCGGAAAGGATATAGAGTAATATATCAAAATTGCTCTCTTGGATGCTCCAAACACGTTGGTGAGGCCATTTTCACTATTTTTGAGCCCTTGTAAAACTTTGATCTTCAAATACAAGCCTTCAACCTGCAAGCTCCAAAAAAGACTAAGTGTTGATGATTTTGGTTGTTGAGGGTATGTGGTTGCTCACAAATCCTGCAACATGACAATGTGTAAATAAGGCTTGTTGAATGAGGAGAAAAGCTCTCAATTTATAGGCTTTTTAGGGAAATGGACGGTTTAGCAACCAATAGGTGAACCTCTATTCTTACATTAGCAAAATGTATCCTAGCATCCTGAAGGAGTTCAACAAGTTGTATGAATGGGGTATTATCATCTGTACATAAAATGGAGTCTACTTTAGACAATACTTGTCTATCTATTTGCTCACTCCATTGATCTTTATCTTTAATTACCCCATCTGCCTTAATAAGACTAGGAAAAATTTGAAAATCATCCTGGAAATATCTCACCCTTAAGATTTTTGATCTTCTTATTATACTCCCCCTATTTACCTCAAAATGAAAAAGTTCCCTAACAAACTTGTAAGTGTTCGTTAGCTCTATATCCACAATACATTTATCCTTAAATTGATCAAAAATTGACTTTAGACTATCCTTCCTTGCAGCCCATTTTTCCAAAATTTTGTCCGCAGTAACTAATTCTTTCTGAAAAGATGCTAAAATGTCTACCAATTGTTTTGCAGTTTTGTATATTTCTTTAGGTTTCACCTTTGCAACAAAATGTGAATCCGCATCCTTTATCTTCTTCTCAAACCTCTGCTTTACCTTTTGATCAATGTCATCCTCATCCATGGAAGGAGGAAGAGGGGAATGAGGAAATTCAACAATAGGGCTTGATGAGGAAGGCCCAACAAGGGAAGAAGCTATTTGCATATGCTCTGATAGTTGTGTTGGGCCATGCTCTCCCAATCTCTTCTTTAAATTTGCAATTAAAGTATCTCTTTCAAGAATCCCCTATTTCAACTCACCATAAACCTTCAAAACTATTTCCAACTTTGCAGTGAGTTCTTCCTTCTCCTTGGCCTCTTTTTCTGCCACCTTTGCTATCAATTGTGCTGTGGCCATTACCATACCTGATGCTTCCACCAAAGAAGCATTAGTAACCCTTACAATTAGACTCCCTAAAAGATCACCTCCGAAAATTTGTTTTCCCCTATTATTTTCATTCTTTCTTAGGGACCACATTACTAAAGCTTGGTGATTGTCACTGAAAGTGACCCTTTTAACAACCTGTTTTGCTTCTTCTTGAGTTTTGTGGAAAGGAGTGGTTTGTTTTCTGAATGCATCAAAAACCACCGCATCAGCTCTATCCCACTCTGGAAGGATTAGCACTCCTGATACTTTTAACATATCTCTTCCCTGTTCTCGAGTGATTAGTTTAAACTTTACAATCATCTCCATTTCCACTTCCTCCTCTATGATTTGTAAATCCTTCCCTAGATTCTCTTCATGTTTCTTCTCACAGATTTCTTGAAATTGGTTGATGTTTAATTTCCAAAGAAACTGCATGAAAGCCCTAGTTTTAACAAAAGTATCATCAGCTAAGAACTCATCACAAGCATGTTTAATTATTCGGTCCAATTCTGTGCCTACCAATTTCAAAGCTGTTAGATCTAGTTTGGGCTCCTCTAGTAGCTCTAACACTCCTTCATTTATTTCTTCATAGGTCATAAAAATTTGACCTAAAGCATCTATTTGTTGTACTTTCTCTGCAATCTCTTGGTCATCAAAAAATCTTAGAGGAGACTGTGATGGAGAATAATCCTTTTCAACATGAACAGGTCTTTCTTCTACTCTCTGTTTCTTTGATGGGGGTGGAGAATCAATTACATCCTTAGAGGCTTGAAGATGAAGAGAGTTAGGGACCTCTACACTCTCCTTTTGTTTCTCAATTTGTTGTGAAATTGATGGAACATCCCTTGTATCAATTTGCCTTTGCTGGCCTTGCTTTGGTATCACAACATTGTAACCAGTCTTCTTTTGTACCATGTACCTCCCTGGGGGTAACCCTTTTGCAAATACAGGCTTGCTTAACAATTGTTTAGCCTTTTCTGGGTCATCCTTCATAACCTTTTCCTTCTTTTCATTTAGGGTCTAAAAAATACCTTGAAAACAATTTATAAGAGTATCTATTTTCTTCCCCATTGGAGTTATGCTTTTCAAGGGATCCCATCTAGAATCAAATTGTCAGATAAAATCTAATGTCTTCTTGTACACCAACCATTTTTCTTTCCTAACCTCTTGATCCTGCAACTTTGGAATATTTCTAACAATATCTTCAGGAAAATTAAAGATGTGGTTAATCATGGCACACTTGGCTCTCTTCTTAAAAATTTCATTATAGAACCCCTCTGGGTCTGCTATTCTAGTAATGGCAGTGGCCATACGATATGGAGCCAGGATTTTATCCATGTGAACCCATCCACCCTTGGTAATTATGAATTGGTGGGCAATGGTAACATTTGGAAATAAAGTTCCCTTGCCTTTTTCAGTCAGGGCATACTCTTCAATATCTCCCAATTGCCTAAGAAATTATGCAATTCCAATCCTAAGGGGTACATGGTAAGGCAAAATTTGTGAAACTGTTATCCATTCTATCCCAAGTCATTGTGAGGCTCCATAATTAGACTAGCATATCTTCACCATCCTTCTATCTCATTAATTCCATTTCTTGCCCAAAAAAGCTTTCTCCTTTAAACAAAAACATGTACATTATGAAAGAATACCAGCAGAAGGGTCTGTCATCTTCATTCTTTTGAATCTTCACTAATCCATTATGGATTTGTTCAGCAATGAATGGAGCAAAATCAAAAGTAATAGATAGATGTGAATGTAGAATTTGAATCACCATGTACATCAAATGTATTAGCATCCTCTCACTAACATCCTCTCCAAAAACCTGACATAATGACCAATATGCACCCTTAGCTCTAGAATCAAAATATTCTATTTTAAAAGGCTCCCGTGTGTTCTATCCCATAATAACCATTTTCCCAATTTTGGTGTAGAAATCCTTCAATAATTTGCTTCTGAAATAGTTCCTTTGTGCATCATATACTTGCCTTAGGTCTTCAAAATCAATATTCTCTAAACTATCTGAGGGTTCACTTAACCCGAACACCTTCCTGATCCCTTCAATAGAAATTTTGATCAATAGTATTCTCTTTGCATCCCTAACCTCCCTAGTGATTGGGTCATAACTCTTCACAACTTGGATCATCAAATCAACATCTAAAAAGACACCGGGTACCACAAGTTTTCCCAGGTCAGACTGCCATATATTGCTTGCAGGGTGAGGGGCATTTCTCTGACTAAAATCTACTTTGAATAAATCTAATCCAGTGATATTAGAGTCACCACTTGCATTGATTGTACCAATTTTGGCCTCCCTAATAAAATTTGTTGTGTCATATAAACCCTCCGCTACTTTTACCCTAGGGTCTTTGGGAATCAGACTCTTGGTTTTCACTAGGTTAGTAGTAGAGCCAGGAAGTAACTGCAACAAATCCTCATGCAAACCTCTTTCACTATACTCAATTTTACTAGACAATTCTTTCCTCGGTGCCATTTTTAGGGTTTATCTTAAAGAAACCTTTGCAAGATATACAGACTATAGAACTATGATTCTTTTAGTAGGGAAGCAATTTGTATAAGTATTTCACCAACCTCTTTCTGGGAAATCACCAGGAGACAACAGCCAGTCCTTGCAATTCTTCACGCTTGAGTCTCTGCAATTTTTTGATTTCTTTGGGCTTCTGAGAGTGCGTGAAATCTTTATATATGAGCAATTAAAGCAGTCATTTCAGCAATTCATTTAGCATGATTCAACCATTACTCCTCTAAAAAAATGAACTGTCACTTCTTAACAGGAACTTCAAATTTGCATCACTTTATCTCCAGTTTGAATTAGAACCTTCAATTTTTACTAGAAGATGATCTAATGGCCTATTGCATGATCACATAGCCTAAAAATCACTCATGCGAACATACGACAAGCTGTCACTTAGTCTCTTTATTAGCAGCAATCCCCTATAACTCTTATTGTTAAAACAAAATGTTAGTCGCATGATCGCATAGCTTGAAAGAAGCTTATGCGAACATGCAAAAAACCGTTAGCCTTCAATCACCGTCATCTTTTCCTCAAGTTACTGGTCCCACTTTGCCTTTGTCAATAATGAGATAACACGTCAAAAACCCTTAACAGGTGGACTGATTTTTCTTTTTTCCTTTCAGCATCCCCACTTACTGATAACTGCCACATTGGTAGGACTTTTCAACCAACCATTAGCGGCCACATGTGCACAGCTGGCAATGGACCCACCAAGAATTACACTGATCTTTATGCAAGATTGATGGTTATTCGCATGATCGCATAGACTTCTCAGATTTAGTTGATTATACAGATACCATCGGATCTTCCCTTCATTACTTTCAACTTTCAAGATTCCTCTAACACTGGTCCCACTGTCCTTTACAAATAAAAAGCTGCCACTTGTGAAATATCTATCAGTGGTCCCACTTTGTTTCTGCATTAAGCTGCACAGTAAGATCAACGGTTATTCACATGATCACATAGGTCTCTAGATTCCTTGCGAACATACAATCGTCGTTAGATCTTCTTTAAAGATACAAAGCTGAATGAAAGTAGAAACATTAGAATATAAGGTATTTAGGACTTAGGACATATTATTTATATCACCGAGCCTTTAGACTTAGGGAAAATAAAGATATGACCCCTCGCGTGATGATAAAATAAATGCACGTGCTTTTATATGAACCTAAGTGACTCAAAAAAGGTAACACTTAAATAGAAATGAATAGAGCGACCTAGGGTTTTTTGAAAATGGCATATATCTAAGGTTTTTCTCAAGTTTAACTCTTAGTTAGGGCTCACTGGATACTAAGGAAAAATAGATAATTTTGCAGGATTTTTTATGGGTTTTTTGTAGCAAAATTGTCACAATATTTTAACACTTATGCACACTTCAATTTTATAAAAATTTCACAAGATTGACATATTGAAGAATTGAAGTGCCAACAGTGGCTCTGTCTGGGGATGTATGCCTCTTGCAGGCATGACAAGAATTTATAATCTCTGGGATAAGCAGACCATCTACTGAAACAAAACAACTAACCTACTCACACAACTAGAAAAAGCAAACACACAACTGGGAAAGGGAAACTAACTACTATTCATGGATAATGAGAGTACCTTAAGAAAAGTACAACTTGAGGAATTGTCCATGAACTAGCAATTCCATTTCATTCCCAATCAAGTCCTTCAGAATGTATGAATCAGGTCCCCATGTTTGACTAGTCAAATATGGTCCCAACCAAATAGGGTCAAATTTGCTATGTTTACCCTTGTCTTCAAGCCTGGCATTCCACATCAAGACCAAATCATTATCTTGAAAACTTCTAACTGTAGTTTTTCTATCAAACAAATTCTTATACTTGAGATGAGATCTCAAATTTGTATCATGTGCTTCCCTCCTTGATTCATCTAGTTGTATCAAGTCTAGTAATATGATCTTCATTTCATCATCTTGATCATCATCATACAACTAGATGAGCTTGTACATTTGTAGCAAATTATTTTGTGGTAACCTGGCATGGATACCATATACTAAATCAAAAGGAGCACACCCTATAGCCTTCTTGATTGTCACTCTGTCATCCCATAGAGCTAACTGTAGTTTTGAATCCCATGCCTTCTTGTTTGCATCTAAGACTCTCTTCAAAAATTTTATCAAGCTTTTGTTACTTGATTCAGCCTGACCATTTCCTTGAGGATGGTAAGGAGCAGAGTATGAAATTTTTATACCATATTGTAAACAAAAGCTAGCAAATTCTTTGGATCTGAAACACAAAGCATTGTCTACAACTAAAACTTCAAGGCATCCAAACCTTATTAGCAAATTTTGCATCAGGAAATCAATAACCACTTTACTGGTTGCTTTTTTAGTGGGAATGGCCTCCACCCTCTTTGTAAAGTAATCAGTTGCAACCAATATATAGGAATGTCCCCCACTAGATTTGTTTGGGATCTCTCCTATGAAATCCATACCCCACTTTTGAAAAGGGGCTTCCATAGTTACAGGACTCAGAGGCAAATTTCCACTGAATTTCAATTTTCCTGAAAATCTCTGACAAGCATCACATTTTTTGACAAAGGAGGGTGCATCCTTGAAAATACTTGGCCACCAAAATCTAGACCTCAGTATCTTATGTACAGTAGTCTTGGCCATATAATGGCCACCACACACACCTTCATGCATTGCTTGCAATAGATCATTAGCCTTTTGAGGGTCAACACATTTCAGCAAGACACCCTCATTACTCCTCCACCATAATTCTCCTTTAATGATCACATATTTTAGAGCATGTAATTTGACAGTCCTCCTTTTGTGGTCTTCCATATTAGAAGGAAGTAAGAGATTTTGCAAGTATCCAATGATATCTTTGTACCATTCACAGCAATCTAAATCACAAATGTATGGCCTTTGTTCTTCTTCAAGAGTGTTGATGTGATTAGCATCCAAATTGCTTTGGGCCATAAGTTTTTCTAACCCCAATCCTCTTACTAGTTTGGTGATTTGGATATCAATATTAAACTCTTGGATTCTGTTTATCCACCTGTATCTTCTCCCTCAAACTTCTTGTTGAACCAATATGTCTTTTACAGTAGCACTGGGCACATATGCAACTATAGTTTCCCCTACCAAATAACATTTGAAATTCTTGATAGCTTTGACCAATGCATAGGCTTGTTTCTCATTTATATCATACTTTAATTCAACTGCCTGTAATGATTTACTAAAAAAGGAAATGGGCTGTTCAAAACCCTTTGAGTTCTTCTGTAACAATACTGCAGCTATAGTATGATAAGAAGCAAATGAAAAGATTTGGATCGGCTTACTAAAATTTGGTGATCTTAATACAGGGGAACTTTTAATAGCCATTTTGATATCATAAAAAGTGTGCTTGGCCTCATTATTCCATTCCATCTTTGCATTCTTCTTTAGCATCTTAGAGATGGGAACACTGATTTTAGCAAAGTTTGTAACAAACCTTCTGACAAAGTTTATCTGACCAAAGAAAGATTGGATATCTTTTACATTTTTTGGAAATGGTACCTTATCTATTGCTGTTACTCTCTCAGGATCAATCTTGACTCTATCCTTAGATACAATATGTCCCAAAAGTTTGCCCTCAATTACTCCAAAGGACTCCTTCCTTGGGTTAAGGGAAACCCCATATTCTAGAGCTCTTACAAAGATTTTTTCCAAGTGACCACAATGCTGGTCCTTCTTTTCTGAATAAACTGTCAAATCATCCTGATAAACAACAAGAAATTTGTTTATGAAATCTGCAAAGGCTACATCCATGGCTCTTTGAAAGGTAGCCCCAACATTAGTTAAACCAAAGGGCATCCTAACATACACATAAGTACCCCACGGAGTGGTAAATGCAGTTTTGAACTGTTTTGATTCTTTGACAACTACTTGATTGTAACCTGAAAAACCATCCATCATGGACATTAATTTAGATCCAGTAACCCTTTGTAACATGGCTTCCATGTTTGGTAAACCATAATTGTCCTTTAAAGAATTTATGTTTAGATTTCTAAAGTCTACACAGAACCTGATGTCTCCATTCTTTTTTCTTACATGGACAAGATTAGAAACCCATGTTGAATGCCTAATAGGTTGAATGATGCCTGCATCACTCATCTTTTTTAGCTCATCCTGCATTTTTGGTGCCAAAGTAGGGTTGACAGGTCTCAACTTTTGTCTAAAAGGTTTGGTATTTTCCTTCAAAGGAATTTCATGTTGGAACAAGTCTTCTCTATATGCCTTTAAATCATCATAAGACCAAGCAAAGACATGTCTATACTTTCTAAGAAGACCTATCAGAGACTTTTTTTATTTCAGGAGTTAGGCTTCCCCCAATATATACATTTTTTGGGGCTTCCTTTGTTCCTAAATTTATTTCCTCTACACCTTCACTCTTGCTTAAAAGCTTTTCCTAGGAAGAGCTATCATGGCTATCAAATGCTCTTTCCAACACTACCAAACCCTTTGGGACTTTATTTGTTTTCAACTGCAAGATCTCCTCACCAAGGAGAGAGTCCTTATTATCTGATGTTTCTACATACTCACCAAAATTTATCTCTTTATCTCCAAAACTTGCATCATAATGCATAAATCTTAAAATGTCCAAGTCATCATAAAAAACTTGCCAATTTTCATAATTATCTGGTATGGATGGCCTAGTCTGAATCTCAATCCTAGATATCCCTACAAAAGTGATATCCTCTGGCCTTAATGCAATGTTAGGCAATAAATCAGCCATTCTATTATGGCCTCTGTCCATCCAATCAATACAGAAAGCATCAAACTGTTCTATCTCATCGCAAACAACATTCCTATATTGTTTTAACCTTTGGTTTCTTGAAACATATTTGGATCTAATCTGAGATACAACTAATTCTGAATCTCCAATAACTTTGAGATTTTTGATCTTGTTCTTTGAGGCTAATCTTAATCCTATCAGTAAAGCCTCATACTCTGTAGTATTATTTGTACAAGTAAATGACAGGGTGAAGGAAAACTTAAATTTTTTTTCAGTGGCGGAAATTAACAACACACCTACACCAGATCCCTCTTTAGAGAAAGCACCATCAAAGTACATGGTCCAAAGATCATTTTGACTTGTTACATTTCTTTCCTCTCGAGCTAATAGAGAAGGTTCATCTTCATTATCATTACTCTGTACTTGAAAGGAATTTATGTCAGTATCCATAAAACAATTCATGTTATTATCACTAGCTTCTTCCTCAATCATGTGAGGGGTTCTAACTTCCCTGAGTACCTTGATGCTTTCACCAATGATATTAAAAGTAGCATAAGATAAGTCACACTAGATGCTACCTCCCATTGCTGCACTCCATTTTCTTGATAACAACATTCCATATTATGGAGGAATATCCACAACTAAAACACTCATAGTCAGCTGTTTCTCAGGACAAGTAGCAATCCTATAAGGTAAGGCTTTTATTGTTCCAATTAATGGTACCTCTCTAGATTCCATTGCCTAGCATCTCCCATGAGGAGTATCAACTTGCAATCCCATTGATTTCATAATTTCAGCAGGCATGACAGTATTTGAGGCTCCTGAGTCAATCATGCAATTTTTCAACATTTTATCATTTATGACCAATGTCAGGAAAAAAGGATCAACAACTCCCATAGAGGTATTCACAACATTAGTGTCCAAATAGATTTGAGGAATTTTTGAAATAATTTCTTCAGTGTCCTTTTTAGTTGGATCTTGACCCTTCATTCTAGTATTCACTGGTTCCTGGATGTCTGTGGTTTGAACACCATTTATCCATGTGAGGGCTTTCTCTTTGTGTTCATTTATCCTCATCATCTCCAATAAAGAAACTTTTACTGTGATCTAAGATAAAAACTGATTCATGTCAATAGGTGCATAATTTAAAATAGATAAGTTTATCTTGCCTTTTGGGGTATCCTTGACTTCAGGTTGCGTGGTTGTACCCAATTGTTCTTTATCCTTTGATTTATTTTTAGGTTGGGAATTTGGGGTAGTAGCCATTGGAGTTTTAGCCTTGATCTTAAAAACCTTGATTGGTTCAGCAGGCTTTTTAGTGCCCTTTTGCTTTAATTTCTTGGCATCATCAGCAGCCTTATTTTTTATGGCAGACTGTTTTGCATCTTCTTTATCCTTTTTAATAAAGACACCTCCTGGTTTGCCAAATGTTTTGTCAATAGTCCTATTTTTAAGGACATAATTACTCTTGGCCTGTGTCACCATATCAGTAGTGATCTAGGCTATCTCTTCATCAGAGGGTCTTCTTAATACAACAAGTTCTTCAACTTGTTCAGAGTTGTTATTTATATCTTCAATTTCTTCCTCTTCTTCATCAGAAAAAAACTTGTTGATGGTAAGCCTCTCCTCTGTTCTGAGCATGATTTACATCCTGATTTTCATTTTCTTCATCAGAGTCAACTTCTTTGACAAATTTAGCAAAGGTCATTCCACAACCTCTATCATCATATGATTCATCTTCCTCCTCTTCTTGTTCAATACTTTCAGACATATTCTAAGAAATCACACAATAATCTGAATCATGAGGGGATTGGCACACAGTGCACCATGGAATTTCACCAGTCATATTGACTGAATGCTTTTGCAAAGGGTTAGGGGTTTTATCATTTGGCCTCATATCCTTCTTTTCTGGGACAATAGGTTTTCCATCCTTCCACTGTGTATTGTAAGGATAGTTCTGTATCCTCGGCTGCCTATTGAAATTATTTGGAGGAGGTCTATCATTTCCCTAAAACTTATTTTTATTTTCCCTTGGTTTCATATCCTTTAAGGCATTTAGGATCTGCTTGAGGTTATCATCCTCCCTAGATTTTATATTTGCAGGTTTATCAACTTCTTTCTTTCCAAACCTAGAGGTTTTAGGATCCTCTCTTCTTCCTAGTTTTCTTGATACCCTTCTATTGCTCTCAATGTTTACCACAAATATTTGAGCTTCTCTAATAGTCCTAGGGTTCTTATCCCTAAGAAGGTATCCCATCTTGGCATCAAAGGCATTCAGATATGTTGCTAGACATACCTTCTCATCCAATCTCATGACTTAGAAGAGTTTGTGCATTGCCTTCTGAAACCTCACATTGAATTCTAGGACTTCCTCATTCTAGTTTTTCTTTATATTGTTAAATTCATTTAACATAAAACCCTCATTAGTCTTATCACCATACTGATCTTTAAAACAACTTATAAAATCATCCCAAGAACCAATACAATCATAAGGGAGCCCCCTGAACCAGTCTCTTGCATCTTCAGTTAAAGATTAAACAAACAATTTCATGATGACATCTTCATATTCTATTTCATAGTCATCAATCATATCAATAAAGTTCTTTAGATGCTCTTCATAGGAAACAACATTATTTCCAGTAAACTTAGGTAATTTCTCTCTAATCTTTGCAGGAATCAAATTAGGATAACCAACAATATTGTTAAAAAGAAGCTGTCTGTACCTTTCAATATGAACTGGTCCTCTTTGTAGTGAAGCACCTACTTGAGAAGTGGAAGCTTTGTTATTTTCTATATTAGCAACATTTGCAGAAATCACTGGTGTGACAATAGCAGCCTGATTAGTAGAATTTCCAATATTAACATTAGGTGTTATCCTAGGGTTAGTTGGAATGAAAGGAGCAGAAGATTGTTTGAGAAAGTCAACTTTCTTTTTCATTTCCAAAGTAGTAGCTTCAATTTCTACTTTTTCTAATTCTTTAGCCACAACCTCTTGTTCTCTTCTAGCCCTTTCTAAATCATTTTCCAATTTGGACAAAGGATCTATTTGGGTATTGTCATTTTTAGGCTCATTTATTGTGATCCCTTTTGAAATATGTTTTCCTTTATCCTTAGGCTTCCTAACTTCAGCAATGGGTCGGATAATAGGTTGTTCACCAACCTCCTTGGGGGCTTCTACAAAATTTATGGCCTTCAAAGTCATCAACTATCTTTTGAGCTGATCTTCCCTAATTTGGGCCTGTCTTATTTCAGTTTCCTTTTCAGCTTCTCTTTCCTTCCTAATTGCAATTTGTTCCTGGATACTTTTCTCTAAATTATAGACTTCTTCAAAAATATCTTCTGAATCTGGAAGAGTAGTGTCAGATGGTGAATTTTTAGATGTAAAATCTCCTTGCTGATTTCTAGGATTTTTAGGACTTTCAAAAGGAGAAGGTCCCTGGGTTGGGGGATCATTTCTTCCTTCCAGGCCCCTACTCTTACTTCTTGACCTTCTGATTTCCTTTTGAGATTCTACATCTGGGTTCATCTTTTTCTTATGATGAACTTCATCATTTTTATGAAAATAAAAATCCTCATATGCTTCTAAACCCAAATCAACTGCCTCTTCATACTCAAAGGTATTTTCTTCTTGGTCATGAATGAGTTCATGATTTATTTTCATATTTTTCTTTTGTTTCCATGTTTGAGACATATCACCACTATTCTGATTTCTTCTAGGTAAATAAGTCCTAGAAGTTCTTGGAAGTTCACCTTCTAATCTAATTTTTGGATGGTCCTTCCTCCAAGCCCTAGTATTTCTTTGACTCATAATTGCAAGTATGTGAAACAATTTCTTGTTTTCTTATTATCTTTACTCAAAACTGCTGCAGAGACTTTCAGAGTCGCCACCAACACAAGTTGGGAAATATCTTCACACACTTAGTAGATCAAAGTATTCAATACTTGGTAAGTAATCAAAACAAAGATTACTATAAACAGATGCAAAGCTAAATGAGATTTTCAGGTTCTGACTTAATCAAAGCTTGCAAATATTCCTCTATTTTCCAATGGTGCTTTACTGGTTCTAACAAATAAGAAGGCTAGGAGTCTAGCTCAACTTGTACCTGTGTTATTTGATATTCAAATTTATAATACTAGAGATCTAAAATTCAAATTTATCATAGTATTTCAATCCCTATTGCCCAGCGGAGTTGCCATTTTGTTGGTTTCCCAAAATGGGAGTTTATGCTCTAACAGGCAACCAATACATCTACAAATTTTGAGGATGGGTTAGATCCAAATATGGTGCTCTAAAGATGATTGGACCAACTATAGGGAAAAACTACCCTCTGCACTTTTGGCTCTGCAAAACCAAGGGGGGTGCTCCTAATCCATCAATAAAACTTGCTTTACTAATTCACTGATTGGATTTAAATATAACAGATAAATGATAAGAGAAACCTAAATGATGACCATTCATTCATAGATTTTTCACTATCACTATGTGGTAAAAATATTCTGTAAATCACTGTACTTTAAAGAATTTCAACAATTTTATGCGTAAAGATGGAAATATCAGTAGAATTCTTTCAAACACTAATCTCTATGAGAAAACTTCACTGTTGGCCACTGTCTTATCCATTGGGAAACACTTCCACTACAAGATTGTTATACATGAACAAATATACTAAACTTTGAATGATTTTAATCCTTTAAAAATACTAATCACCCCCTGGTGGATTTTATCAAAGGACTCCTAGGTTCACACTACTTACTGGTGTATCCTTAAGTAAAACTTTAGAGAATTTATGTCATATTCAAAGCTTATTTAATCTGATCATGGATCAGAGCTGAGAAATATAAACATACACATAGAGATTTATCCATGCAATGAATTAGAACAATTCATAATTCAAACAAAAATACTCAAGGAGAGATATAAACCTGGGATTTTATTTCAAATATAATATCAGTATCATGATATCAAAATGCTTTACAATGCAACCCTTCTGAATTTAACTTCAACCAAAAATTATTTTTCTCCTATAGAAATATGCCCTAATACAATCTATGATATCCCAGACTCAAAAAACTTATCAGTCAAATTGATCAACTTCTCGGTCCTTTACAACTGATCCTGGTAATCCTTTTATAGAATAAGGATTGCAAAATAGCTTCGGATCTTTCTAGAAAAGACAAGAAAGGAGTTCTCATACAAGACAAAAAATGAAAATAGAAACTTTCTTGTTGCAAAAATTTTAGATGGATTGTAAAGATGAGCACCAAAATCTTCCAATAGCTCCCAAGGTCAATTCAATTTCTGCTAGGTGTTGTATCCATATCTATGATAACTGCTTGATGTCTTTATCCTTGTGAGCTTTGATCTTGAGGGTTTGGAATATTGCCACTTGCTGCCTCTTTATTTGATGCTTCTTCTTCTTTTGAACCCTCTGAAGGATATGTTGATTCCCAAGTCATATAGGTCTCTTCACTTGGCCAATGAAAGGCAAGAACTTCATCCTTCCTTGATAATAATTTGTTCCACTCAGCAACCAATTGGTGAACCTCTATTCTTACATTAGCAAAATGCATCCTAGCATCCTGAAGGAGTTCAACAAGTTGTATAAATGGGGTATTATCATCTATACATAAAATGGAGTCTACTTTAGACAATAATTTTCTATCTATTTTCTCTGTCCATTGATCTTTATCTTTAATTACCCCATCTGCCTTAATAAGACCAAGAAAAATTTGAAAATCATCCTGGAAATATCTCACTGTTAAGATTTTTGATCTTCTTCTTATACTCCCCCTATTTACCTCAAAATCAAAAAGATCCTTAAAACACTTGTAAGTGTTCATTAGCTCTATATCCACAATACATTTATCCTTAAATTGATAAAAAATTGACTTTAGACTATCCTTCCTTGTAGCCCATTTTTCCAAAATCTTGTCCACAGTAACTAATTCTTTCTGAAAAGATGCTAAAATGTTTGCCAATTATTTTGCTATTTTGTATATTTCTTTAGGTTTCACCTTTGCAACAAAATGTGAAACCACATCCTTTATCTTCTTCTCAAACCTCTACTTTACCTTTTGATCAATGTCATCCTCATCCATGGAAGGAGGAAGAGGGGAATGAGGAAATTCAACAATAGGGCTTGATGAGGAAGGCCTAGCAAGGGAAGAAGCTATTTGCATCTGCTCTGATATTTTTGTTGGGCCATGCTCTCCCAATCTCTTCTTTAAATTTGCAATTAAAGTATCTCTTTCAAGAATCCCCTATTTCAACTCACCATAAACCTTCAAAACTATTTCCAACTTTGCAGTGAGTTCTTCCTTCTCCTTGGCCTCTTTTTCTACCACCTTTGCTGTCAATTGTGTTGTGGTCATTACCATACCCGATGCTTCCACCAAAGAAGTATCAGTAACCCTTCTTACAATTAGACTCCCTAAAAGATCACCTCTGAAAATTTGTTTTCCCCTATTATTTTCATTCTTTCTTAGGGACCACATTACTAAAGCTTGGTGATTGTCACTGAAAGTGACCCCTTTAACAACCCGTTCTACTTCTTCTTGAGTTTTGTGGAAAGGAGTGGTTTGTTTTCTGACCGCATCAACTATATCCCACTCTGGAAGGATTAGCACTCCTGATACTTTTAACATATCTCTTCCTTGTTCTGGAGTGATTAGTTTAAACTTTGCAGTCATCTCCTCTTTCACTTCCTCCTCTATGATTTGTAAATCTTGCCCTGGATTCTCTTCATGTTTCTTCTCACAGATTTCTTGAAACTATTTGATGTTTAATTTCCAAAGAAACTGCATGAAAGCCCTAGTTTTAACAAAAGTATCATCAACTAAGAACTCATCACAAGCCTGTTTAATTATTGGGTCCAATTCTATGCCTGCCAATTCCCCTGATGTTAGATCTAGTTTGGGCTCATATGGTAGCTTTGGCACTCCATTTATTTCTTCATAGGTCATAAAAATTTGACCTAAAGCATCTATTTGCTGTACTTTCTCTGCAATCTCTTGGTCATCAAAAAATCTTAGAGGAGATTGTGATGGAGAATAATCCTTTTCAACATGAACAGGTCTTTCTTCTACTCTCTGTTTCTTTGATGGGGGTGGAGAATCAATTACATCCTCAAAGGCTTGAAGATGAGGAGAGTCAGGGACCTTTACACTCTCCTTTTGTTTCTCAATTTGTTGTGAAGTTGATGGGACATCCCTTGTATCAATTTGCCTTTGCTGGCCTTGCTCTGGTATCACAACATTGTAACCAATCTTCTTTTGCACCATGCACCTCCCTGGGGGTAACCCTTTTGCAAATACAGGCTTGCTTAACAATTGTTTAGCCTTTTCTGGGTCATCCTTCATAACCTTTTCCTTCTTTTCATTTAGGGTCTGAAAAATACCTTGAAAACAATTCATAAGAGTATCTATTTTCTTCCCCATTGGAGTTATGCTTTTCAAGGGATCCCATCCAGAATCAAATTGTTGGATAAAATCTAATGTCTTCTTGTACACCAGCCATTTTTCTTTCCTAACCTGTTGATCCTACAACTTTGGAATATTTCTGACAATATCTTCAGAAAAATTAAAGATGTGGTTAATCGTGGCACACTTCGCTCTCTTCTTAAACATTTCATTATAGAACCCCTCTGGGTTTGCTGTTCTAGTAATGGCAGTGGCCATACGGTATGAAGCCAAGATTTTATCCATGTGAACCCATCCACCCTTGGTAATTATGAATTGGTGGGCAATGGTAAGATTTGGAAATAAAGTTCCCTTGCCTTTTCCAGTGAGGGCATACTCTTCAATATCTCCCAATTGCCTAAGAAATTCTGCAATTCCAATCCTAAGGGGTGCATGATAAGGCAATATAAAAGGGGTCCCCCTGAAACCATACAACCTGATGATAGTTGATACATTGTAGAAAATGCCATCACCCCAATTGTGAATAATATTCAAATTCTTAGCAAACTGATTTGGCGTAATGAGCTATGCCAATACTGTTGGGATTCTTGGGTTGTCTAAGACAAACAACATCCTGAGTCTGGCTGCAAAATATTTATCGAAATTTGTGAAACTGTTATCCTTTCTATCCCAGGTCATTGTGAGGCTCCATAATTGGACTGGCATATCTTCACCATCCTTCTGTCTCATTAATTCCATTTCTTGCCCAAAAAAGCTAGCTCCTTTAAAGAAAAACATGTACATTATGAAAGAATACTAGCAGAAGGGTCTGTCATCTTCATTGTTTTGAATCTTCACTAATCCATTATGGATTTGTTCAGCAATGAATGGAGCAAAATCAAAAGTAATAGATAGATGTGAATGTAGAATTTGAATCACCATGTACATCAAATGTATTGGCATCCTCTCACTAACATCCTCTCCAAAAACCTGACATAATGACCAATATGCACCCTTAGCTCTAGAATCAAAATATTCTATTTTTAAAGGCTCCTATGTGTTTTGTCCCATAATAACCATTTTCCCATTTTTGGTGCAGAAATCCTTCAATAATTTGCTTCTGAAATAGTTCCTTTGTGCATCATATACTTGTCGTAGCTCTTCAAAATCAATATTCTCTAAATTGTCTGAGGGTTCACTTAACCTGAACACCTTCCTAATCTCTTCAACAGAAATTTTGATCAATAGTATTCCCTTTGCATCCCTAACCTCCCTAGTGATTGGGTCATAACTCTTTGCAACTTGGATCATCAAATCAACATCTAAAAAGACACCGGGTACCACAAGTTTTCCCAGGTCAGACTGCCATATATTGCTTGCAGGGTGAGGGGCATTTCTCTGACTAAAACCTACTTTGAATAAATCTAATCCAGTGATATTAGAGTCACCACTTGCATTGATTGTACCAATTTTGGCCTCCCTAATAAAATTTGTTGTGTCATATAAACCTTCCGCTACTTTTACCCTAGGGTCTTTGGGAATAAGAGTCTTGGTTTTCACTAGGTTAGTAGTAGAGCTGGGAAGTAACTGCAACAAATCCTCATGCAAACCTCTTTCACTATACTCAATTTTACCAAACAATTCTTTCCTCGGTGCCATTTTTAGGGTTTATCTTAAAGAAACCTTTGCAAGATATACAGACTACAGAACTATGATTCTTTTAGTAGGGAAGTAATTCATATAAGTATTTCACCAACCTCTTTCTGGGAAATCACCGGGAGACAAAAAATAGTCCTTGCAATTCTTCACGCTTGAGTCTTTGCAATTTTTTGATTTCTTTGTGCTTCTGAGAGTGCGCATAATCTTTATATATGAGCAATTAAAGCAGTCATTTCAGCAATTCATTTAGCACGATTCAACCATTGCTCCTCTGAAAAAATGAACTGTCACTTCCTAACGGGAACTTCAAATTTGCATCACTTTATCTCCAGTTTGAATTAGAACCGTCGACTTTTACTAGAAGATGATCTAACGGCCTATCGCATGATCGCATAGCTTAAAAATCACTCATGTGAACATACGACAAGCTATCACTTAGTCTCTTTATTAGCAACAATCCCCTATAACTCTTATTGTTAAAACAAAATGTTAGTCGCATGATTGCATAGCTTGAAAGAAGCTTATGCAAACATGCAAAAAACCATTAGCCTTCAATCGCCATCATCTTTTCCTCAAGTTACTGGTCCCACTTAGCCTTTGTCAATAATGAGATAACATGTCAAAAATCCTTAATAGGTGGACCGGTTTTTCTTTTTTCCTTTCAGCATCCCCACTTACTGACAACTGCCACATCACTAGGACTTTTCAACCAACCATTAGCGGCCACATGTGCACAGTTGGCAATGGACCCACCAAGAATTACACTGAGCTTTATGCGAGATCAACGGTTATTTGCATGATCACATAGACCTCTCAGATTCCATGCGATTATATGGATACCATCGGATCTTCCCGTCATTACTTTTAGCTTTCAAGATTCCTTTGACATTGGTCCCACTGTCCTTTACAAATAAAAAGCCACCACTTGTGAAATATCTGTCAGCAGTCCCACTTTGTTTCCGCATTAAGCTTCACTGTAAGATCAATGGTTATTCACATGATCGCATAGGTCTCTAAGATTCCTTGCGAACATATGACCGTTGTTAGATCTTCTTTAAATATACAAAGCTAAATGACAGTAGAAACATTAGAATATAAGGTATTTAGGACTTAGGACATATTATTTATATCACCGGGCCTTTAGACTTAGGGAAAATAAAGATATGACCCCCCGTGTGATGATAAAATAAATGCACGTGCTTTTATATGAACCTAAGTGACTCAAAAAAGGTAACACTTAAATAGAAATGAATAGAGCGACCTAGGGTTTTTTGAAAATGGTATATATCTAGGGTTTTTCTCAAGTTTAACTCTTAGTTAGGGCTCACTGGATATTGAGGAAAAATAGATAATTTTTTAGAATTTTTATGGGTTTTTGGTAGCAAAATTGTCACAATCTTTTAACACTTATGCACACTTCAATTTTATAAAAATTTCACAAGATTGACATACTGAAGAATTGAAGTGCCAACAAACACCACAACATAATGGAATTGCTGAAAGGAGTAATAGATCCATAGTTGATTGTGCTAGAACACTGATGATTGAAAAAGATGTTGCACAAATATACTGGAGAGAAGGTGTTAGCACTTTCGTATACACATTGAACCAAGTACAATTGAAGAAAGATTCGAACAAGACACCTTATGAGTTATGGTTTGGGTACACACCTAATGTAAGTTATTTCAGAATTTTTGGAAGTAGATGTTACATTCTGAAAGATGATAGAAATGGAAAATTTGATTCTAAAGGTGATGATGGAATATTCTTAGGATATTCTACTAAGAGAAAAGCTTGCAAATGTTTGAATAAGGTTTCTAACAAAATGATTGAAAGTGCTAATGTGAGAGTTGATGAATTTGCTGAGAAAAATGATGAAGAAAGCAGGAAAGAACTAGAAGACTACAATAGATATACATTCATTGAGATACATAATCCTCTACCTGAGCATCAGGTAGAAGCTATCAAGAAATAGAATAAAGATATCAAGCATCATCCTAGAGATTGAGAATTAGGAAATTGCTATCGAGGAAGAAATTGATCCTGCACCGATTGATGAACAAAGAAGAGAACAAGTGTTAGCAAAATTTGTGAGAAGACACCATCCGCATAACCAAATTATTGGAGACAAGCAAGATGCCATGATGACACAAAGTAAGTTGAGACAGAGCACATGTTTAGTTTATGAATTTGAACCTAAAAATGTTAGAGATGCACTTGAGAATGAGGAATGGATTAAAGCCATGAATCAATAAATTGAGAAGATAGAGAAAAACAAAACATGGACATTGGTACCGAGACCGAGTGACAAAAATATAATTGGAACCAAATGGATATTTAGAAACAAGTTGAATGAGAATGGTGAAGTCACTAGGAACAAAGAAAGACTTGTTTGTAAAGGGTATGCACGAGAAGAAGGCTTTGATTATGGTGAGACTTTTTCACAAGTTACTAGACTTGAAGGAGTTAGAATACTACTTGCATATGTTGCACACAAAGGATTTAAAGTATATCAAAAGGATGTTAAATCTACATTTTTGAATGGGATACTTAAGGAAGAGGCTTATATTTAACAACCTAAAGGTTTGGTTGATCCAAATAAGAAGAAAATGGTATGTAAATTGCACAAAGCATTGTATGGACTAAAATAGGCACTGGGAGCATGGTATGAAAGACTACATGCATATCTTATTAGTATTGGATTTGTGAGGACAAGTGACAATAGAAATTTATATTTGAAAGGAGAAACTGATGAAAAGATTCTTATTGCTAAAATCTTTGTTGATGATATCATATTTGGAGGACATGATAATCTTTGCAAATATTTTTCTACTGAAATGAGAAAGGAGTTTGTAATGTCAATGTTTGGAGAGATTAAATTCTTTCTAGTATTGAAAATTCTATAACGAAATGAAGGGATATTCATAACACAATCAAAGTACATCAAGGAAGTGTTGAAGATTTTTGGAATGGAAGATTCAAAATCGGTAGGTACACCGATGATCACAAGATGCAAATTGACAAAGGATGATTAGTCAACCGAGGTAAGTTAGACACTATATAGATCAATGATTGGAAAACTGATGTATGTTGTGTATAGTAGACCTTATATTGCACATGTTGTTGGGATTGTAGCAAGATTTTATGCTAATACTAAGGAATCACATATGACTGTTGTTAAGAGGATTCTGAGATACTTGAAGAACACAAAAAATTATGGCTTATGTTATAAGAAACAAGGAAAATTTGAACTACAAGTTTACACTGACACAGATTAGGCTGGAAATATTGATGCCCGGAAGAGCACAATTGGTGGATCATTCTTTTTGGGAGAAAGGTTAGTTACTTGGATAAGTACAAAACATTCATCTATTTCTCAGTCTACTACTGAAGTAGAATATGTTGCTGTTGCTGTTAATTGTTCAAACATTGCATGGATAAAATAACTTTTGAAAGGGATGAATGAAGAGATCACTGATCTAGTAATTATATATTGTGACAACACAAGTGCTATAAAAATTTCCAAGAATTCGGTGATGCATGCTAAGACAAAGCATATATCTATTAAGTATCACTATTTGAGGGAATAAGTACAAGAAAAGTAAGTGAAACTGGAGTTTGTGAAATCTAAAGACCAACTTGCAAACAAATTTACTAAACCCTTACCGAAGGATACATTTGAGTACTTGAGGACTAGACTAGGGGTCCATCCCCTATCTGTTAGTCACTAAGGTGATCAGGAGGTTGCATCAACGTATACTTTATCAGAAAATGAAATGATGTTGATGCATATTGTTCACACTTTAGGTTTACTAAGGTTGTGAAAGCTAAAACAAGAAAATTTTATATTTGTACATTAAGGTACATGATCTGAAATGAACAATCGAGATATTTTTGGCTATTGCAGAGCTATTTATTCTTTTTGGCGTTATTGTCAAAGGGAGAGAAATATTTCATATGAAATATCATTCAAAGGGAGAGAGAATCAAAGAAATATCTATCCAATGGGAGAGAAGTATTAGAAAGGAAGAAGAAGATCAAATCCGCAGGGAGAGTCTACTTGAAATTTTGAAATGATATGTAGTGATTACACATATTAAATGATCAAGCTAGGGAGATCTTATTGAGCTACAAAATTTACTTATAGAGTTTTAGTACAGATGTTTGGTATTCTATGGCATACTGTTGGCAAAATGGTCAGCGCTTGCCTTGGGATTTGTGACATGGTTTAACAGCCTCCTGTGTCTTCTATAAGTCTAGTGGTTGTATCAGGCATTAACAGGTCAATCTTTTGGTGCAACGGAAACCACTACTTTAACAAGTGGTATCAGAGCTTGGTCACAGGTTCAAATCCCCTCGGGTAACACTGAGGGGGAGATTGTTGGCAAAATGGTCAGTGCTCCCCTCAAGATTCATGACATGGTTTAACAGCCTCCTGTGTCTTCTATAAGTCTAGTGGTTGTATCGGGCATTAACAGGTTGATATTTTGGTGCAACGACAACCACTACTTATAACACATACATCATATTGTGTTGCCATCAATTCCAAAGGGAGAGATTGATAATCTACAACTAATTGAATATCTTGATGAACTGAATGGACAAGTGAAAGATAGTGATTAGAGATCACTGAGCTACTAAAGTGATATGTAAGGCAATTCAATTAGTCAATATGTATTTTCATTGATGTCAAATAGTTCTGACAATACTTATCATGATAGTTACAAACATCTGAAAAAGAAAATGGTAAAGGAATGAGATATCTCCATGAAGATGAGATGGATATGGAGATATGGCGAAGGTATACATTGGGTAACTTATTGTTGAGTCTATGGCATCATTTTGTTGACTTGATTGTATTACATAATTTTGTTATGTACTGAAGATCAGAACTGGACAAGTTAATGTGATTGGTAATTGAAGATTTCTGTATACACCGAGCTAGTGAAGTGTATATCGAATAACAGTAATAACTAAGTTAGTATTCACTGAAACATTTTGTAATGACCAAGTAAGATAAACAATTAAAGTTTATAACAACTGACTAAATTGATGAGCTGACGAGTTGCTTATGATTATGAGGTGTTGGTAGTATTTTCAATTTTCAAGGTTGCATTTTAGTTTTTGCTTCTTTAAAAGTTTTCCCTATTTTTGTGATAAATCTCCTGCAAGTTTCCTATCCCAAAGTAATGAAATGTGTTCATAATGGTGAAAAACCCTAAGTGCTAGGTTGAAAATACTTTTGAAGATCCAAAAACCCCTAGAAAATCCTAATCGGGTTCTTTTTTGCCATTACCTTTTTCAAATCACTTAAGAGAACCTTTAAGCATGTGCACTTTTTATATCACCGGCTAGTCACTCAGTCTCCTAATGATTTCAACATATTCCTTTTAGTCTTGTGATTCCCTGAAACCCTTTGTCACCCAATCTCTTTAAGTTAAGAGAATATTCTTTTTCTTCTAACGACTCAGCAGATGCCTTCAGTCGTGAAATCTCCAAATGAAATCTAATGTACATTGTGAGATCTAGCGACTACACTAATAAATGTTTTAAAGGCAACTATAGTTGGCCAGTCTCCAAATCAAGAATACCTTCAGTCTGGTGATCTCTAGATAAAATGATGAAATGATAAAGTATTCAGTGATTATGAGACTTCTCCTATAGTCGCTGAGTCTCCAAATGAAAGACAATAGTTTATTCTCCTTCATTTGCTAGGTCTCCAAGTTCTTGGGCGGTTAGTCTATTTATCCAATGACCCAGCGATTGTAGTGGTCGCATATTCTCCCAATTTTGGCAGTTATGTTTCAAACTTTCAGCGATCTGATGACATAGTTATCTCTTGATCTTGTAATGTAGCGATTAAGTCATAAGATGTCTAATGACTCAGGGAGGACCGTAGGATAGAGAAAAGATCAATAGTTAGCGCTTAATCTCATAATCTAACTCAAGTTAAATAAATTATCTGGCGACTTGGCAAACAAAGGCTTTCATGTGGTCTCTGAATTTAACCAGGGTAAAGGAAAATATTAAGAGACTGTGAGATGTCTTCAGTCATGTGTTTGCTAGAAGGTGATGAGTTAAGGTAAAGGTTTTCACAGAATGAATATGAACCATTGATGCAGTCTTGATCAGGCGGTGGTCGTGTTACCTCCCAATCAAACCATGAGTCAGGAAAAGTTTTAGCGACCGTGAAAATTACTTTGTCACCCAGTCTCTGGATCAGACTCGAGTTAGAGAAAGTATTAAGTGACTGGGAGGTGACTTCAGTCGCACAATCGCCAGATGAATAAGGGTTAAGTGTTTGCCGAGGTAAAAAAGTGAAAAATAACATGGATCCACTTGTCAGATTTGGTGACGTGTCCGTCCCTGATTGGTCTCTGAATAAAATAAAGAAATAGTAATCTTTCAGCGATTATGAAATGGACTATAGTTGTTGAGTCTCCAGAAGCAATAAATCAAAGATATTCTGCCTTCAGTCGCTAGATCTCCAAATTGTTTCAATCTCCAGATCTCTTGAGAAAGTCAAAGTTAGAGTGAAGTTTATGAGACTGAGCGACTACTGTCAGATTAAGATCCTGTGGCTATCATGAAGTCATGAGAAGAAATAAGGATTTGAATAGAGTTCCAATGATTAAGAGACTTCTTTTCAGTCGCCAGATCTCTAGATGGGCGAAGTCGGGTAGTCTCTAGAAAAACTTTGAAAAGTCAACAATTTCTAGCGATTAAGAGACTCACTGCTAGTCGCCAGGTCTCTCAATGAGAAGAATAGCTATTGAGACTTTGGAAAGGTGTTTGTCACCAGGTCTCAGAATAAGATTAATAAGTGATATATTTTGCAGCGACTGGGAGATAGACTATAGTCACTAGGTCTCAGAATGAAAAATTAAAGTTTCAAAAGGTCGCTAGATTGCGAGGCAAAATCATAAAAGGCCAAATCATCCAGCAACTATGATTTTTGACTATAGTCGCCAGGTCTCGAGATAGAATTTTTTAAAAAATGAAATCATGTAGAGATTGAGGATTTTCCTTTAGTCACTGAGTCTCAGAAAGTATTAAAAGGGCACTAGGCCTTGCAGCAACTAGGAGACTAAGTGTAGTCGCTAGGTGACCAGAAATCAAATTTTGATTACCTGTCACTTTCTTGGCTCACGACTAGTGAATTGAGTTCAGAACGTGCCAAGTAATGGCAGAAGTGACATGATTATAGAGCTTGAGTCTTGAAAGGGAAATTGCATTTAATTCTTCAGAATAAATATAGTTAACTATCACTCATTCTAAAAATACCAAGCATTCCAGAGAGCCAGTGCTAGAAAATTATGAGAATTCTTGATTTTTCTAGCTATCAAGGAGTTCATAGTTTCATAATTCTTAGAGGGATTTTCATCAAATTGATCAAGATGAGTCAGCCAACAACCAGCGGAGTTTCCACCGGTAAGGGATCCAAAGAAAAGGCGAAGGAGAGCTACTCAAACAAATTTCTCACTCTTCTGCACGGGTCCTCACAAAATAAGAAGGTTAGTGACAAAGTTTTTGTTGATGATATAATTTAATGTATAGATGAAAAGATAGGAGATGTGTCTGGGATGTGTCTATTTAGATATTTTTATAAAAATGATGATAGTCTAGTGCCCGTTTCAAACCCTTGGACCTCCGAGTTGGCTAGGTTGATAGTACTTGATTTTTTTTAGACATAGACTTGCTCATTGGATTGGATGACAAGTATGACCCTTTGTTTAAAATAATAAGGAAAGGGGATGGCTCAGCTCTGGTCACATTAGACATAAATTCATTTATGAAGGCCTTCAGTATTCAAATCCCAATGGCCACATAAATCAATTTACAGGCCCAAGCGAATAGGTACATTAGGGAGACAGTCCTGGTGTCTAAGGAAGTCCAAAAACATGTCCTAAGATCCAACATGAAATATATTACAGTAATGGCTGGGGTAGCCCCATACTTCTACAATGACCTATGTTTCTACGTCAAATACATTGCATATGGATTGTGCAGGGTGCTAGGGATAGATGGTGGTGCAGAGAGGATTTCATCTGACATCCTAATGATGGTTTTGGATTCACAAAGTCTCCATACAAGCAAAGGATATGACTACATTGGGTATGTCATAAATAAGATGCATGAAGGGTTTGAAGCTATTAGGAAAAGGGAGCCTAATCCTAGGTTCATGCATTACTCACTGCTCATGCACCTCATTTTGTATTATAACTACAATATTATGGACTTAGAGCACCTTGAGCCTCAAATGATGTGGAGGGGCTGACCTAATCCAATTTAGTTTTGGATAGGGGCCTAGAGCCATACTTCTACCAATTGTGACTTTTGTGTTTTCTAGAGCTGGATAGTTCAACCAATTTTTCTCAGCTTAGGATTAAATCTTTCCAGGCTTCTAGTCAAGGCTTTTCAATTACTGAGGCCTTGTAAATTTGTGGACAAGTGGCCTAAAAATAATAACTGGGGAGACTTCTACTATGAGAAGACCTTCACAATAATCAGAGTCTATGGGTGTCCCCAGCCACTGTTGGAAACTGCAATTGAAGCAATTGTTGTATTGTCATTGATGTCAAACCTTAACTGGTAAGACTGTTGCTATTTAAGAAAGTACTATATCTATTTGAGTGTTGCTAAGGGGAAAGGAAAGGTTGGTAACAATAGCACCTAAGGAAAGGTTGAGTTATCTTGATACTTCAATGAGTACTTGATTATGTGGCACAATGATAAGATAATGTATTATTTATCTAAGTAATAATGAAGACTAAACTGGTAGGCTTAACCGAGAAAAAGTAAAGAAATCTTATTTAAGCCGAGTGATGCTAGTGTTGACCGAGCTAGTATATGCCGAGTAAATTCAGTGTTGACTGAACATCAGTATTAGCCGAGGAAATAGTTTTGAAGTGACCAAACTTTCTAGTGAAGACCGAGGAGTTGAACACAGTATTGACCGAGCATCAGTATTTTATATTTGAGGAAGAATTCAGATCTCTAGCTGACATCATTGAATTCTTGGATTATGTAAAACATGTTGACCTTATTTATTAATTGTATGAAAGCATTTAATGCACTGTAAAATGTTTTATTGTAAATCTATTAAGAGATTTGAGATATTTCTAGAAGGATAGCTGAAGAACATAAAGTTGGAAGGATTCAATGAATCTAACCTAACCCTAAGATCTATGAAGGAGATTAAGCAGCAAAAGATCTATTGACCTAATTGAGGAAGTATTAAGGAAACCTAAGCTAGAGGTTGAGAGAGAGGATGCTGGAAGTGTTGTTGATGTTATTGACTGTCTAAGCAAAGAAGGCTGAAGGAGAAGTGTTATGATTTCTTGAAGAGAGTTTCGAGCATATTAATGATGGTGATGGCAAAGGTTCACAGTCAGTAAGCCAACATATGTGTATGGAATTGGATTTGATATTTGCAAAGTGAGTTGTATGTTTTTCAGATCAATATTACTGCTACTTTCTAACCATAGTATCAGTCAAAATCCTTTTAACAGAGGTTGACCTAACAGTCATAGGTATAAATCCTTTGAACAAGGTTGCATTCTAATGGAGTGTATGTAAGTCCTATAACAAGGTGCACTTTTAACAAAGTGGTTTAAATCCTTTAACTGGGTCACACCTGACAGTGTGTTTGTAACCTTTGATAGGGTTGGCTTTTCACCAAGCTCACTTCAGAAGAGTGAACATAATAGTAACATGTTACAAAGTGGTTTTTCCCAAATTGGGTTTCCACTATAAATCATGGTGTTGATAGTTGTGTGAATGTTTTGGTTTGAACATTTCTATGTTTTACAAGTTAAATACTATTTGATAAGTGGACTACACTGTTATATGTTTCTGTTATGCAATCAGTAATGATCGAGTAGTTGTTGGTTATTAGATTTGATTTGTTGAAGAGTTTAAATTTTGTTTTTATACATCTAGACCTAAGAACAACTGATTCACCCCCCTCTCTATTATTCTAAATCATATTAACAACCACCTCATGTTCTACCATTCTTTGTGCCACCCAGGATTGCTTTCCTAGAGATCATTTGGCAGCTGATGTTAATTGATAAAGAACACCTGGCCCCCCATAGGAAGGGTACATTTACCCCTAGGCACTTCAGGGTATGCAATTTCACAATTGGGAAAAATGCATTTAGCAAGTTAAATGATTGGTTGGGCTAGTACAAGATGAATGTTGCAGTGTATATATGTAGATACAGATGATTTTATTGTTATGGCTAGAAAATATTACACTCCTACCATTCCTATAAACAATAGACATGAGCAGTGTCCTGAAGAGGATGTTATCAGAAATATTATAGAGGATGAAGAAGTAGAAAGGAGGGCCCGACAAATCCAAGATCTATTTTCATTGGAGAAATAAGTGAGAAACAAAGGATTGTCTTTTGAAGGTTTCTTCCCTACGTTGCCCTACCTCCAAAGACTAGTTAAAATGATGGAGAATTTCAATGCATTGGTCAATTCATTAGAAGACCAAATTGATGATAAAGAAAGAGAGAAGGAGAAGCATTTTGAATTAGAGTGTGAAAATAACATAGTCAAGGTTGGTGAATCCAATTAAGGACAGACCGACCTTGCAGCCAAACCAATATGCAACGGAAATACACAATAACAATAATAGATCTGCAATGAAAAAAAAGTCTCTATTCATGAAAACACCGATTACATGCAATGTGTCAGGCTGTAAGGCCTTCCTGGTTACAGCTAATTACAAAGCAATTAATAGTATATAAGATCTCATAGGATCCAAATCTTTTTCCCAACATCAGCATCTAGCTAGTCTAGGTCTACAACAGGTAGCACACTGGTAGGCACCTAGGAAAGATCTAAACTTGTACTCCAACTTCCAAGCAAGCTTCTTGCTCCTAAGCTCATAGGCTACTAACCTTCCAACCAACAATCTCCTACCCTAAACAACTACCCAAGCATCCTATAATTACTGATTCCCAGCCACAAGTCAGCTGATGAAACAATAAATCTCCAAAAACAAATATTAAATGCTAAACCATCAGTTGGCTCTCACATAGCCTTACAAAATAAATAAACTCTTCAAAAGATGGCCCCAACGATCATCAGATCCACATAGAAGAATGCAACATGCCAGATCTAGGTCCCACACATCCAACGGTCAATCCATAACTCAAGGAGTGCGACCCAAATTAAATGCACCAGTCATCCAAGCCAATTCATCCAAATAATCTAGTTGGTAAGTAAGAACACCAAGAAACAGAGGAAATAATTGAGTGCTAGTCAACCGATCATGCCAAGCATGACCGAGCAACACAGTTATTACCGAGCGCTAGTGAACTAACACCTTCAGTCACTGAGCGTTCTTCAGAGACCGAGCACCCCAGTAACCACACAAACTGAGCAACCAGTCTCCCAAACTGAGCAAGAACTCCACCAAACCAAGATCAAAACCAATAATCTACTATTAAAGACAAACATATTTTTGGTTGATACAGGATTGCCAAGAATCCTAGGATGCTCTTGCATCAAACACCCCAGGTCAGAAAGATTTTCTTATAAAGAAATCAGGAATGCCTCAAGGGAATCAGAATAGGTATGCCAAATCTATTCTTCACCCACATCTCTTCTTGTCCTTCATTCCAAGTAGTCTTCACTTCATTCACTGTCTTATGCAGAAATTCCTTTTACCTTCCACTTTGTTGACTCCTCTAGTCGACAACTGATAGCAACTAACTCTGACCACTACCGACCACCTTAGTGCCCCGGTAAGGTTCATTCATCTCAGATTCTTCAATCAACTCAGTATCATCTGCATCTCTTTGTGTCATAAATGTCACCATCTATTGAACCATCTCTGCCAGCAAAATCATCTACTTCTTAATCTCAACAAACTCTTCTGATATCTCTTTCTCCTTTCCATTCAAGCTAGACTCAATAGGAATAAGTTCTTCCACCTTGTGCTCCTAAGGTTTGTCATAAGGACAACACTTGATAACTCCACATCCTTTAACCCCTGTCTCCTCTAAAGGTATCAGCTTATGCCAAGCTCCTTCATGCCTAACCACATAAGTGTTAGCATGACCATCAAACAAAACATTTCTGTCAAACTACCAAGGTCTACCAAGTAATAGATGAAAGAAATCCATAGGCAACACATCACATAATATCTCATCATGGTAAGATCCAATTTGGAAATTAACTAGGCATAGTTCTTCAACTCTAACCTTAGAAACATCTTGTATCCAACTAATCTCATAAGGATTAGGATGCTTCCTCCTTTCCAAATTCAATTTACTAACCATTTCATCTAAAACAAAGTTTTCAGAACTGCCACCATCAACTAGAACATTACATACCTTATCTTTTCACTTGCATCTAGTTCTGAACAAATTCCTCCTCTACACCAGTTCAGAGACACATGCAGCCAATCTCCTAGTGATAAGACATTCACCTTTCTCTGGAACATTCGCAATGTCTTCTTCAACAACTAATGCAACTCTTTTCTTAGGACACTACCAACTTCTATGACCAGCTTCACCAAAGTTATAACAAGTACCAGTGAACTCATTCTTTCACCTTCCTCTCTATCCAACATTCTTAGTAACTTGACCATTGCTAGATCCAACATTAGGCTTAGAATTCTCTGTCACATTACTTTTAGCAACTGTCTCACCAGTCTTACCACCTCAGTTCCTATTGTTTTGTTTTCCTTCATACTTCCTATTCAGCTTCTCTTCAATATTTAATGCCATCTAGTAAGCATCACCAATTGTTGTCATTTGCACACTAAGAAATTCTTCTTGGATACTAGGTCTCAAACCATAGACATACCTAGAAACCTTTTCTTTATCAGCTTCAGAATGACCAGTTCTAATCAGGATTCTATAAAACTCCTTGGTATACTCCTGTACCAATTTTTTAGTTTGCTTCAAAGCTTACATCTTCTTGAATATTTCCAATTCATAATCCACCGGAATGAATTGCTTCTTCAACTTTTCAACCATTCGGTTCCACTTAGTGATCTTTTCTTTTCCTCTTCTACCTCTTTCCAACTGAACTTATCTCCACCAGATATTTGCATGACCTTTCAATTTAGTCTTTGCAAATCTAACCCTATTAGGATCTTCTATTTCTTCATACTCAAAGTATTCATCAATCTCATTGATCCAATCAATCAATTATTCAGGCCTAAGGCTTCAGTAAATGCAGAAACTTCAATCTTAGGTCTCTTCCCAATCTTAGACATAGCTTTTAGAATTCGATTCTCCTTAGAATCTCTAGCTTCTTCGACAACTTCTTCAAAATGATCTTCCTCAGATTCATTATCACTATCCTCCTTCAAGGTAGGCTTCTTCTTTCTCAACTCCTCTTGTAGGTCTTGCACTTGTTTCTACAAAGCCCTAAAATCATCAAGACAAAATTCACCAGTAGTTTCTTCTTCTTCAAAGATCTCATGATTTCTCCTTGGAGGCATCTTCAAATCAAGATCTAGATACACAAGATCTACTCAGCTCCAACATGAAAAGACTTTTCTCAAATAGGAACAAACTTTGCTATGATACCACCTAACACAGTCAAGGTTGGTGAATCCAATTAAGGACAAACTGACCTTGCAGCCAAACCAATATGTAGCAGAAATACACAATAACAATAACATATCTGTAATGAAATAGAAGTCTCTATTCATGAAAACATTGATTACATGCAATGTGTTAGGCTATAAGGCCTTCCTGGTTACAACCAATTACAAAGCAAGTAATGGTCTATAAGATCTCATAGGATCCAAATCTTTTCCCCAACATCAGCATCCAAATAGTCTAGGTCTACAACATGCAGCACACTAGTAGGCACCCAAGAAAGATCTAAACTTGTACTCCAACTTCCAAGAAATCTTCCTGATCCTAAGCTCATAGGCTCCTAACCTTCCAACCAACAATCTCCTGCCCTAAAAAACTACCCAAGCATCCTATAAATATTGATTCCCAGCCACAAGTCAGCTGATGAAACAATAAATCTCCAAAAACAAATATTAAATGCTAAAACATTAGTTGGCTCTCACATAGCCTTACAAAATAAATAAACTCTTCAAAAGATTGGCCCCAATGATCATCAGATCTGCATAGAAGAATGCAACATGCTAGATCTAGGTCCCCACACGTCCAACGGTCAATCCATAACTAGAGGAGCGCAACCCAAATTAAATGCACCGGTCGGCCAAGATGATTCATCCAAATAATCCACTCGGTAAGTAAGAACACCAAGCAATAGATGAAATAACTGAGCACCAATCAACCGACCACGCCAAGTGATGGGCTTCTAAATTAGCCATCTTTTTCACCACTTTTTATCCTCTTTCTAAAACATTTGATTGCACATAGACATACATTTATGGTTTTAAGCATATGAACTTATGGTTTCTATGTATATGATTATATATGTGTGTGAACATAAGATGGAATGTGGATACCTCTAAAGAAATAATATCTGCTTAATTTCATGGACAAGAATGGTGAATATAATAGTTATACATGTTAATGGATGTTTTCTCTCCTAAGCTATGTTTTGGGTAGTTACCTCCTGTAGTCGTAGGTTTGCAAGAGTGATAATTAAGACTAACACCTTTTTCCTAATATTGATGATGTGGATATATATGTATATGGTTGGATATGTGTGCATTAATTATCTTGCAGGAGTTGAACTTGGATATTCAAGGACCATCATATTAGCACAAGATTCATAAAAGCCAACCGTGATTGCAGAATCTTCGCAAGCAAGTCAATGCTTTCTGTTGCATGCAACGCGCAGATTTAGTGTGCACTATATTCTGGGATTGTTCATGGTCAATAATGTTTCTATTATGAAAATTTATGAGTTGTGACTGATCCTCATTATGAAGTGATCGTAGGTTTAGGAGTTAGTGGTAGTTTCCTTTTAAATAATCGACTGTTGTGACTCTTTTGGAGTTAGTCAAACAAACCAGTTTTTAATATAAAACTCTTGCATACTATTTCAATCAAGTGTAATTATTTTTAAGGATGAATAGAATGATCAGTTCAAGTTTGCAACTTTCATCTTGATTGTACTTTTCATTCACTCATTCAAGGGGGCCCACTTGATGAGTGAATTGCTTTGTTAGTGTAGAGTTCATTTCCTATTCATTTATATGTTTTAGAACTCTGTTGTTCCTATAGCTACTGATACCAGAATTAGTAGCCTGTTCCTGCAGCACAGATAGTTGGAGTAGTTCCTAACTGTAATTCCTTGCTTTGATTATAATACGTTTTCTTACCAATTTTAGTTTAGTTTTCCTCAAGCATAAGCAATTGAATTCCTTAGATAGGCTTAGAAGAGGAAGTTTGAAGCATATACTTTGCAGATGCCATTCCAAGTTTACGTCCTTGGTCGATAATTAAATGAGACTAAATAGTGCATTAGGAATCATTTGGGGTGTCCAATCCTGAATTAAGTAGTCCATTTCTTTGGGTTTCTCATACCATTGTTTGGCCAAGCATTTTTGGCACCGTTGTTAGGGATGTTGTTAATTCAAACTAATCCTTGTAGTTGCAGTCTTAGTTTTAATCAAGTACTTAAGTAAGCATTTTTATGTATAGAAGGAGAGATCACCTTGGGATATTTCTTTTCTGTAACTACCAAGGAGAACCATTTAATTTATTTAATCCTCAAATTGAAGAACCACAAAGTGAGAACAAAGAAGAAGAACCTTTTGAAAATCCATTTGCTGATGCTCAGGAGCACATATCCTCTTCATCATCTAAAGAATCACTGCATTTGAACAACCTATTTGTTGAACCTAAATATCAAGATAATCCACTTGCTCTTGTTGTATATCAGCCACCACCATAAGGTCCTCCTCCCAGAATGGCTTCTCAAGCTCCCTTTCCTTTTCCTATACCTCAACAGCAAGGCAACCAAAATGTGAATAATATACCTACTGCTGCACTTCCCAAATTTTATGGCCTCCTAATAGAAGACCCTGAGACCTTTCTCTTTGAATTTGATATTCTTTGTCGGAGTTATGACTATACCACTGATGCCCACAAGTTGAAGTTGTTCCCATCAACTCTAAAAGAAGCTGCTTTGAGATGGTTCATGGGGTTGGCTACTAATGCAGTAGCAAATAGGAATGCCATGCATACAATGTTTCTTACAAAGTACAAAGAGTACTGTAGAGGTCAAGATTTGAAAGGTGATGACATTTTTAAAATGTCTCAAAAGGAGGATGAAACACTGAAGGATTATGTATCCAGATTTATGTTCAACCTGTAGTGTAATACTCAACACCAGCTAAATGAGGCATCTCATAAGCCCCTTTTCTTAAAGGGTGTGAATGATAGAAGTATTGAGGCTCTAGACCTAATGGCAGAGGTGATATCATGCAAAAAGCTTGGGATGACATAAAGAATATATGTCAAAATTACTCAAGGGCCACTTTGAAGAAGGGTAGGGGACTTAGAGACCTACCACATAAGTCCAATGGAGGTTCAGGAGTATCTAAAATGGAGCTGTCTAATCTACTATCTGATTTCAAGTAGGACATCATTAATGATGTCGCCACTTAGCTGGATAGTATGCAAGCAAGGAGGAAGAAGGAAGAGTCAGATGTTGTGCTTGCTGAGTTATGTTCTCATTGAAAAGAGAGGAAAATAAACTATAAATGTAAGATGGTTGCATCTGTGGATGTTAACTCAATGTCCATCGAGTTCAAAGCTATAGACAAGGAAAATGGAGAAGTTTTCTAGGTTGCTCAAAGGCATCCATGGGCTCAAAGACAAGGTATGCCTCCGGACCCACTGAATAATTTTGGTTATAATAATAATAGTAGTTATTGGCCAAACCAAAACTCCCAAAATTCTACTCCTCAAGGTCAAAATTGGAATCACAATTGGTCCAATCAATAGCCATACTATAACCAAGCCTATCCACAATAACCACCATTTAACCCACACCAATAGCAGTATAACCCCTATAAGCAGCCACAACAGAATAGCCAATGGCCACCTTAGGGTAGCTGGCAACCACAACCTTAGTGGGGACCTAATCAGCCTAATTAGCAACAAGTACTAATGCCTCCACCTTAGCAGCAAGCTATTATGCCGTCACCTCCTATAGCAAATAGAAATCCTCAAAAGCCAACTCAACTTCCAGCTTAGCCAACTCCAAATCCTAATAATAAGCAACATGCTTATTCCTTGCATATAAATGACATCCATCTTAGATCTGGAACTACACTACCTACACCCAAGGAGCTAATAATAACCAAAGTTTCTAATGCTGAGGATATACCCATGAGCTAGCCTATTAATGTTCCACCTTTTACTCAAACTGCACCAGTGCCTAAGAATCCTCCTTATCCACAGAGATTGTCTCAGGCTGTCCCTCCAAAATAAAATCCCATAGCCACTCATTTGATTGATCAGCTCAAACAAATGATAGTGCAGATTCCCTTGTTGGATGCCCTTAAAGAAATTCTAGTCTATACCAAAGCAATTAAAGAAGCTTGTATCAAACAGCCTGGAAGGAAAAAGAAAGACCCTGATACTATCCATGTCTTAGGCCAGCTTTCTTATCTCATGCTAAGTAAAGTTGTCATGCCAAAGTATTTAGATCTAGGAAGTCCAGTGGTAACCATCTTCATTAATGGTACCCAAATTCAGAATGTTTTAATTGACTTGTGAGCATCAATTAATGTTATGACTAGAGAAGTTTTGCTAAAACTTAGTACCATTGGCTTGCAGGATACACCAACAATATTGTAGTTAGCTGATAATTCCATAGTCAAGCCTGATGGTATGGTTGAGGATATTGTAGTTACTCTGCATTCTTTAGAGTACCCCTCAGATTCTATAGTCTTGTCACCCAAAGCCACTCTTGGAGGTTATCCATTAATCTTAAGAAGGCCTTGGTTAGCCACGACTGATGCTTGCATTGCATGTCATTCAAGAAAGATGACCATATCAGATGGAATAAATACCAAGAAGTTAACTTTGTATTCTCTAGCAAAACCCCAAAGTGAACTTGATCAAGTTGTCTTGCCTGACTTAGGAGATGCTGCCCTTGAAGTAAGCTTTGTGCAAAAACTCATGGTCATTGAGAGAAATCTATTCATGATATCCCAAGAAGAAGATGACATTCTTGCAGCAATCCTTACCAACCAGTATGGTTCTGAGGAGTCATCTTGTAATGATCCAAATTGTTCCCTTCAAACAATACTGCCTAAACAAACCACATCTCAATTTTCAGTAGCAATTGATTACCTTCACACTTTGCTTCCTCATGAGATAAAGTCACCAACCATAGCCAAAGTGTTGATGTTAGAAAAGGTTAAGAGAGTTGAAATTGCTTCAGGAAAAGAACTGAATGTTAATAAAAACCTCACCGAGTCTCAGATGTCTAGTCTCCTCAAGCTTTTATAAGATAGCTAGCAAGCCTTTGCATGGGATTACACTGAGATGGCAGGTTTAGATCCTACACTCTGTACTCAAAATATATATATAAGCCTAGAATACAAGCCAGTAAGGCAAGCCCAAAGAAGGATAAACCCTGCCTTGAGAGACAGTCAAGACTGAATTGCAAAAAATTCTTAGTGCAGGCTTTATTTATCCTATCTCTGATAGTCAGTGGGTTTCTCCTCTTGTCATTGTTCCAAAGAAAGGAGGGAAGTGGAGAGTTTGTGTTGACTACAGAGAACTTAACAAAGCCACTAAGAAAGATCACTTTCCACTGCCTTTCATTGACCAAGTTCTTGATAATATGGCGGGTAAAAAGTACTTTTCATTTCTAGATGGCTTCAGTGGGTATAATCAGATACAAATATCACCAAAAGATCAGGACAAGACAATGTTTACCTATCCTTGGGGAACCTTTTCTTATTCAGTCTTGCCATTTGGATTGTGTAATGCCCCTGCTACTTTTCAAAGAGCAGTGCTAGGTCTTTTCTTTGACATTGCTACTGATTGTGTTGAAATCTATATGGACAACTTTACAACTCATGGTGCAAAATTTGATGAAGCACAAGCTAACTTGGAAAAGGTTCTTAAGAGATGTCAAGATTATAATCTCTCTCTCAATAGTGAAAAGTGCTACGTGATGGTGGAGGAAGGAGTAGTCCTAGGACAGTATCTTTCATCCTTTGGAATTCAGGTTGATCTTGCAAAAATTGTAGTGATAAATACACTTCCCACACCAGCTAAGCAGAAGGATGTCAGAAGTTTCCTTGACCATGCTAGTTACTACAGAAGGTTCATAAAGGATTTTAGCCAATTTGCAGCACCATTGTATAATTTGTTGAAGAAAGAAGCTGAATTTGCATGGACAAAAGAATGTGAAGCATCATTCCAAAAGTTGAAGGATGTTTTGACAACAACACCTATTCTCAGAGGACTTGATTGGAAGCTTCCATTCCATATACACACAGATGCATCTGATTATGCTATTGGAGTAGTTCTAAGACAAAAGGAAGGTATTATTGAACATGCAATTTACTATATTAGTAAAAATTTGCAAGGAGCATAATTGAATTATACTGTTACTGAAAAAGAATTGTTAGGAGTTGTTTATGCACTAAACAAATTTAGGCACTACATTACAAGCTATGAAGTATTTGTTTATACTGATCATTCAGCTATCAAGTACATAATGAATAAACTTGCCATTAGTGGTAGACTAGCACACTGGTTACTCCTAATGTAGGAGTTTGATGTAAAGATCATAGACAAACCAGGCAAGGCTAATGTAGTGGCAGATTTCTTGTCATGACTACAAGTGCCAGATGATCCTGCAGCAATTGATGATAGTTTTCCTAATGAGTACTTGTTTTCTATTGACTCCTTTAATCCATCGTATGCAAACTTGACAAACTACCTTGCTACAAGAAGAATGCCACCTAATTTTTCTCCTAAACAATGCCATCTGTTAGTTGAGAAGAGTTTTAACTTCTCTTGGATCTTAGGCTTCATGTTTTATACATGACAAGACTAGGTCACAAGGAGATGTGTTTGAGAAGATGAAACTTATGACATCCTTCGGGCATGCCATGATGACCCATGCGGAGGACACTTTCCCACAAAGAGGACAACCTATAAAATTTTGACAACTGGGTACTACTGGCCTACTTTGCATAAGGATGCAGCAAAACATACTCGACACTCTGACAGGTGCCAACATATGGGATGACCTAAAAAGACTGATGAAATGCCCCTGCAGCCGCAAGTAGTTGTCACACCCTTTGACAAGTGGGGTATTGACTTCGCTGGACCTATTGAGCCCTCTTCTCATGGAAAGTATTACATCTTAGTATGTACAGATTATGCAAGAAAATGGGTTGAAGCCAAAGCTATGAGACATGCCAGAGACCACAAAGTTGTTGAGTTTCTTTATGAATGCATATTCACTAGATTTGGAGTACCAAGGGAGATTGTCACAGATCAAGGGGCACAATTCACATATAACCTTATCATTGAGTTGATGCAGGTGTACATGGTGCATCATGGAAAGTCTTCACCCTACCACCCTCAGGCCAATGGCCAAGCTAAAATCACAAACCAAGAGATAGAGTCTATTCTCACTAAAATGGTAGCTGTACATAAAAAGGATTGGGCTACTCACCTTCCTGAAGCCATATGGGCTTATCAAACCACATGGAAAACCACCACAAGGTTTACTCCTTTTGAGTTGGTATATGGAAAATCTACCTCTATGCCGATCGAGTTCCAGCATAAAACACTACGCATTGCTTTAGATCTGGATATAGATATCACCAAAGCAAACCAAGCAAGGTTATTGCAATTAAATGATTTGGATGAATACAGGAAATCTTCTCTACACAATACAAAGGTGATACAGTAGCAAATGAAAAAGTGGCATGATAAGTTCATCCGTGATAAGAAATTTTCTATCAGAGATTGGGCACTATTATATGATTCAAGATGCCAACATACACCAGGAAAATTTCATACTAGATGGCTTGGGACTTATGAGATTATATTAGTATTTGACAATGGAGCTGTACAAATTTCAACAATAGATCCTGTTCAATTCAAGTTACTCATCAATGGGCATCTGGGTCTTCCACCCAGGATTCTGCCGATTCTTGATTCCATTTAAGACCACCATAATAAATATTTCACCTTTCATGGAATACTTTCTCTGTAATAATTTTTCATCTCACCTTCTCTCTTTTCCACCCATCCACCCCATCCCATCACTTCACATGCAGGTCCAATTTTTTGAACAACTCTTCCTGCATCGCTTCTAGGTTAGTGGCACATATACTCATACATATATTATTTTTATTCATTAATTTTTAGGATTTTGTGTCATTTTGATTTATCACTCTTGCTTAACCTGGCTTGGTGGGACCCATTCCATTACTTAGTTGGGGGAGGGGGAAACTATTCTATTTTCAAAATTTTAAATTGGCATGTAAAAATTAAAGTTCATGTTTAGAAATATGTCTGCAACATGATGTGATGAGCTGTCCTTTTGTGGTTGCGTCATCACAATCAAAATGAATTAAAGATTTTAAAAGATGATCTTGATTTTTAATGATGTGCTGCGACGTGTTCAAGGTGGTAGTCTTGGCATGCGCAAGCTTTTATGAGATGTTATGTAAAACTCATATCATTAGATTTCATGCAAGCAAATATTTAATTTTATGAATCAAGTTGCAGTTGTACATCATCTTTCTTCTGCAGCATTTTGTTCCATAATGCATTGAGGTCTATGACTTGTCGTCATTGAATCCTACAAGAATTGTGTTCTGCAAGTTAGAAATTTGTCTGAGAAGCAATGGGAGGTGACCTTCAAAGGCATGAACCAGTGGACCACACATTTTTGTTAAATGATGCGCCCACTTGTGAAATGTTTAGAAGGAGAGGGTGGTTGGATTATTGTTTAAGCCTTAAGGGGTTTAACAAGGAGGTTGCTCTGTAATTTATGTCCACCTTGAAGGATAGGGTTGCAGAAGTTAAAGGTTTGAAAATTGAGTTCACAAAAGATGCAGTTGCCAAGGTGACAGGTTTGCCTCAGGAAGGTGAACGATGGGCAAAAGATTTCAACCCGTGATCAGCAAGAGCACAGTTCACTTTGCATGGTGATCCTCAGTTGGATATTGACAAGAAGAAAGGAACCTGGTGATTATCTTTGCCCATGGATTTCATTCACTTGGCTGCATTTGTTATTCAGTACTTCACCTGCGAGGGACGCTACAAATACCTGCATGCTTTGCACTTCAAAATTATCAATCATCTCCACCATGATAACCAATCGGTAAATCTTCCCAGCTTCTTATTTAAGATTGTGAAAAACAATCTTTATTAGTCTAGTCAGGAAGCAACTAGTCTATTTCATACCATTGCTTAATAAAATTAATTGTGGAAAGGGAATTGAATAGACAATAGGTTGGGACATGGGAAGAATTTTTGCAGATAAATGAGGTTGAACCTAGAATAGTAGGCCCTAGGGGTCATCATGTTGGTAGGAGAGAAAAAACATCTTCTGAGGTTCGTAAAATTGTTCAAAGAGTTGAGAATGATCCTGAAGCCTCTCCCTCCATTTCTAGGTCACCTAGAAAAAGAATTTTCAATTCTAGAGCCTCTACTTCTCAGAGGAAGAAAAACAAGAGTGCAAAAGCTCCTAATATTCTGAAATCTTCACCATTTATAAGGACAAGGGCTGCATCTAGAAAGGGTAAGGGTAAAATAATAGAACCAGAAGAGGAAACATTAGAACCTTAGCCTAGTGACAATGTTGATAATATGGAAGAAACCCTACATTCCCCTAGGGAAGAAAGTTCTGAGAACCCTGTTAGCTCTTTTTCATGTAGAATCACCAATATAGTTTTCAAACTTGACTCTCGGGTTCTCAACTCCAGATTCTTATAGGGAAAAGGCTAATTGATAAGGACCATGTCCTTCTTCTACTTCGAGCTCCATAGACCCAGGCGGGTGTACCTATATTCAGACTTAATGCTCCACAATGATATTAACGGAAGAAAACATTCATTGTAGAAAAATGGCAAGTGTGACAAGGATAAACTCCTTCTTTTCGAGCTTTGAACTCGGGCAGGTTAACCCCTTTTAGATCTACTTCTTGAAAGGATCACAACAATAGTTTATATCCTTGATACAAACTTTATCTTCTCAGTCGTTCAAACATACATGAAAGTAAATTATTATTTGAATTTTGTTGAGGGTGAGATCTCTGCAAATCAAGGATAGACCAGTGCCTTATCTTCAGGTATAGAGTCAAACAGTGAAACATATACTTACAGAAATCTTCTAAATGAAATACAAACAAATCCCAGATGAAGTGCCTTACAATTCATCCTCTCTTAAACACGTTTGATCATCAAATTCTTGCCAAATTCTTAAGCTCTCAGAAATTAACCTAAAGACATTACCCTTTCCTTGAAAGGAGCTAGAGATTAAAATCACAGATACCTTGTAAATGGTATATCAAAACTACCTTATAGATTCAATACACAAAAGCCACATAATTCAAACAAGAAGACAATTGAAATCATGCAAGGGAATTCTATTATATTCCAACAAAATCTCACTGTATCAATACATTTCAAAATCTGATAAAATATTCTAAGATTTCAACAATGGTGCCAAGCCTCTACAGTATATTTTTCAACCTCTTTTGAAATGAACAAGGACTTACTACTTATACCAATCAGCCATCTTGGAATCTTTGAAAGGATGCAACAAGCTTCAGATGGTTGTTAAAAGATCTTGCACTAAAAACAAGATTACAAATCAAGAAAGTTGTTTGCAACAACAGATTACAAATATCTATTTCCAACAATCCCGCAGGTGGCGTCTTTGTCTAAAGATATTTTAGAGTAGTTGCTAAATTTGTTGCATGAATGATGACCACCATCCGGCTAATTTACATCATTCTTTGTTAAAAACTTGCTCTCCCTCATTTTCTGGATTAGATGCCATCTGCAACTCTATTTGGCCAGGTGTCACATTCGTGTCTATGATAACTTGTTTGACATTTTGTCCCTTTTTACCTTGACTTTCAAAAGTTTGGAATACTAACACCTACCGCTTCTTCACCTGATTTCCCTTTCTTCTAAATCTCCTGATAGATATGTGGATTCCCAAATCATGTAGGTTTCTTCACTTGGCCAATGAAAGGCAAGGACCTCATCTTTCTTTGGGGACAACTTTTCCCACTCAGCAACCAGCTGATGAACCTCTATTCTCACATTAGCAAAGTATAACCTAGCATCCTGAAGGAGTTCAATAAAGTGTACAAATGGGGTATTATCATCTATACTTAGAATGTCATTTATTTTAGTCAATACTCATCTATCTATTTGCTCCATCCATTGACCTTTATCCTTGATTACCCCATCTACCTTAATAAGACTAGGGAAAATTTGGAAATCATCCTGAAAATATCTTGTCCTTAAGATTTCTAACCTTCTTCTTATACTCTCCCTGTTTACCTCAAAGTCAAAAAGATCCTTGATAACTCTGTAAGTACTTGCAAGCTCAATATTTACAACACACTGATCCTTATTTTGATCAAACCATGACCTCAGAGTATCTTTCCTTGCAGTCCATCTTTCCAAAATTTTGTCCACAGTTGCCACCTCTTTTTGAAAAGTCACTAAGACATCTGCCAATTGTTTTGTAGATTTGTATATTTCTTTAGGTCTCACCTTTGCAACAAAATGTGACACAACACCTTTTATCTTATCAGCTAACTTATTCTTTACCTTTTGATCAATATCTTCTTCATCTATGGAAGGAGGAGAAGGGGAAGGGGGAAGTTCAATAATGGGGCTTGATGAGGAAGGCCCTGCAGAGGAGGAAGCTATCTGAATTTTCTCTGAATTTTATCTGAATTGGGCCATGTTCTCCCAATTTCTTTCTTAAATCTGCAATCAGAATATCTCTCTCAAGAATCCCCTGTTTCATCTCACCATAAACCTTCAAGACTGTTTCCAGTTTTGCAGTGAGCTCATCCTTCTCTTTAGCTTCCTTTTCTACCACCTTTGTTGTTAATCATGTCATGGCCATTACCATACCTGATGCTTCCACCAAAGATGTATCAGTAACTCTTCTCACAATTAAACTCCCTGAGAGGTCATCTTTGACAATTTGCTTTCCTTTATCACTTTCATTCTTCCTCAAAGACCACATTACCAATGCTTGATGATTATCACTGAAAGTGACTCCTTTAATAGCTTGTTTTGCTTCTTCTAGAGTCCTATGGAGAGGAGTGGCTTTTTTTCTGACTGCATCAAACACTACTGCATCAGCTATATCCCATTCTGGGAGGATCAATACTCCTGACATCTTTACCATATCTCTTCCCTGTTCTAGAGTGATTTGTTTGAACTTTGCAGTCATATCTATTTTCACTTCTTCCTCTATAACTTGTAAATCCTTCTCTGGATTCTCTTCATGTCTCTTCTCACAGATTTCTTGAAATTGTTTGATGTTTAATTTCCAAAGAAACTACATAAAGGCCCTAGTTTTAACAAAAGTGTCATCAACCAAAAACTCTTCACAAGCTTGCTTGATTATAGGGTCCAATTTAGTACCTGCTAACTCCCCTGCTATTAGATCCAACTTAGGTTCTTCTGGTAGCTCTGGCACTCCCTCATTTACTTCTTCATAAGTTGTAAAGATCTGACCTAGAGCATCTACTTGCTGTACTTGTTCTGCAATCTCTTGGTCATAAAAAATTCTTATAGGAGACTATGATGGGGAGTACTCCTTTTCCACATGAGCAGGTCTCTCTTCCAACCTTTTCCTTTTTGATGGGGGTGGAGAATCAATTATATCTTCAGAAGTCTGAGGAGGAGAATCGAGGATCTCCACAATCTCCTTTTGTTTTCCGACCTGTTGTGAGGTTGATGGGATATCCCTTCTATCCATCTGCTTTTATTGGCTCTATTCTGTTATCACCACATTGTAACCAGTCTTCTTTTGTACCATATATCTCCCCAGGGGTAACCCTTTTGCAAACACAGGCTTGCTCAACAATTGTCTAGCCTTTTTTGGATCATCCTTCATAACCTTCTCCTTCTTCTCATTTAAAGTCTGAAAAACATCCTGAAAACAATTCATGAGAGTGTCTATTTTCTTCCCCATTGCAGTTATGCTTTTCAGGGGATCCCATCCTGAATCAAATTGCTGGATAAAATCTAGTGTCTTCTTGTAAACCAACCATTTTTCTTTCATGACCTCTTGTTCCTGTATCTTAGCTACATTCCTGATGATATCTTCAGGGAAATTAAAAATATGGTTGATCATGGCACACTTGGCTCTCTTTTTAAACATTTCATTATAGAAACCTTCTGGGTCTGCTGTTCTAGCAATTGTAGTAGCCATATGGTATGGAGCCAAAATTTTATCCATGTAGACCCATCCACCCTTGGTAATTATAAATTGATGGGCAATGGTAACATTTGGGAATAAAGTTCCCTTGCCTTTCCCAGTGAGGGCACACTCCTCAATATCTCCTAATTGCCTCAAGAACTCTACAATTCCAATCCTAAGGGGTACTTGATAGGGCAATATAAAAGGGGTCCCCCTGAAACCATATAACTTGATAACAGTTGATACATTGTAGAAAATAACATCTCCCCAATTGTGTACGATGTTCAGGTTCTTAGCAAACTGGTTTGGCCTAACAAGCTGTGCTAACATTGTTGGGATTCTTGGGTTATCTAAAACAAACAGCTTCCTGAGTCTAGCTGCAAAATGTTTATCAAAATTGATGAAACTGTGATCCTTCTTATCCCAAGTCATTGTGAGGCTCCATAGTTGGACTGGCATGTCTTCACCATCCTTCTTTCTCACCAATTCCATTTCTTGTTCAAAATAGCTTGCTCCTTTGAACAGAAACATGTACATTATGAAAGAGTACCAACAAAAGGGTCTATCACTTTCATTCTTTTGAATCTTTACTAATCCATTATGGATTAATTCAGCAATGAAAGGAGCAAAATCAAAAGTGATAGACATGTGTGCATGTAAAATTTGGATCATCATGCACATCAAGTGTATTGGCATCCTTTCACTAACATCTTCTCCAAAAACCTGACACAATGACCAATATGCACCCCTAGCTCTGAGATCAAAATATTCTATTTTAAAAGGCTCCGGAGTGTTCTGCCCCACAACAACCATTTTCCCAATTTTGGTGCAGAAATCCTTCAACAACTTGCCTCTATAATAGTTCCTTTGTGCATTGTATACTTGCCTTAGTTCTTCAAAGTTAATGCTTTCCAAACTTTCTGAAGGTTCACTCAACCCGAACACCTTCCTGATTTCTTCAACTGAAACTTTAAACAATAACACTCCCTTTGCATCCCTAATTTCTTTAGTGATTGGATCATAATTTTTTGCAACCTGGGTCATCAAATCTACATCTAAAAAGACACCAGGCATGACAAGTTTTCCTAAGTCAGACTGCCATATATTGCTTGCAGGGTGAGGGGCATTTCTCTGACTAAAACCTACTTTGAACAATTCCAGTCCTGTGGTATCAGAGTCACCTCTTGCGTTGATAGTACCAATCTTGGCCTCTCTAATAAAACTTGCCGTGCCATATAAACCTTCTGCTATTTTTACCCTAGGGTCTTTGGCAATCAAACTCTTATTCTTCACCAGGGTAGTGGAAGAGCCAGGAAGTAACTACAATAAATCTTCGTGCAAACCTCTTTCACTATACTCTATTTTACCCGACAATTCTTTCCTTGGGGCCATTTTAAGGTTTATCTTTAAAAAAAATCCTTGCAAGATAGACTAAACACAGAGCTGTGATTCTTTTAATAAGGAAGCAAACTGCACAAGAATTTTACCAACCTTTTTTCTCAGAAACCACCTGGGAATAGCAGCCAAACCTCAAAAATCTTCACGCCTGAATCTCAACAAATTTTGATCTCTTTGTGCTTCTGAAAGTGCGTGAAATTCTGATATATGAGCCACTTAAAGTAGTCCTGTCAACAATTAATTCAGCATGATTGAAACAATTACTCCTCCGGAAGAGTGAACTGTCACTTCTCCAACGGGAAGCCTCACTTCGCACCATTTTATCTTTAGTTTGAATGAGAACCATCGATCCTCATTAGTAGATGATCCAATGGCTTATCACATGATTTCATGGCATAAAAAACACTCATGTGAACATGTGACTAACCGTCACATTACCTTTCTGTCTTTGGCGATCTCTTGTAACTTCCTCCGTTAACATGAAATGCTATTCGCATGATCGCATAGCTTAAAAGAAGCTCATGCAAACATGCAAAAACTCGTTACCACTCACCGTCACTGTCTTCTTTTAAGCTGCCGGTCCCACCTCACCTTTGTCAATAAAGAAATTCTACGTTTGCAACACCTGGCAGAATGTCAGGTACTTTCTTTCTTTTCGAGCACCGGTGTCTGCTGAAGCTAACCAATGAGAAAACATCATTTATGCACATCTGTCAAAAGGTTTCACTGGAGAATCACACTTGATTCAACACAAGATCAATGGCCTATCGCATAATCGCATAGCTTAAAAGATCCCATGAAATTATACGACAGCCGTCCGATCTTCCCTTTACTATTTTAAACCCTCAGAGATTCTTCTGTTACCGGCCCTACTGTTCTTGACAAATAGAAGGCCGCCACTTGTGAGATACTTGTCAGTGGTCCCACCTTGTTTCCGTATCAGGATTTTGTTATAAGATCAATGGTTATTTCGCATGTTCGCATGGCTTGGAAATATTCCATGCGAACACACGACCGCTGTTAGATCTTCTTTGAAGATTCACGATTGGATGAACTTGAAACATAAGAAATGTTATTTATTGTACCAGGTTTCTAAACTTAGGAAGAAATATAACTCCCATGTAAAAATAAATGCATGTGCTCTTTAATGGACCTAAGTGACTTAAAAAGTAACGCTCGAAAAGAAATAAAGTAATTGACTTAGGATTTATTTTGAAAATGGCAAACACTTTGGGGTTTTTGACATGAATTCGAAATTCTTCAAGGACAAGACCTAGGGTAAGGATTTTTGAAATAGGGTTATGATAATTTTTTGAAGACATTCCAGCACTTGTACCTAGGACAACTTCATAGACCAGAGGACTAAACCAACATTTGGACAAAAACCTCAGAAATTTAAGAATACTCCCAACAAACCCTAGGGAAGAACATTCTGAAAACCTTCGTGAAGAACATTCCGAGAATCCTCCTGAAGAGAATCCTGAGAATCCTAGGAAGGAGAATGTTGAAAAACCTCCTAAAGCAATGGTAGAGGAGGTGGTCATTAAGAAAAAGAAGTGAAAGAGTCCTTCGAGCTCATCCACACCCCCTATAAGAAGAAGTAGAAGACTTTTTGAGAAAGATGTTGAAGCATCTGTTCCTATTGTTAACATTGATTCTTCTAAATCTATAGAAAATGAACATTTAAACAATTCCTCTTCTGAGGAATTGGAAAATCAACCTGCAACCAGTGACACAATAATGAGAGAGAAGAGTCCAGAAATAGAGGTTAGCCCTGGATTTAACTACATATTGATAGATAGTGATAAGGACTCTGAGGACACAGAGTAATATGTAGATAATTTTTCCCAGCTAGATGTTAGTATGAATTCAGAGGAAATTCCTAACTTTGGAACTAAAATCATTGAAGAGGTACCCCAACAGGGTAGTCAGGAAAATTTATAAACGCTAGCTAAGGTGGCAGCTAATGTTAGTGAGGAAACCAATTTGATCAGGACAATTGTTGTGTTGAAGGGTAAGTCCTCTGCACCTGAAGAAATAGTTAAAATTCCTTAGTTTTCCTCTGGATGGGTGGACTTACTCAATCAGGAACCTTTACCCCCACCAGATTTGTCTACACCTCTTGCAATAGGGATAAGTTTGTACCAACAATTGTTATGGGAAAAGACACAATGGAATTTAGAAAAATAAAAATTGAAATGAGTCATTAATGAGTAGAATTCTTAGTTGGAGTAGAAATTAGATGAGATTGAGGTATTGAAACAAAGAATTGATCAGATTACTGGGCTAATTCCACAGCTGATGGAATGTAGATCACCCTCACCAGTGTATGCAATATTCCTTCAAGAGCAACTTGTTAATTTCAAATTAACAAGGATTTTAGAAGGCCTCAATCCATCTATATCAACTCCCCATGAATTTTACTATGCCTTTCAGTCTGCCCCAATGACTCTAAAAAATCTATTGTGTGAATCATACTTGCATAACCTAGCAGTTCCTGATGACACAAAGTGGAATTCACTCCTCTATGTGGGAGATTTACAGCTCAGAGTAGTTATGTCATGGATGCAAAATGAGATAAGTCAAGAACACCAGGTTGCACCATACAGGGAGAAAGAAATGTCAGTTCCTTTGATGATGAGGCCTGAGGTACAACACTCTAGGAGAACATATTTTAACTAGATCTTTGTTACAACAAACACTAGTGGAGCCAATAAGATCTATCCAGTGAGAGAACAAGCCTTTGCAGACTGGGACCAACATTCCTCATGGGATGTTGCTGTAGTAATTAATGCCTCCAGGAAAAGGTGGATAAGGATGTCACAGGATCTAAAGAAAATGGAGCCTCATTCACCTCAAAATCTAACCCTTGCCACAAGGAGAGTTCCATGGTATACTATGTTGGGCAGGTCACTCCTTAACCATTGGGTTCCATTAAGGTTTCAGCCTCCACTTTTCCTTCAGCCATTACTGGCAATGAATGACAGTGCAACAGATTATGACATGGTTTCTGAAGTCCAGTGTTGGGAAAGACTCAAAGAGACTCATGTATAATTTGATTATATTCATGATGAGCCTGGGCAGAGAACAAGTAGTGATTTGAGGGTCCGTGCCAAGGTTCAGAACTTTATGATTGCTGGGGGCCAGCAATAGTTCAGTTGGGGGGAATGATGGGCTTCTGAATTAGCCATCTTTTTCACCACTTTTTATCCTCTTTCTAAGACATTTGATTGCACATAGACATACATTTATGGTTTTAAGCATATGAACTTATGGTTTCTATGTATATGATTATATATGTGTGTGAACATAAGATGGAATGTTGATACCTCTAAAGACATAATATCTACTTAATTTCAAGGACAAGAATGGTGAATATAATAGTTATACATGTTAATGGATGTTTTCTCTCCTAAGCTATGTTTTGGGTAGTTACCTCATGTAGCCCTAGGTTTGCAAGAGTGATAATTAAGACTAACACCTTTTTCCTAATATTGATGATGTGGATATATATGTATATGGTTCGATATGTGTGCATTAATTATCTTGCAGGAGTTGAACGTGGATATTCAAGGACCAGCATATTATTGTGGGAGTCATAAAATCCAATCATAATTGCAGAATCTTCGCAAGCAAGTCAATGCTTTATGTTGCATGCAACACGCAAATTTAGTGTGCACTATATTCTGGGATTGTTCATGGTCAATAATGTTTCTGTCATGAAACTTTATGAGTTGTAACTAATCCTCATTATGAAGTGATCGTAGGTTTAGGAGTTAGTGGTAGTTTCCTTTTAAATAATCGACTGTTGTGACTCTTTTAGAGTTAGTTGAACAAACTAGTTTTTAATATAGAACTCTTGCATACTGTTTCAATCAAGTGTAATTATTTTTAAGGATGAATAGAATGATCAGTTCAAGTTTGCAACTTTCATCTTGATTGTAATTTTCATTCACTCATTCAAGGGGGCCCACTTGATGAGTGAATTTCTTTGTTAGTGTAGAGTTCATTTCCTATTCATTTATATGTTTTAGAACTCTATTGTTCCTGCAGCTACTGATACTAGAATTAGTAGCCTGTTCCTGCAGCACAGTCAGTTGGAGTAGTTCCTAACTGTAATTCCATGCTTTGATTAGAATACATTTACTTACCAGTTTTAGTTTAGTTTTCTTGAAGCATAAGAAATTGATTTCCTTAGATAGGCTTAGAAGAGGAAGTTTGAAGCATATACTTTGCAGATGCCATTCCAAGTTTACATCCTTGGTCGATAATTAAATGAGACTAAATAGTGCATTAGGAATCATTTGGGGTGGCCAATCCTAAATTAAGCAGTCCATTGCTTTGGGTTTCTGATACCATTGTTTGGCCAAGCACCAAGCATGACCGAGCAACATAGTTATTACCGAGTGCCAGTGAACCGACACCTTCAGTCACCGAGCGTTCTTCAGAGACCGAGCACCCCAATAACCACACAAACCAAGCAACCGATCTCCCAAATCGAGCAAGAACTCCACCAAACCAAGATCAAAACCAATAATCTACTATCAAAGACAAACATATTTTTGGTTGATATAGGATTGCCAAGAATCCTAGGATGCTCCTACATCAGAAAAAGACAATGATGGAGGCTACCTAGTTTATAGCCCTCATTCCATAGAACAACTACCTCTTATCAAGCAAGGAGGAGAGGAAAATACAATTATGGATTTGATAGAGCTTCCTAGCTCTTAGGATAATAGTGAGCCTCCTTTGAAAAGGAAAAAAATGCAAGTGGGAGAGCCTCCTTTGAAAAGGAAAAAAATGCAAGTGGGAGAGCCTTCCCAAGTAAGAATAATTGAGAAGAAAAGAGACATAGTAGGAGCTCTAATTCCAAGAAACAGAGCCTATGATCACCAACTTGAGAAGAAGACCAGGGAAGACAAGAGAAAACAAAAAGAGGTAGTTGAGGAGATAGAGTTGCCTTTGGCTCTAGGTCAGGATGAGAGATTGCTCTAGCAGGAGAATTTCTTGAAGGATGATGAATTCATAAAGACAGATGAGTTCAAGAACTTTCTAGTATGGCATAAGAAACAACAGGTTGCTTCAAGTGTATAGATTACAGAGGAGGGCCGGGAGCCTGATGAGGCTTTTCAAGCATTAAAGGATTATGATCCTGAATCAGAGGCTATCACTCCAGAAGATGCCAAAAAATTAGTCAAAGCTAGCAATATGCTAGTATTTCCTGGTTTGGATCTTGCTTCAACTTTTATAATAGATCAGATAAGGAAGTAGGAGGATTTAAATTTTTTTTCAGAAGCCCAAGTAGGGGACTTAATAAAAGGGTTTGGATATAGTCCAAAAAATCAAGCACTAGCTATGTGGAGACTATACCCTAAGGACCAGAAGCCTTCTCTTTTGAATGTTCAAGAAAAGATGGATGGAAATAAGGTTGTGTGGTCAATCCACAACATAGGGGATCTTGAAGTCTCACAGGTGCTTACTCATTTTGCAAGGTTGAATGAGGATAAAACTAAGCAACTCTTAGATAGATATAAGAAACTATTTGAAGATTATAATGCACTGGTTAGAGATAGGGAGGTACAAATAATGAAGGAAAAAGAATTGGAGAAATATGCGATGATCTACACCAACAGATAATCAACATGCTTGTGGTTACCCCTCAACCACCTGAACAACCCCCACAGTTAGAAAACTAGGGTACATAAGAAAAGGAGGTTATTGAGCAACATGCCAGTGTAGATTAAAATAAAGTGGCATTGGATACCTTATTGAAAATTTTGTAGCATAGAGTAGATGTTTTAAAGGGTAAGGCAGATGTAGTGTTTACTGCATATAATAAATTGCCTAGATTACAGATAGAGGTAAATAATTTTGTTTCAATTCTAGATACTTATTATGGAACTTGATTGGCAAGGACCTCATTGTTTGAAAGAATAGCAGCAGTGCAATCTCTGAAAAATGATATCTTGGAATTGGTTTTGCAAGTAGGGGAGGAGATTGAGAAGATAAGTGTTGCTTCATCCTTATTTAAGGGTAAAGAAAATCAAATTGAAGCAAAAATGACAATGTTTGGACCTAGTTTCAATAGGTTCATTCCTCAAATCAAAACAAAGGATGGAGCAATAAAGAATTTGGATACATAAAGATCATATTTTAATCTCTTATTGCCTAAAAGGGAGGCTTTTCTCAATGATAGAAATGAAGTAGATATGGATCACTTCAACATAATTCTTGATGAGGCATTCAAAGCAGAGATAGACTTCACCAAGTTTACTACATATGTCAAGCAGGTAACTGATGCTAGGTGGGAGAGGCAGAAAAAATAGCTCCAGAGCATTCAGGAATTCCCATGGACAACAGATGAATAGGTATCTACATGGGACACTCTTACAAAGATCAAAAGGAATAAGCCTGCAACAAAGGATTTTGAAGATATAGAAGATGAATGAGCTCCAACAAAGCATCTAATATATGAGCACCACAGGGAGATAAAATATCACAAATAAGATGATGTAAGTTAGCTGGTCGGTAGTCATCATTCACATAACAACTTCAATAGCTGCTCTGAATACCGACAGACAAAGGTGTAGCTCAAAGGGAAAGTCAACAACTGAAGAAACAACTTCTGGCGCCCTTTTCTTTCTATTTCAGTTACAAATTTAACTCTTTTCTAATCTAGTGTAGGTTACTATCAAAACCATCTGATGCTTGTTTCATCCTTTTCTCAAGGATCCCAAGTTGGTTTCTCTATATATAGAAAATTTTAACTCACACCAAAGGGTGGTGAAAATACTTATTGTAATAGGAGTTTATAGATTTAGTTTTGATTCTCAGGAATCCAAGTTTTTTGAATGTACTGATACAGAAAGTTTATCAATAAAATATACTGAAGTTCCATGTATATCTCTTATTGTCTTCACGTATGATTTTGATTTCTTTGTGTGTTTAAATTTGCAAGGCATTTTAGATACATCTTTCTACAAGGTAGATAGTGGGGTTAAAACTTGAGTTCCTTTCAAGGGAGGGGTAAACCTTGAGTGAGGTCTCTGAGATTTCATTTTTCATGTATGAATTTGATGGTATGATATGTGCATAAAAAGATAATTTACAAGGCATTTTATCTGGGGCTTGGGTGTGTTTGATTTGAGAGATTTTCTGTAGATGTGCATTTGTTGAATCTGATGCCCTAGGATTTGGCACTGGTCATTGCTTAGTTTACATTTGTTTTCACCATCAATCAATTTAAACAATGATTTACTTTAAAGTTGTGAGAGAGTTATGGGATTAAATCTGTATCAAGTATACAGGTTACTATTATGATATTTGAAGAATTCAATCTGAAAGATAATACCCACCTGTAGCTTAAAAGCTCAAAGAGAAGAAGGATTATGAATCCTTAATACCTTAGTGTTTACTATTGTTGATGCATCTATTGGGACTGCTAGAGTTATGAAAGAAAGATTTACTATTTAGTTTTGATCATTTGCAATTTTGAATGCTAACACGAGGTAAAATATAAAGTTTTTTATGATGATCTAACGACTGAAAAAATTTAAGTTTGATTGAATGGAGAAGGATGAAACATGTTATAGACACATCTGTCGAGGAAGCTTGAAGCAAAAAAATGGATGATGGAGATTAAGAGGCAAAATCTAATGGATGAGAAGAAAATGGTTTATGATGTCTATTTAAAGAGACATGAGATTCATTTTTGAGTTTGGAGCTTATTGACACTGTAGGAGAAATCACGTGAAAGGACTTTTTCATGCACTACTGATCAAACTGGTTACAAACAGAACCGAGCAAAACTATAGGCATTACCGAGCGTCAGGGTATTATTCATTGAGCTGAATATGTTGAAGGATATGAAGGATTGAAGTGATTATTGATTAGACGAGGTATTTTGAGCTTAGCATAGATATGAAAATCTGCAATCTAAGTTATATTTGAATCAAATCACTACTGTACTAGTTTAACCATTGTTACAGCTAAATCTCTCAACCGAGTGGACTTAATAGTCTTATTTGTATTTCAATATGACATTCCATGAATGTTGTTGGTTTTCTTGTTGACCCCATAGTGAATGTTGGTCAAGAGTTAACTGTTAGTGATAAATCCTTTAACCAGGTCACACCTCATAGTGTGCATTGTAACCTTTAACAAGGTTCGATCCTAACTGAGTTCACTTCAGAAGAGTGAAATACTTTGGGTTACTAGTCCTATGTGTTTTTTTTCCCTTAGCAGGGTTTCCATGTTAAAATCTATGTGTTATATGTACTTGATGTGATTGGATTGTTACTTTACACATTTCATATTTGGATTAATCGGTAATCATGGTATAGAATTTACTGGTATTTGGTAAATGAACATAAAGTTATTATTGATAGCTTACCAAGTTGATTATTTGTTTGAAAAGTTTGATCATATACATCTGGGAGTTTGGGATTGTCGGATAATTGGAATTAATTGATTCACCCCCCTTCTCAGTTATCTAACATAAACCAACACCATATTATCATTGTGAATTAACTTCCTTAATCCTTCTACTAAAGATATGGCTTCCTTATTAGGACGTTCTTAACCTAACCTACTAGAATATGATGATGATGCTATTATTATTATTATTTTTGTTGATGTTAACATATCTTATGCTTAGAAGTGGATTTGATACTTTGGTGATCTGGTGTATTGTGCTCTGGATGATGTATTGAGAAGATTTATTTTTAGTTGTGTTCGTGTTGGTCCCATTAATCTTGCAACATAATGTGGTTCATTCCTTTGGGTCCTGTCCTATCTGGAAAGTGGTTTTTGTGCTTTAATTCAAGTGTTTTTATTGTAACATATAGATTCCATCTCTTGGTTTTAAAGATCATGATGAATGTGTAGTGCTATGTTGTGTGCACGACATGTTGAATTGAGAAAGGAAGATATGTGTGGTCCACATTTCATTCCTTACCATTATGAGAATGCTTCGGTCTGACCTATTTCAAATTGTATTAGGCCAACTTGATTGTTCTTGGTGGCATGACATGGTATCAGAGAGCAATAACTCTATTCGATGATGTATGTGAGTAATAGGTGAAGTGAATGCGAATCTAAAAAGGAAAGTGTACACACTAAAAAATGGCTTGATAAATTAATTAAATATTTATTATTTAATTAACGATCTTTCTTCTATTTCTAAATAAATTATTTAATTTATTTAGTTCATTCACTTACCCTATTCTTTTAATCATAACTCATCCATTTATGCCTATTAAGTAATTTATTAAAATTGCCTAATATCCCTATCACCACATAACTAAGTCACCTTAATCCACCTCAACTGACACCTCACCACTGGATAAAATTATTTATTTATTTTATTTATTTATTATCCTATTTTATTTCAACCATTATTCCTATTCTTAGGGGATGGAAGGGGTATGTATCCTTCTAGGACTTAGTCTTATCACCACATGTCCTTATAAGACTTGGTCTATTCCCTCATGTCTATAAAATAGTGGATTGTTTGGCCACCTCATCTAGTCAAATATGACTCATAGGAACACTTGTTCCTAGAGTATTATTGAGGAAAAGGTCCTTCCCTCTTCATCCCAAGGGTCATGGACCCTCTTCATCTCAAGGGTCATGGAGAGACACTTGACATGTGTCTCTCCTTCCCTCATCACCCTCCCTCTTGTCAATGTATGAGGAACATGTCTCCTATTATTCCTTTCGCATTCCAACTAATCCCACATTCTTCTCAACTCCCATAACAAAGTCAACTAATAGGGAGATCTCTTACATTCCTAGTTATCTTTCTATAGGTCCTTCTCCTGACCTATTTAGGGTTCTTCTAAGACCCTAATCTTAGAGGGATTCTTCCCACAATCTCCTCTCTCTCCAAGACCTCACTACCAAGTTGTAAATTCAACATTGACTCCTTGTACTCTCCATGGACTCATATCCCTAATTCCATCACCCAAATACCATCTATAAGGTTGGAAAATGTGATGGAATAGGAAAGGGGTTTTAACAATGCACCTAATAGAAGCCCTAAACCAACATTCTCCACCATACATGCAAATTGATAGGATATGGAATATAGATCTAAAAATGTAAGTAAAGAATACTGAAATTAAATAAGATGAAATGCATACCTCATAATAAAGCTGATTTGGAAATACCTATTTTCTGGTGCATGTATTTAGTTTCGGGCAATTTTGCAACTGGATCTGGCCTGGAAACACAGAAATAGAGAAAACCCAGAAACCTTTTGCTTTTTTGAGGAAGTTCGACCTTGACCCAAAAAAAGGGTAAGATCTTACCCCGGGGCACAATCTTACCCCTTTATGTTGACCTTGACCTGCAATGTTCCGACAGAAAATCTATTCATGGATCTTTGAAGTTTATCAAAAAGGGTACTAAGATCTACTCTATAACTCCTAAAACAAGGACTGTAGATATCTAAAAATGGTTTTTTGGGGTGGCTATATAGGGTTTTGCCTTAGTCAAACCCCTATTTTGGTGATCTCCACCTCCACGAATAGCCGGATGTAATAGAATATGTGTGTGTATTGAATGTGCAATGCCAAGATCTAATCCTCTAGATTAAAAACCCTAGTGTGAATTGATATGAGAAAGCAATGCGTAGATTTGAATATGATAAGAAATCATACCAAGCCCCTAAGGCTAAAGTACTCCTACCAAACTCACAATTCATAATTGCTACCCCATGATTGTATCTTTGAATGCTTGAATGTTGAAAATGGTGGATCAAGGAAGAAGAGATCTTTCTTGCTCCAAAGGAATGTCCACAATAGTTTGTCCAAAAATGCTTGATACCAACAAGGTCTTGATTTTCTATATCATCCTCTTGCAATCTTGCATCATCACTTCACCATTTCTTACTTTCTTGATGAATACTTGGTGTGTTATGTGTAGAAATGAAGGCAAAAGAGAGTGCTTACATAGAGATTTCAAGGTATGGCTCCTCGGGCAATGTAAGGGCCCATAATTCAAATTTCACCTCAAATTATGGTCCAATCACAATAACCAACTAAGGAGGGAAAATAATTAAATGAATTTTGAATTAAAACCCTTCCGCATTCGGATTTGGAGGCCCGACATTGATTTCGGGGCCCGCTAGGACCACAATTTAAAAAGGGGGACCAAAACCTGATAGGGGTCAAAGTCAACCTCAACCTCAACCTTGACCTAGGTCAAGGTTGACCTCGAGCCTAACCTAGAGGTCCAGGCTCAGTCACCTTTGAGAACAAGAAGTCCCGGGGTAGGCTAGAGACTTGGAAATGGTGAGAAAATAGGGTAGAGTGCTAGAAAAGGGCACATATACCTAGAATGAATGTGATGAAGGATAGGAGGACCTATACCTAGATCCTACCTAGAAAAAAAAGCCATAGATAAGGGAAATCAAGGAGAATCCTTAGGATCCTAACCCTAATTTCACCTAGAATGAAGGAATCAAGTGCAAATGCATCCTAAATGAAAATCTATCATGATAAATGCACTAAATGAGGGTGCTAAACCTACCAAGATGGAAGTGATTCCATTTTAAGATGATACATTTATCCCCCACTTTATCTTAGATATGACACTACGTGAAAATGCAAGCTAAAGTAAGAAAACATCATAGTATAAATACAAAGGATATAGCTAAGTCCTCAAAGTCGAGATCCTACAGAAAATTGTTAGTACATGTAGCACACAAGGTTAATGAAAATCCATAAATCACCTAAGACTTACTAGAATGAGATTGAAAAGTATTTAGCGCCCCTTATGCCCCTCTCACCTCGGCTTTCTACTTCTGAATGGTGAAACAGGGTGATAAGGATAACTTTATACACTGGATATGTAGTTTATTGAGAAAGTCTTTTCCTAAACCAATTATAAGGATTCCCATCCTTCCTAAACTAATTCAAGGGGTTAGGTATCTAAATCATGATTCCAACACTACTGATGGCACTGAAAATGAAGTTACCAAACTCAAGTTATGATGAAAAGAGCGAATGTCTATCTAAATGCATATGAAGGGAAATTCGAATTTAACATGAGTAAACCCTATGAAAAACCCTAATTTTGACTATAAATAAGGAAAAATAGCTCATAATTACTCATTCTTACCATTTGTAGATTCAAAGAGAGAAAGTAGAATGCTGAGCAAAGAAGAACTTCGAGCAACACACATGGAGCTCTTGACACGGTGCCTAGCTACCAAGCGACTGCTTCCCGAGGTGAGTTTGCTATTATTGATTTCTGTATTTAACAAATTCTTTCTTTTTATAGGAAAGGTTGACCTTGACCCTTAAAGGTCGACCCTAACCTAGTTATGTCGACCTTGACCCAAAAAGGTTGACATGAACTAGAAGGTCTTCACCTACTCTGGAATGAGGTTGACCTTGACCCAAAAAGGTCGACCCTAACCTAGGAAGGTCGACCTTGACCCAGGAAGGTCGACCTTGACCCATGAAGGTCAACCTTGACCTAGTCAAGTTGGATTTATAGATTTATTGGTCTAGAATGTTGATATGATGTTTATTTCTGCTTACAGGACCTGGTTCATCTCTGAGAGCATCCCTTTGGAGGGTTACTAGTGGTTATCGAGAGAAGCTATCCGAGCTGAGTGAGGATGAGATGCAGTTATTAAGAGATGTAGGACTGTACTAGGTAATAGTCCTACCACATATTAGACTTCATCGAGCCATGTTATCAACTCTCATTGAGAGGTGGAATGAGGATACATGCTCCTTTCATCTTCCCTCAGGTGAGATCACTGTGATACTGGAGGATGTCTACAGAATCTTGTGGCTTCTAGTTCGAGGCAAGCCTATCAGACTGAGAGCACAATGAGGTCCTGAGGATGTCTTGGTAGATGTGGAGTATTGTTTGGGATGGGTTCCATAGATGCGAACTTGAGCAAATCAGATCACCTTATCATCCATACTGGCAGGCCCTACACCTTTAGTACAAAGAGTGATGCTATGTATATTGTCCTTGGTTGTGGTACCCAACACAAAAGATATAGTTTTTTCAACACCTTTCACCCATCTTGTATGCATGATGGAGAGTGATAGGATTATCTTCTCGTGAGGTCACATCATGCTAGCCCACTTATACCATGAGCTATGTCTGCTAGTGAGACATCAAAGAGATAGTCTCACAATATGTATGCTTTTGCAAATATGGTTGTTTGAGCACTTCACATGTACATGACCATAGGGTGTTCCTATGATGGTAGATGCTAGCACACCAAGAGGCTTCACCTATCCAATGAGAGATGTTTGGTAGTATGGAGATATCCTCTACTAGAGGGTATGTCTAGACCGTATTCCAGGTACAAATGTGATATGGACACCCTACTACCGCATGATAGAGTGGCTAGATACACAACACCAGATGAAGCACTCACAATAGCACAAGCTACTAGAGGGTCATCAAAGTCACACAGTGATGCCATACTACTATGATCAAGTGATGAGACAACTCATTCTTTTACAGGGAGTCCCCAAAGCAGTACCTCAGTATGCACATCTAATGAGGTATTATCAGAGACCTGACACCATACGCTGACAATTAGTAGCAAACATAGAAGATAGTGATGCAAATGAGATTGAGGATATAGAGGTATCACCAAATTTAGCCTATTCAGGCATCATCCAAGACTACATCAGATACTGGAGTCTAAAGGGAACCCACCCCATCTTCCCTACTGACTATCCCACAGGTGATCCAAGATTTTTCAGATAGGACCCACCAGGATGGTGGCATGATAGAGGAGGATGAGGATCTTAGGGATGAGGAGGAGCCCATATTTGAGGGAGACCCCATGGAGGAGGAGAGGGCAGAGGACAAAGTAGAGGAGATGCCCCCAACTGATGGTGCTAGTGCGGATGAGCACATTTTTCATGCATCACCACTGAGATTGCTTGGCCAAACAATGGTATCAGAAACCCAAAGCAATGGACTACTTAATTCAGGATTGGACACCCCAAATGATTCCTAATGCACTATTTAGTCTCATTTAATTATCGACCAGGGACGTAAACTTGGAATGGCATCTGCAAAGTATATGCTTCAAACTTCCTCTTCTAAGCCTATCTAAGGAATTCAATTGCTTATACTTCAGGAAAACTAAACTAAAACTGATAAGAAAATGTATTCTAATCAAAGTAGGGAATTACAATTAGGAACTACTCCAATTGACTGTACTGCAAGAACAGGCTACTAATTCTGGTATCAGTAGCTGCAGGAACAACAAAGTTCTAAAACATATAAATGAATGGGAAATGAACTCTACACTAACAAAGAAATTCACTCATCAAGTGGGCCCCCTTGAATGAGTGAATGAAAAGTACAATCAAGATGAAATTTTCAAACTTGAACTGATCATTCTCTTCATCCTTAAAAACAATTACACTTGATTGAAACAGTATGCAAGAGTTCTATATTAAAAACTAGTTTTTTCGACTAACTCCAAAAGAGTCACAACAGTCGATTATTTAAAAGGAAACTACCAGTAACTCCTAAACCTATGATCACTTCATAATGACGATCAGTTACAACTCATAAAGTTTCATAACAAAAACATTATTGACCATGAACAATCCCATAATATAGCGCACACTAAATCTACACGTTGCATGCAACAGAAAGCATTGACTTGCTTGAGAACATTCTGCAATCACGGTTGGCTTTTATGACTCCCGTGATAATATGCTGGTGCTTGAATATCCATGTTCAACTCCTGCAAGATAATTAATGCACACATATCCAACCATATACATATATATCCACATCATCAATATTAGGAAAAAGGTGTTAGTCTTAATTATCACTCTTGCAAACCTACGGCTAGAGGAGGTAACTACCCAAAACATAGCTTAGGAGAGAAAACATCCATTAACATGTATAACTATTATATTCACCATTCTTGTCCATGAAATTAAGTAGATATTATGTCTTTAGAGGTATCCACATTCCATCTTATGTTCACACACATATATAATCATATACATAGAAACCATAAGTTCATATGCTTAAAACCATAAATGTATGTCTATGTGCAATCAAATGTCTTAGAAAGAGGATAAAAAGTGGTGAAAAAGATGGCTAATTTAGAAGCCCATCATTCCCCCCCAACTGAACTATTGCTGGCCCCCAGCAATCATAAAGTTTCAAACCTTGGCACAGACCTTCAAATCACTAGTTGTTCTCTACCCAGGCTCATCATGAATATAATCAAAGTATCCATGAGTCTCTTTGAGTCTTTCCCAATGCTAGACTTCAGAAGCCATGTCATAATCTGATGTAGTGTCATTCATTTCCAGCAATAGCTGAAGGAAGAGTGGAGGCTAAAACCTTAATGGAACTCAATGGTTAAGGAGTGACCTTCCCAACATAGTATACCATGGAACTCTCCTTGTGGCAAGGGTTAGATTCTGAGGTGAATGAGGTTCCATTTTCTTTAGATCCTGTGACATCCTTATCCACCTTTTCCTAGAGGCATTAATTTTTGCAGCAACATCCCGTGAGGAATGTTGGTCCCAGTCTGCAAAGGCTTGTTCTCTCACTGGATAGATCTTATTGGCTCCACTAGTGTTTGATGTAACAGAGATCTAGTCAAAATATGTTCTCCTAGAGTGTTGTACCTCAGGCCTCATCATCAAAGGAATTGACATTTCTTTCTCCTTGTATGGTGCAACCTAGTGTTCTTGACTTATCTCATTCTGCATCCATGACATAACTGCTCTGAGCTATACATATCCCACATAGAGGAGTGAATTCCACTCCGTGTCATCAGGAATTGCCAGGTTATGCCAGTACAATTCACATAATAGATTTTTCAGAGTCATTAGGGCAGACTGAAAGGCATAGTAAAATTCATTAGGAGTTGATATGGATGGATTGAGGCCTTCTACAATCCTTGTTAATTTGAAATTAACAAGTTTCTCTTGAAGGAATATTGCATACATTGGTGAGGGTGATCTGCATTCCATCAGCTATGGAATTAGCCCAGTAATCTGATCAATTCTTCATTTCAATACCTCAATCTCATCTAATTTCTACTCCAACTAAGAATTCTGCTCATTAATGACTTGTTTCAATTTTTATTTTTCTAAATTCCATTGTGTCTTTTCCCATAACAACTGTTGGTACAAACTTATCCCTGCTACAAGAGGTGTAGACAAATCTGGTGGGGGTAAAGGTTCCTGATTGAGTAAGTCCACCCATCCAGAGGAAAAGTGAGGAATTTTAACTATTTCTTCAAGTGCAGAGGACTTACCCTTCCACACAACAATTGTCCTAATCAAATTGGTTTCCTCACTAACATCAGCTGCCACCTTAGCCAGCGTTTCTAAATTTTCCTGACTACCCTGTTGGGGTACCTTTTCAATGATTTCAATTCCAAAGTCAGGAATTTCCTCTGAATTCATACTAACATCTAGCTAGGCAGAATTATCTACATATTCCTCTATGTCCTTAGAGTCCTCAGAGTCCTTATCACTATCTATCAGTATGTAGTTAAATCCAGGGCTAACCTCTATTTCTGGACTCTTCTCTCTCATTATTGTGTCACTGGTTACAGGTTGATTTGCCAATTCCTCAGAAGAGGAATTGTTTAAAGGTTCATTTTCTACAAATTCAGAAGAATCAATGTTAACAATAGGAATAGATGCTTCAGCAGCTTTCTCAAAAAGTCTTCCACTTCTCCTTATAGGGGGTGTGGATGAGCTCAAAGGACTCTTCTGCTTCTTTTTCTTAATGACCACCTCCTTTGCCACTGCTTTAGGAGGTTTTTCAACATTCTCCTTCCTAGGGTTCTTAGGATTCTCTTCAGGAGGATTCTCAGAATGTTCTTCAGGAGGGTTTTCAGAATGTTCTTCCCTAGGGTTCTCAGAACTTTCTTCCCTAGGGAAATGTAGGGTTTCTTCCATATTATTAGCATTGTCACCAGGTTGAGGTTCTAATGTTTCCTCTTCTGGTTCCATTATTTTACCCTTACCCTTTCTAGATGTAGCCCTTGTCCTTACAGATGGTGAAGATTCTGGAATATTAGGAGCTTCTGCACTCTTGTTTTTCTTCCTCTGAGAAGTAGAGGCTCTAGAATTGAAAATTCTTTTTCTAGGTGACCTAGAAATAGAGGGAGAGGCTTTAGGATCATTCTCAACTCTTTGAACAATTTTACGAACCCCAGAAGATGTTTGTTCTCTCCTACCAACACCATGACCTCTAGGGCCTACTATTCTAGGTTCAACCTCATTTATCTGCAAAAATTCTTCCGATGTCCCAACCTTTTGTCTATTCAATTCCCTTTCCAAAATTAATTTTATTAAGCAATGGTGTGAAATAGACTGGTTGCTTCCTGACTGGACTAATAAAGACTACTTTTTCACAATGTTAAATAAGAAGCTGGGAAGATTTACTGGTCAGTTATCATGGCAGAGATGACTGAGAATTTTGAAGTACAAAGCATGCAGGTATTTGTAGCATCCCTCACAGGTGAAGTACTAAATAACAAATACGGCCGGTTGAATGAACTCCATGGGCAAATATAATTGCCAAGTTCCTGGCTTCTTGTCAATATCCAACTGAGGATCACCATGCAAAGTGAACTGTGCTCTCGCTGATCATAGGTTGAAATCTTTCACCCATTGTTCACCTTCCTGAGGCAAACCTATCACCTCGACAACTGCATCTTCTGTGAACTCAATTTTCAAACCTTTAACTTCTGCAACCCCGTCCTTCAAGGTGGACATAAATTATAGAGCAACCTCCTCATTAAACCCCTTAAGGCTTAAACAATAATCTAGCCACCCTCTCCTTCTAAACATTTCATAGGTGGGTGCATCATTTAACAAAACTATGTGGTCCACTAGTTCATGCCTTGGAAGGTTACCTCCCATTGCTTCTCAGACAAATTTCTAACTTGCAGAACATAATTCTTGCAGAATTTAGCGATGGAAAGTCACAGACCTCAATGCATTACAAAACAAAATGTTGCAGAAGAAAGACGGTGTACAACTACAACTTGATTCATAAAATTAAAGATTTTCTTGCACGAAATCTAATGATATGAGTTTTACATAACATCTCATAAAAGCTCATGCATGCCAAGGCTGCCACCTTGAACACGTCGCAGCACATCATTAAAAATCAAGATCATCTTTTAATATTTTTAATTCATTTTGATTGTGATGATGCAATCACAAAAGGACAACTCATCACATCATGTCAAATACATATTTCAAAATAGGAACTTTAATTTTTACATGCCAATTTTAAATTTTGAAAATAGAATAGTTCCCCCCCCCAACTAAGTAATGGCATGGGTGCCACCAATATAGGTTAAGCAAGAGTGATAAATCAAAATGACACAAAATCCTAAAAATTAATGAATAAAAATAACATATGTACGAGTATATGTGGCACTCACCTGGAAGCACTGCAGGAAGAGTTGTTCGAAAAACTAAACCTGCATGTGAAGTGATGGGATGGGGTGGATGAGTGGAAAAGAGAGAAGGTGAGATGAAAAATTATTATGGAGAAAGTATTCCATGAAATGTGAAATATTTATTATGGTGATCTTGAATGGAATCAAGAATTGGCAGAATCCTGGGTGGAAGACCCAGATTCTTTGGCTACAGGAACAGTTGCTTCAATTGTGCTCTGGAACTGCTTTAGGAACTGATCATGACTTATAGGTTTGTGGTAAAGTTTTAGATGATGCCCACTAATGAGTAACTTGAATTGAATAGGATCTATTGTTGAAAGTTGTACAACTCCATTTTCAAATACTAATATAATCTCATAAGGCCCAAGCCATCTGGTATGAAATTTTCTTGGTGTATGTTGGTATCTTGAGTCATATAACAGTGCCCAATCTTCAACAGAAAATTTCTTATCACGGATGAACTTATCATGCCACTTTTTCCTTTGTTGCTGTATCAACTTTGTATTGTGTAGAGTAGATTTCTTGTATTCATCCAACTCATTTAATTGCAATAACCTTGCTTGCTATGCTTTGGTGATATCTATATCCAAATCTAAAGCAGTGCATAGAGTTTTATGCTGGAACTCGATTGGCATAGACGCAGATTTTCCATATACCAACTCAAAAGGAGTAAACCCTATGGTGGTTTTCCATGTGGTACGGTAAGCCCATATGGCTTCGAGAAGGTGAGTAGCCCAATCCTTTTTATGCACAACTACTATTTTAGTGAGAATAGACTCTATCTCCTAGTTTGTGATTTCAGCCTAGCCATTGGCCTGAGGGTGGTAGGGTGAAGACTTTCCATGACGCACCATGTACTCCTACATCAACTCGGTGATAAGGTTAGATGTGAATTGTGCCCCTTGATCTGTGACAATCTCCCTTGGTACTCCAAATCTAGTGAATATGCATTCATAAAGAAACTCAGCAACTTTGTGGTCTCTGGCATGTCTCATAGCTTTGGCTTCAACCCATTTTTTTGCATAATCTATACATACTAAGATGTAAGACTTTCCATGAGAAGAGGTCTCAATAGGTCCAACGAAGTCAATACCCCACTTGTTAAAGGGTGTGACAACTACCTGTGGCTGCAGGGGCATTTCATCAGTCTTTGTAGGCCCTCCCATACGTTGGCACCTGTTACAGTGCCGAGTATGTTTTGCTACATCCTTATGCAAAGTAGGCCAGTAGTACCCAGTTGTCAAAATTTTATAGGCTATCCTCTTTGCGGTAAAGTGTCCTCCACATGGCTCATCATGGCATGCCTGAAGGATGTCATAAGTTTCATCTTCTCAAACACATCTCCTTGTGGCCTGGTCTGGTCTTGTATAAAACATGAAGCCTGAGATCCAAGAGAAGTTAAAACTCTTCTCAACTAACAGATGGCACTATTTAGGAGAAAAGTGAGGTGGCGTTCTTCCTGTAGCAAGGTAGTTTTCCAAGTTTGTGTACCATGGATTAAATGAGTCAATAGAAAACAAGTGCTCATCAGGAAAACTATCATCAATTGTTGTAGGATCATCTGGCACTTGTAGTCGTGACAAGAAATCTACCACTACATTAGCCTTGCCTAGTTTGTCTATGATCTTTACATCAAACTCCTGCATGAGGAGTAACCAGTGTGCTAGTCTACCACTAATGGGAGGTTTATTCATTAAGTACTTGATAGCTGAATGATCAGTATAAACAAATACTTCATAGCTTGTAATGTAGTGTCTAAATTTGTTTAGTGCATAAACAACTGCTAAAAATTCTTTTTTAGTAACAGTATAATTCAATTCTGCTCCTTGCAAATTTTTACTAATATAGTAAATTGCATGTTCAATAATACCTTCCTTTTGTCCCAGAACTGCTCCAATAGCATAATCAGATGCATTTGTGTGGATATGGAATGGAAGCTTCCAATTAGGTCCTTTGAGAATAGGTGTTGTTGTCAGAACATCCTTTAACTTTTGGAATGATGCTTCACATTCTTCTGTGCATGCAAATTCAGCTTCTTTCTTCAACAAATTATACAATGGTGCTGCAAGTTGGCTAAAATCCTTTATGAACCTTCTATAGTAACCAGCATGGCCAAAGAAACTTCTGACATCCTTCTGCTTAGCCAGTGTGGGAAGTGTATTTATAACTGTAATTTTCATAGAATCAACCTAAATTCCAAAGGATGAAAGATAATGTCCCAGGACTACTCCTTCCTCCAACATCATGTAGCACTTTTCACTGTTGAGAGAGAGATTATAATCTTAACATCTTTTAAGAACCTTTTCCAAGTTAGCTTGTGCTTCATCAAATGTTGTGTGATGAGTTGTAAAGTCATCCATATAGATTTCAACACAATCAACATCAATGTCAGAGAAAATACCCAACATTGTTCTCTGAAAAGTAGTAGGGGCATTACACAATCCAAATGGAAAGACTGAATAAGAAAAGGTTCCCCAAGGAAAGGTAAACGTTGTCTTGTCTTGATCTTATGGTGATATTTGTATCTGATTATACCCACTGAAGCCATTTAGAAATGAAAAGTACTTTTTACCCCCTAGATTATCAAGCACTTGGTCAATGAAAGGCAGTGGAAAGTGATCTTTCTTAGTGCCTTTGTTAAGTTCTCTGTAGTCAACACAAACTCTCCACTTTCCTCCTTTCTTTGGAACAATGACAAGAGGAGAAACCCACTAACTATCAGAGATAGCATAAATAAAGCCTGCACTAAGAATTTTTTACAACTCAGTCTTGACTATGTCTCTCAAGGCAAGGTTTATCCTTCTTTGGGCTTGCCTTACTGGCTTGTATTCTGGGCTTATATATATTCTGTGAGTACAGAGTGTAGGATCTAAACCTGCCATATCAGTGTAATCCCATGCAAAGGCTTGCTGGCTATCTTGTAAAAGCTTGAGGAGACTTGACATCTGAGACTTAATGAGGTTTTTATTAACATTCAGTTCTTTTTTTGAAGCAATTTCAACTCTCTTAACCTTTTCTAACATCAACACTTTGGCTATGGTTGGTGACTTTATCTCATGAGGCAGCAAAGTGTGAAGGTAATCAGTTGCTACAGGAAACTGAGATGTGGTTTGTTTAGGCAGTATTGTTTAAAGGGAACAATTTGGATCATTACAAGATGACTCCTCAAAACCATACTACTTGGTAAGGATTGCTGCAAGAATGTCATCTTCTTCTTGAGATATCATGAACAAATTTCTCTCAATGACCATGAGTTTTTGCACAGAGCTTACTTCAAGGGCAGCATCTCCTAAGTCGGGCCAAAAAACTTGATCAAGTTCACTTTGGGGTTTTGCTGGAGAATATAGAGTTAACTTCTTGGTATTTATTCCATCTGATATGGTCATCTTTCCTTAATGACATGCAATGCAAGCATCAGTTGTGGCTAACCAAGGCCTTCCTAGGATTAATGGGTAACCTCCAAGAGTGGCTTTGGGTGACAAGACTATAAAATCTGAGGGGTACTCTAAAGAATCTAGAGTAACTACAATATCCTCAACCATACCATCAGGCTTGACTGTGGAATTATCAGCTAACTACAATATTATTGGTGTATTCTGCAAACCAATGGTACTAAGTTTCAGCAGAACTTCTCTAGTCATAACATTAATTAATGCTCCCAAGTCAATTAAAACATTTTGAGTTTGGGTACCATTAATGAAGATGGTTACCACTGGACTTCTTGGATCTAAATACTTAGGCATGACAACTTTACTTAGCATGAGATCAGAAAGCTGGCCTAAGACATGGACAGTATCAGGGTCTTTCTTTTTCCTTCCAAAGTGTTTCATATAGGCTTCTTTAATTGCTTTGGTATAGACTAGAATTTCTTTAAGGGCATCCAACAAGGTAATCTGCACTGTCATTTGTTTGAGCTGATCAATCAAATCAGTGGCTATAGGATTTTTTTTTGGAGGGATATCCTGAGACAATCTCTGTGGATAAAGAGGATTCTTAGGCACTAGTGCAGTTTGAGCAATAGGTGGAACATTAATAAGCTGGCTCATGGGTATATCCTCAGCATCAACAACTTCGGTTATTATTGGCTCCTTGGGTGTAGGCAGTGTAGTTCTAGATCTAAGATGGATGTCATTTATATGCAAGGAATAAGCCTGCTGCTTATTATTAGGATTTGGAGTTGGCTGAGCTGGAAGTTGAGTTGGCTTTTGAGGATTGTTATTTGCTATAGGAGGTGGTGGCATAATAGCTTGCTGCTGAGGTGGAGGCATTAGTACTTGTTGCTGATTAGGTCCCCACTGAGGTTGTGGTTGTCAGCTACCCTGAGGTGGCCATTGGCTATTCTTCTGTGACTGCTGATAGGGGTTATACTGATGTTGGTGTGGGTTAAATGGTGGTTGCTGCGGATAGGCTTGGTTATAGTATGGATGTTGATTGGACTAATTGTGATTCCAATTCTGACCTTGAGGAGTAGAATTTTGGGGGTTTTGGTTTGGCCAATAACTACTATTATTATTATAACCAAAATTATTCAGTGGGTCCAGAGGCATACCTTGTCTCTAAGCCCATGGACACCTTTGAGCAATGTAGAAAACTTCTCCATTTTCCTCATCTATAGCTTTGAACTCGGTGGGCATTGAGTTAACGTCCACAGATGCAATTGTCTTACATTTACAATTTCTTTTCCTCTCTCTGCAATGAGAACAGAACTCAGCAAGCACAACATCTGACTCTTCCTTCTTCCTCCTTGCTTGCATACTATCCAGCTATGTGGTGACATCATTAATGATGTCCTGCTTGAAATCAAATAGTAGATTAGACAGCTCCATTTTAGATACTCCTGAACCTCCATTGGACTTATGTGGTAGGTCTCTAAGTCCCCTACCCTTCTTCAAAGTGGCCCTTGAGTAATTTTGACATATATTCTTTATGTCATCCCAATATTTTTGTGTGATATCACCTCCTGCCATTAGGTCTAGAGCCTCAATACTTCTGTCATTCACACCCTTTAAGTAAAGGTGCTTCTGAGATGCCTCATTTAGCTGGTGTTGAGTATTACGCTGCAGGTTGAACATAAATCTGGATACATAATCCTCCAATTTTTCATCCTCCTTTTGAGACATTTTAAAAATGTCATCACCTTTCAAATCTTGACCTCTACAGTACTCTTTGTACTTTGTAAGAAACATTGTATGCATGGCATTCCAATTTGCTACAACATTAGCACCCAACCCTATGAACCATCTCAAAGCAGCTTCTCTTAGAGTTGATGGGAACAACTTCAGCTTGTGGGCATCAATGGTATAGTCATAACTCTGGCAAAGAATATCAAATTCAAAGAGAAAGGTCTCAAGATCTTCTGTTAGGAGGCCATAAAATTTGGGAAGTGCAGCAGTAGGTATATTCTTTGGATTTTGGTTGCCTTGTTGTTGAGGTATAGGAAAAGGAAAGGGAGCTTGAGTAGCCATTCTGGGAGGAGGACCTTGTGGTGGTGGCAAATATACAACAAGAGCAAGCGAATTATCTTGATATTCAGGTTCAACAAATAGGTTGTTCAAATGCAATGATTCTTTAGATGATGAAGAGGATATGTGTTCCTGAGCATCAACAAATGGATTTTCAAAGGGTTCTTCTTCTTCATTCTCACTTTGTGGTTCTTCAATTTGAGGATTAAATAAATCAAATGGTTCTCCTTGGTAGTTACGGGGAAGAAATCTCCCAAGGTGATCTCTCCTTCTATGCATAAAAATGCTTACTTAAGTACTAGATTAAAACTAAGACTACAACTACAAGGATTAGTTTGAATTAACACCATCCCTGGCAACGGTGCCAAAAATGCTTGGCCAAACAATGGTATCAGAAACCCAAAGCAATGGAAGGCTTAATTCAGGATTGGACACCCCAAATGATTCCTAATGCACTATTTAGTCTCATTTAATTATCGACTAGGGATGTAAACTTGGAATGGCATCTGCAAAGTATATGCTTCAAACTTCCTCTTCTAAGCCTATCTAAGGAATTCAATTGCTTATGCTTCAGGAAAACTAAACTAAAATTGGTAAGCAAATGTATTCTAATCAAAGTAAGGAATTACAGTTAGGAACTACTCCAACCGACTGTGCTGCAGGAACAGGCTACTAATTCTGGTATCAGTAGCTGCAAGAACAACAGAGTTCTAAAACATATAAATGAACAGGAAATGAACTCTACACTAACAAAGCAATTCACTCATCAAGTAGGCCCCCTTGAATTAGTGAATGAAAAGTACAATCAAGATGAAATTTGCAAACTTGAACTGATCATTCTATTCATCCTTAAAAATAATTACACTTGATTGAAATAGTATGCAAGAGTTCTATATTAAAAACCAGTTTGTTCGACTAACTCCAAAAGAGTCACAATAGTCAATTATTTAAAAGTAAACTACCACTAACTCCTAAACCTATGATCACTTCATAATGAGGATAGGTTACAACTCATAAAGTTTCATAACAGAAACATTATTGACCATGAACAATCCTAGAATATAGCGCACACTAAATCTGCGCATTGCATGCAACAGAAAGCATTGACTTGCTTGCAAAGATTCTACAATCACGGTTGGCTTTTATGACTCCTGCGCTAATATGTTGGTCCTTGAATATCCAGTTCAACTCCTGCAAGATAATTAATGCACACATATCCAACCATATACATATATATCCACATCATCAATATTAGGAAAAAGGTGTTAGTCTTAATTATCACTCTTGCAAACCTATGGCTACAGAAGGTAACTACCCAAAACATAACTTAAGAGAGAAAACATCCATTAACATGTATAACTATTATATTCACCATTCTTGTCCATGAAATTAAGCAGATATTATGTCTTTAGAGGTATCCACATTCCATCTTATGTTCACACACATATATAATCATATACATAGAAACCATAAGTTCATATGCTTAAAACCATAAATGTATGTCTATGTGCAATCAAATGTCTTAGAAAGAGGATAAAAAGTGGTGAAAAAGATGGCTAATTTAGAAGCCCATCAGAGATCACGATGACCTCTACACACCCATAAAGAGACACCACCTCTGAGACCTAGACACAGCGAGAGTGGAGAGAGTAGTCACTCCATGCCCCCACCATTTATATCCTTCAGTGACACCCAAGAGGGAGATCCAGGTATAAAACATGGAATTCATTTGAAATTTTAACCTAATTTGATAAAGAAAAAGTACTAAAAGATAAATATGTTTCCATTCTACAACTAGCATGGTGGAGTGGAGGAGTTTTGTATCCAAGGTTTTGAAGGATACATGTATATCCTACTGATTACTAGCGAGCGAGCGAGAGTCTTCCATTGGTCACAGAGATCCCGGTAGGCATGTCGATATCTTTGTGTGTGTCCAATGAGAGCTGAGGTTGTGCAAAGAGAGAGAAGAGAGACTGATGGTGAACTTACAAAGGGCCCAGGAGTGCATGTGTGACATGAGCATATCAAGGAGCCACTCACAGACTACCAGACACAGATCTACACCCTCTTATCATAGATTAGAGAGATATGGGAGTCATCGACCATTGGCGCATAGAGATAGACCGAGTGATAGATAGGGCCTTGTGCCACATATGTATCAAAACTCAAAAAGATTTTATAAATGAAAAACTTTCTCTACTAGTTAGTTTTGTGTTTGATTACTATATTTTCATCAATAGCATAAAACTTAAAAGAAAGAAAGAATGTCTATAAATGTATTCAAATGTAATTTGCTAAAACCACATAACCTATAAAACAAACATATTTAGGAATACATAAATACACAAGGAAAGAAGGATAAATTTAAGGATAATAGCGTTTGAGATGCATAATATTGATAGGTTCCTTAAAAGAAACACCATCCATATTAGAAATTTTATAAGCACCTGAACCAAAATCCTCAATTACAACAAAAGGTCCAAGCCAGTTAGGGCTAAGCTTTCATTTTTCACCAGGTAAAGAATTCACATTTCGTTGATTCTCATATAATACTAAATCACCTATTGAAAATGATCATTCAATTACTTTATGATTATACTGCTTCTGAAGAGATTTATGATAAGCCTTTATATGTTCCAAAGCATGTATTCATTATTCATCCAACATTTCCAATTCTTATAATCATTGTTCTCAAAATGTATCCTTGTCAATTATACCATGAAATGAAACACATAAACAAGTTATTTCCAATTCCAAAGGCATAATAGCATCAATATCATAGACAAGATTGTAAGGAGAAGTACCCATGGCAGTACAAACACTAGTCCTATAAGCCCATAAAGCATAGGTGAGCTGGGTATGCCAATCTTTCGCATGCTTATTAACTATTTTTCTCAAAATTTGTTTAATGATTTTATTTGATGCTTTAGCTTGATCATTAGATTGAGGATAGTAAGGAGTCAAAAATCTATGTTGAATTCGATATTTCTCAAAGAATTTCGTGACTTCTTTGTTCTTAAAAGAGGTACCATTATCCGAAACAATCGTCGAAGGAATACCAAATCGTGTTATAATATTGTTAAGGATGAAATCACAAATAACATCTACAGTTGTTGAATGAAGAGGGACAGCTTCCACCCACTTCATAAAGTAATCTGTAGCAGTCACGATGTACGTATGTCCTTGAGAAGAAGCTGGTGAGATTTTTCCAATAAGGTCAAAACCCCAAATACTAAAAGGCCATGGAGAAACTTGATTACGAAGCTCACGAGCAGGAGCAAGCATCAAATTACTATGTTGTTGACATTGAAGACATTTCTTAACAAACATGAAAGAATCTTGTTCCATTGTTTGCCAATAATATCCCATTCTTAGAAGTTTATTGACTAAAGATTTTCCACCAAAATGTCCCCCACAAGAACCAGAATGAGCTTCTACCAAAGCTATCAGAATTTTGGTTCTACCAAGACATCTTAATAATAGACCTTCATAAGAGCATTTGTAAAGTGTGTTTCCTAAAATGATATAACGTGTTGCAAGCTTCCTAACATGATTACGCATGTTCCTTGTTGCCGATTTAGGAAAAGTACCATCTTTCAAAAAATGAAAGATATGAGAATACCATTCATCCAAATGCAAATTGAAACAATATGAGGCAACCTTATCAGAAATTGCAGGGTTTTTAAGGGTTTGTATAGTAAATTAAAAAATTTCAGCATTATTTTCAAGACAAACCAAAGAAGTTGCGCAAGCCATGGTGTTTGCATGTCAATTATCTTTCCTAGGTAAAGTTTGAATCATATAAGAAGAGAGTTGTGAAAGCACATCAAGAGCCAAATCTCTATATTGTGTCATTTTATCATTCTTAGTCTGATAACCTCCTTTAATATGTTCTACAATCAATTGCGAATCTCCATAAATTTGCAAGTGTGAGCAAGGCTTTCGAGGGTACCTGTTATCTGTTTTGAAAGGCTCAAATCAATCAAACATTAAGAGTTTAATCTAGCATACAATCAAAACAATAACAAGGAAACTCTAAGCTAGCCACCTCAGATTGAGCCAGAAACAGGTGCACCCAAGCACTGTTTGATTTGCTCTGATAAGGGGGATGTGGGTGTGCTCTCTAAGCACTTGGAGCATACTATAATGCGTTCTAAGATGGATTGAAATCTATGAAAACCCCAAAATGGCACAAAAATAGGTATAGAACACCTGATTTGCCCCTAAGGCCTCAAGGATCCAAAAATGCTTTAATGAAGATTAAGCTACATGATGAGGAATCTAAGATTGATTTTAGACCAAATTAGAGATGTGATATGATGCTATGCTATGCAAAACAATAAGAAAAGCTATGTTAATCCATTATTACTAAGCTATGATGAGCTAAAAATGCTTGAAAGTAAACTAAATTAGAATGATTTGCTAAGATCTAACATGAAAATGGCATCATAACAGTGCATGAGAATGAAAGTAAGCTAATTGATTTTGCTCTTGAAAGGAGGGGTATTTATAGAATTTGGGAAGGAAGAAGGAGTGGCCAGGATTGAAATCCTTAAGAGAGGCCAAGATTCATTCAAAGGGGAGCACATGGATTGTGCTAGTTTAGGGATCACCTCCTTGTGACAAGTGTCACAAGGGCATTGGATTGAAAGATGGAAGGAATGTGCACAATTTGAGAAATGTGCCTAAGGTCAAAGGGTATAAAAAAGGGGTGAGGGGCTTCTTAAATGCACCATAAATGCATGTAAGAGGGATAAGGAGGCCTTAAATGCCTTTAATGCATGTAAGAGAAGCCTCTAGAAGTTTGTTGACTTTGGGTCAAGCTTAGGAGTTGGCTAACCTTGTTTAGGGAATGTGACAAGGTTAGGGGGAGGATTAGGATTAGGATTAGGGGATTTTAGGATTAGGATGGGTGAAGAGGTTGGGTTGAGAAGTTTCTAGAAGAGTCTAGAGTTTTCCTTGGTTAGGGAGAATGAATAAATGTTTATTCATTCCAAAGGCTTTTGGTTTTGGGAATATTTATTGAAATATTTTCAATAAATATGAAAATTAAATATTTAATCTTAATTAAATATTTAGCCTTGGGATTAGGGTTAGAAAAGATGGGATTAGCCTTTTAATCAAAATTAAGAAGGAATTAGAAGATTCTGGAAGAGGTTAGTGGTCTTAAGAAAATTGGCCAAGTTTTGGTCAAAAAATAAATTAATTATTTATTTTAAGATTTTTGGTCAATTTATTAATTAAAATAATTAATAAATAAGGAGATAATGTTAAATAAGATTTAAACATTTTTGGAAGGGATTTCTTAATTAAATATTTTTAATTAAGATAAAGGGATTTAATGACATAAAAATAAATAAATTAATTAAATAAATAATTAATTAATAAATGATGATGTCATCAGGGATTTTTCAGAAAATAAAAATATTTTATTTTCTAAAGAATTTTTAGGTGTCTACATTTTGCCCCTCTTTGATGCGATGCCGCAAGTGGCATGGCGTCAAAGACAAGAAAATAAGATGCCCAAGGCTAGAATTTAGAGGAATAAGGGATTGTGCCCCCTCGAGAAAATAACACAAGGAATAAACGTTGTGGAATTTTCTCGAAAAAAAACAGAGAAGGAACGACTGAGGAAGCAGGGGAGATAAATAACCAAGCTTCCAAGAGCAAAGATGGGTGAATGCAAGATGAGATGGAATGCAAAATGCAGGATGCAGCTATATGAGGATGCAAGATTAATCTATATGATGCAAGATGCAAGGGATTTGGATAAGCTCCATGCTTTAGATATTTTAGAGAGCACAACCTAGTTTGATATAGCAATGCTAGAGACCTGCCAAGGATACTGCGATCACGAGGCCTTGTCACCAGTGTTGCAGAGGACTGACGCTAAAAAGACATGCAGGGTTGCCCCAGCATCACGCATGAACCCAAGAGGAAGCATGGTGGAAACGATGCTGAAGAAACCACAAACACATGACTAACTCACAGGAAGAAGCAAAAGATCAAAAGACCTTGCCCCAGATTATCCTCATTCGCAGCGCACCATGATATAAAGGATCGTGGTGACTTTGAGTAGAGAACAATGAGAAGCTGTAAAAGATTAACAAGACCCAAAGGACAAAATCCAAGGCCAAAATGATAACTCCAAAAGACAACCTTTGCCAAGGAGAGAGATTTGATTTGATTGATGGCGGGAAGATTGGTCTGAACGTGTGGAAGGATACATCGACATGGACCTGGTGTGCTTGGTGGAAGATTAAGTCAGACAGGGAGGATACAACTAAGGGGACCCGTGATTAGGCTTAGGTCAGACAAAATAGAAGCATACATCTGTGTGGACCTGATGCTGATGGGGAGAATGCTGTGTTGTTGATTGGCAAATGGTGAAGTTCAAAGATGGTCATGATGATCAAGGATAGTCGACAATTGATGTTGCTGAAGTGCGAGGTTGGATAGGACAAGATTTCTGATCAAATACTGCTACAGGACTGACGAGGATATGTACAACAAGACAATGACAAGGGCTAACTAACACAAAGGATGGGACCTAAAGACACATATGTACAAATGAGTTTAGGTGGAGACACGACTGACGCTATGGTACAAGACTTAGGATTAGGATGTACAAAGAACCTGGGGATGAAGCTGAAGCTCCAAAGATATGTAGGATGATGCCCCAGTTGGGCTGGAAAGCCAAGACAGACTGACGGAAGATGTGTCCTGAAATGACACAGATTTGGGAAGGACGCATCCCAACGATGATGATTGGATTGAGATCAAGGCTTGCTACAAGACTAAGGATTTGGATTGGATGGATTGGCTTGATCTTGGATGTTGGATAGCTAGAGGATGTGGAGAGGATTGGAAGATTGCTAGAAGACTACTATGAATGGTTGGATATGGATGAATGGCATTGGATTGAATGAAAGGTAGCCTATAGCTAGATACCAATGACAAGGGAAGATACTGGGTGATGGAAAGATGGAAGAAATGCTTAGGATGAGGATGATGGAACTACTAGGAGATTTGGATTTGGATGGAGGAACTGCTTAGGAGACTTGGATGATAGATTTGCTTGAGGATTGGATAGAGGAATGCTTGGGGAGATTGGATGGCAGATTTTCTTAAGGATTTGGGAGATGGAAGATTTTGGATAAAAGATAGTCTCCAAGGAATATGTCACCAAGGAATAAGATGCCCCCTGCTTAGGATAGTTCATTTATTTTCAGAGGCATGGGGTATGATTGGATGGAAGAACTGCCAACAAGAGGATGAGGAAGGTAGATGGAAGATAGGATGAATGGATTGGATAGAGGATATGTAGCTGAAAGGTGTGATGGATGCCAAGGAGGTGCCCAAAAAAGCATGTATACCTGGTAGTCTTTGTTTTTCCATCAAGATCCAAAGGAGGATGAAGGAGGTGAGAGACAAATGGGATGGAGGAGATGTTGGATAAGAGGTGATAGAAGGGAATGGCCCCCAATTGCAGAAAGGAATTGGGGGGACCTATGCATGATGCCTGTTTGCCAGGTTTTCACCATGGTACTTGTCCAAGGTGCTTGAATTGCCAAGTTTTCACCATAGGATGAATGTTTTTCTCTTTTCTTTTTTGATACTTTTCTCTTGATTTTTTCCAATTTTTATGGATTTTTTGATTTTTTGCTGATTAGATGTTGACCTTCTGATATTTTTGATGTGTTGCTATCTTTCTTTACTGATCTTTTGACTTGTTGTTGACGTTTTCTGATTTTGCTGACCTGCTGATTTCTCTGATTTGTCATTGACTTTCTTCACTGATCTTTCTAATGTGCTTGGATGTTGGTACAACTTTGTTAGGATGGAGGAATTAGGCAAAGGCATGGATGAGATGGGGTAGATGGGAGATATGGTGGTAGAAAGTGTTTGGATGGAAAGATGGAAAGTGATCATGATAGGGAGATGCTGTCAGGACCAACATTGGCACATGTTGTGAGGAAGGTGGATGAAGCGGATATGACGTGGAAGATAGAGGTGGATGTGATGGAGGATTTATGCTAGGAGATTTCGGATCTTTGGGACCCAAAATAGATTTAGGAGATGGAGGAGAAGATTGTGTAGCTAGGGGATTAGCAACTTTGGATGCCATTGTGGATGTTTCTTTTAGATGTATTACTTCTTTTTGCTTTGGGATCCACATCATTTTTGCTTTAGCTTTGGTGGGCCTTTGTGGCCATTGGTATGCATCAGCTTTTGCTTTTGCTTTGCTGGGCCTTTGTGGCCATGTAGTGGATTTTGCTTGTGCTTTGCTAGGCCTTTGTGGCCATTGGGATGCATTGGATTGCTTGATTGGATTTTGCTTTGGTTGACCATGTTGTTTAGACTGGACATGGCAATCCTTAGATCTATGTGGATATTTCCTTTTATTCATATTGGATATGGCATCCAAATTGTGGGGAGCATTGGAGTGAATATGAGGAGATGTGCGGGATGGAAGAAATATGGATGGAGAGATGGAAGGAGATTGGTAGATAGGATATGTGGGCATGTGCCTTTGTTGATCTTGACTACGGATGTTTGGATTTTGGATGAGGGATTGAGTAGGATAAGATGGTGGATGATATTTTGGGATGGAAGGGCCCAAAATGGATTTGGTATGTGGAGGATATGTGTTGGTAGATTTTGGGACATAGGGACCCAAAATGGATTTGGAGGATGGAGGAATGTGATAGGTTGTCCTGGGCTGTAATGATGGAGGAGGAGGAATAGCATTGTATGCCTTGGAAGATGTGATGGTGGGTTTGGAAAGATGCTTGAATTTAGCTTTAGTTGTACCAACATTTCTAGAGGAAGTGTCTTCTTCTGATGTGTGACCAATGCCACATAACTTTGGATGTTTCTTGTCTTGGATAGGCTCCAGATTTCCTTGTTCATGGATGCCTAGGCCTTTGCTTTGATAATTCCATTTTTTGAGCATTTTATCCAAACAAGGATATTTCTGACTTGGGGAATATGATAAACATCCAATTTCTGGTTCCCTGATGGAAGATATGAAACTAATTTCTTCTTCTTCAAGTGGACTACCTTTGACAAATGTAAGTGATCCAAGAGGATAGAGTGATGGTTGTGGGACAGTTTGGATTGGAAGATCCTCAAGAGGAGAGGATAGGATGGTGGGATTTTGACTGGGATTGGGGGATGGTAATGGATCTTCAGATGGAGAAATGGGGATGATAGGATCCTGGATTGGAGGAATTGAGGTTGTAGGCTTTTGGATTGGGGGTGATGGAAGCAATAGAACATGTGATGGGGGAAGTGAAGGGATTGGATCTTGATTTTCTTCTGTGAGTATTTCAACATGCTTTTGGGAAAGATCTTGACATGATAGGATTTGTGTGGATAGAGTGTTGGGGGATGTATGGATGGACTCTTCAGAGGGGGTGGATGGAAGGATGGGAGATTCTATAGCTATGATGTCTGGAAGAAGGAAGAAATTTTCAGATGGTATGGATGAAAGGATGGAAGGTTTTGTAACTGTGATGGTAGGAAGAGGGGTGAATTCATGAGACTCATCAGATATGCTTTGGATAATACTAGGAGGAGGTGATGTTGGTGGGGATTGGATGAAAACTTTAGATGGAAAGGACTCAATGATGCTAGGAGATGGAAGAGGATCAATGTATGGAAGATAAATGACATATGGGAGCGATGGATGGGCCTCATAAATGATGGCTTCACATGAAGGATTAAAATGGCTTGGTTCTTCATTTTTAGGAGTGGGATTTGTTTTTGGCTTCCTTGTGAAACTCCTTGGAGACTTCCGGTTTGGAGGAGGTGAGGGTTTAGAATGTGTAGAAGATGGGGAGCTTGGATGGTCCTCAAATGAAGGTGGGGTGGAAGATTTTGAACTTGCTTGAGGGGATGATGGTGTAGACGAGGAGTTGGAGGATGGTGGGTTGGGAGAAAGGATTGGAAGACTTGGTTTTTGGTTTTGAGAATGATTTGGAGGATAAGTAGATGGAGGGTTCGGATAAAGGATGGGAAGACTAGGATTTTGGATTTGGGGGTGATTTGGAGGATGAGTGGATGGAGGTTTTAGATAAGGGAAGTAGCGTGAAGTGTTTCGAGGGAATGGTGGTGATTGGGATATGACTATAGTAGGAGATGGAGGTATGCAGGATGCATATGGAGGATGTGTAGGTTTAAGATAAGGATAAGTTGTGGATGAATAAGCTAATGGATTTGCCTTGCCGAGGATATGAAAGGGAGTGCTAGTGGATAAGCGTGAAGGCATGATAGGATATTTTGGAGGAATGATTGGATGCTGGGGGATGTTTGGAGCAAACTTGCTAAGATTTTCAAAATATGCATCATGATCTACAAGGCTTTCATCATCTTTGGGATAGGATGGATTGAGGGGAGAGACATAATAACCAAACTCATCATAATAGTTTTGAGACATGCTGACTTGTGGATGAGTTGGATAGGAATGAAGGATGAAGATGGATTGGAAGACTAAGACTCAGATTGGGATGACTGACAGGATCATACTAGGAATGGATTTGGCTTAAGATTGGAAGAAGACTGACTCTAGAGGAAGATAGACAAGGGGATGGGGGATGACCAAGATGACTCTGCTAACCTAAGATAGGATGAAAGGATGACAAGATTGGATTGGATATGACTGGAAGACCATGATTTGAGTTTCTAAAAGCCTTGGACATTTTTTGGATTTTGGGAGGATTTGGACTGACATGGCTATTCTGAGTATCATCAACCAAGTTGTAGACCAGTTTGATGTTTTCCAATGGCAAATGATAGATTTCAACAAAGATTTTCAAAAAAGCAATCTCCGCAAGGGACAAAGCAACCTTGCGAGATACAAGCAAGATGACTGATTCTGATAAAGCTTTTGAAAGTGTATGTTCCAACAAGTGTTTTCACAGAGTTTTTGACTATCATGCACTTCAAGCAGATCTACCTAAGGAAGGTGAGTATCAAAATCACTTGCCCACAGCTTGGTACCCCCTAAAAGGGAATACAAATGGTGAGTAATCTTGAGGTGATCCGGTAAACCCCTTGGATCGGTCCTTGCACAAGGATTTTGATACTTTTAGATGTAGATAGGGTAGCCTCTATTTTATCAGGTTTTTAATAGTTCTATGGAGTCTCCATACCTGGTTATGCTGACCGCTTGTGACTCACTTAAGAGCCTAGCCAACAATGCTGGGGGAGGAATATTTACCTTTCCCCAGACATTTGCATTTGGCACAAGACGCCCGGCGATTAGGAGATGTAAGTGAGTACTTTTTGCCTTCACTTTATTTATATACCGGTCAGGGGGGATACCAGTTTGAGGTCGTTCTCCGAGGAGGAAGCGCTTTTCTCCCCGGACAGGCCTCGCTAAAAGTAGAACAAGTGAACTTGTCCGAGTCTAAATGTTCTACGTTGCTTACTTTAACAAGGATTTACAGAAAATGAAATCTCCTAGATGCACATCAAGCAAGTTTGTTCATTTTTCCAAATTGATTAAGTGATGTTTGAACTTTTGAAAATGAAGACACACGTGTTTAGATTTTGATTTGTTCTTTTCTTCAAAACGTAAATGATTTGAGCATTTGCAAGTTCTTTCCTTTTGGGCATTCAAGATTGATATTTGCGAGTTGATTTAGGAACTTTGAAAATGTGCTTTGTTTTATCCTTAGATCATTCAAGATTGTGTTCGTTTACTTGCTTTTGAAATCAGAAACAAGAGAGGGAATAGAGTGTTCGTTCCCTTTAGTGCATTCGAGATTGGGTTTGATTTTCAAAATGACAATGACACTTTAGGACCTAAGTTCTTTCCTTTAGTCTCATTCAAGATTGAGTTTGACCTTTTGCAAAATAAAAAATAAATCCAATCCCAGATAGAAAAACACCAAAAAGCGACACTGTCCAGCTTATAGGCGATGCTGGAAAGTGCAGAGGCAACATTTCATTCTTATAGGTGACATTCTGTACCTTTACAGGCGACAGATAACTATGCAAAGGTGTGATTTCTTTCTTCGAAGTCATGATTTCTTTCTTCAAAGGTGTGATTTAATTACTTGCAGGCGACAAAAGAAGAAGTAGAGGCAGAATAGAAGTTATGGCTGGCGGAAATCTGCCAGTAACCAGGCATAAAAATAGTGTCTGTACGCGTGATTTGATTTCTTGAAGGCGTGATTTAATTGCTTGAAGGCGTGACTGTATTTTGTGTAGGCGACATTTCTTTTCATGAAGGTGACATTTCTTTTCTTGAAGGCGACATTTAATTGCTGTAGGTGACATTTAATTGCTTGAAGGCGACATTTCATTTGTTTCCTACAAATACAAGAATATAAAGTATAATCTCATCAAAATGATTATGGTTTTGGTCCCACCGGGCGTGCTAGAATGTGAGCAAGGCTTTCGAGGGTACCTGTTATCTGTTTTGAAAGGCTCAAATCAATCAAACATTAAGAGTTTAATCTAGCATACAATCAAAACAATAACAAGGAAACTCTAAGCTAGCCACCTCAGATTGAGCCAGAAACAGGTGCACCCAAGCACTGTTTGATTTGCTCTGATAAGGGGGATGTGGGTGTGCTCTCTAAGCACTTGGAGCATACTATAATGCATTCTAAGATGGATTGAAATCCATGAAAACCCCAAAATGACACAAAAATAGGTATAGAACACCTGATTTGCCCCTAAGGCCTCAAGGATCCAAAAATGCTTTAATGAAGATTAAGCTACATGATGAGGAATCTAAGATTGATTTTAGACCAAATTAGAGATGTGATATGATGCTATGCTATGCAAAACAATAAGAAAAGCTATGTTAATCCATTATTACTAAGCTATGATGAGCTAAAAATGCTTGAAAGTAAACTAAATTAGAATGATTTGCTAAGATCTAACATGAAAATGGCATCATAACAGTGCATGAGAATGAAAGTAAGCTAATTGATTTTGCTCTTGAAAGGAGGGGTATTTATAGAATTTGGGAAGGAAGAATGAGTGGCCAGGATTGAAATCCTTAAGAGAGGCCAAGATTCATTCAAAGGGGAGCACATGGATTGTGCTAGTTTAGGGATCACCTCCTTGTGACAAGTGTCACAAGGGCATTGGATTGAAAGATGGAAGGAATGTGCACAATTTGGAAAATGTGCCTAAGGTCAAAGGGTGTAAGAAAGGGGTGAGGGGCTTCTTAAATGCACCATAAATGCATGTAAGAGGGATAAGGAGGCCTTAAATGCCTTTAATGCATGTAAGAGAAGCCTCTAGAAGTTTGTTGACTTTGGGTCAAGCTTAGGAGTTGGCTAACCTTGTTTAGGGAATGTGACAAGGTTAGGGGGAGGATTAGGATTAGGATTAGGGGATTTTAGGATTAGGATGGGTGAAGAGGTTGGGTTGAAAAGTTTCTAGAAGAGTCTAGAGTTTTCCTTGGTTAGGGAGAATGAATAAATGTTTATTCATTCCAAAGACTTTTGGTTTTGGGAATATTTATTGAAATATTTTCAATAAATATGAAAATTAAATATTTAATCTTAATTAAATATTTAGCCTTGGGATTAGGGTTAGAAAAGATGGGATTAGCCTTTTAATCAAAATTAAGAAGGAATTAGAAGATTCTGGAAGAGGTTAGTGGTCTTAAGAAAATTGGCCAAGTTTTGGTCAAAAAATAAATTAATTATTTATTTTAGGATTTTTGGTCAATTTATTGATTAAAATAATTAATAAATAAGGAGATAATGTTTAAATAAGATTTAAAATTTTTTGGAAGGGATTTCTTAATTAAATATTTTTAATTAAGATAAAGGGATTTAATGACATAAAAATTAATTAATTAATTAAATAATTAATTAATTAATAAATGATGATGTCATCAGGGATTTTTCAGAAAATAAAAATACTTTATTTTCTAAAGGATTTTTAGGTGTCTACAGCAAGTGTTTAATGTTAAGGGATAAAGTTGCTTGTAGGCCATCTATAAGAGCTTCATACTCTGCAATATTGTTAGTACAAGGAAAGGTCAATTTATACGATAGAGGGATTAGTTTCTTTGTAGGAGGGATCAAGATAATACCAACACTAGAACCTGTCTTACATCTAGACCCATCAAAATATAATTCCCAAACATCATCCTGTTTAATAGCTAGAATGTTTTCATCGGGGAATTCTATTAAAGTAAAGCATGCATCGGGATGAGGACAAGGAGCTTCAACTAATAATCTGTTAAAGCTTGTCCTTTAATCAACTTTTGAGAAATGAAATTAAGAGCAAATTCTGTAAGTAACATCACCCACTTTGCCAAATGACCAGAGAGATCAGTTTTTGAGAAAAGATGTTTCAAAGGATCAAATTTAACAATCACATTAACTTCAACATTTAAGAGATAATGCCTGATTTTTTGACAAGCATAAACTACAACTAAGCATTGTCTTTCCAAATCTGTGTATCTTGTTTCGTAATCGATTAAAGTTTGACTAATGTAGTACACAGGTCTTTCCTTACCTTCACTATTGTACTAAGCCAACAACACACTCACCGCTTTCAGAGTGGCTGAAGTATAGAGATAAAATGGTTTATCAAATTGAGCTAGTTGCAAAATAGGAGGATTGGCGAGATACTCCTTAAATTTCTCAAAGGATTGTTAACATTCGTCATTACAAGAGAAAGTGGTATCCTTTCTAAGTAAGGAAGTAAAAGGAATAATGGATTGTGGAAATCTGATTTTGTTAACTTCTACATGATATAAGAGAAATAATATCTTGCATAATATGGATACACAAAATGATTGATTAGAGAAGAAATATACAATTAAACACTTTTCTTATTTTTCATCTCAAACTATAGGGTACAACACCTTGACTAGGTACTACACATTATCCATTCTAACAATTGAAATAAAAGAACCTTGCTTTATTAGCAACGAAAAAAACCTTAAAGCTAACAAGATTGTACTGGTATGTATCTTAATCCTATGAATTGAGATGAAGAAAAAGACAATCTAAGTAAGCTTAAGATTAAGGTATGAATATTTCCTAAAGTCTAAGTGTGTGCTATAATTGTGTCACACTTCAATGAATCATTACATTCAAGAACACTCAAGAATGAGGTCTCAAAAATCGATCCATAGCTCCCTAGGCATGGAGTGCAAGGGTTTTAAGAATGCTCCCAGCTAGAGCTATTTAGCCTATAACCTTGCTAGTAAACCATGCAATGGGAGATTCAATGAAGACAAGGGCAAAAATGCCAATATCCTCAAGAATCAAGAATGAAAATGCAATGCAATGCTATGCTAGAAATGGAAATGCAAGCTAAGCTATGAAAATGAAAGATGCAAGTATTGCAAAGCCTCCTAGTTAAGCTAGATGAATTAATCTAAAGCATAAAGAAAACTAAGCTAAGTATGAAGCTATGAATGCCATAACAATGAAACTACTATGTAAAAAATGAAACTAGAGTAGTATGTAGATGCAAAAGCCAAGAATGCTCCAAATGTACCTAGAAAACCTACAGCATAATATTAGCAGAAAAAGTTAGGGATCTAGAATGAAGAAGAGAGCTCTCCTTTTATAAGAAATGAGAAAGAATGAACCATGGAGATTAAGAGGCAAAAGATTTAATCAATGGTGGAGCTTGAAAGAAGAGAAAATCATGTGCACACATATCCTCCAATGAGAAAATAGGAGTTGACTTTTGTGTCCATATGAGACAAAAAGTGTTTTTTCCCTTTTTATAAAATAAGAATAATGCTTTATTTGTGTAACTTAGGATAAGAGGAAAAGTGAGGGCTTTTTATTTATTAAAAGGGGAGGGAATTCCTTTTAAATAAATAAAGACTTTGGATAAGATGGTTAGCCCATAGAAAATAATCAAATAAATGATAGAACTAGGATTTGATCAAGAGCAAGCAATTGATGATTTAGCAAAAGGGGCTAATAGTCTAGATGACCATTTTTAGGTGATTACATTTGCCCCTCTTTGACTAATGTGTGATCGATCTGGGAACACACGTAGTCAAAGAATGAAGTTGAAATGTGAGATCAATTTGGAATCACAAATCAACTTAGATCAACCAAGAAAGCAAGAGATAGCCAAGAAGGCAAGCAATAGAGTTCTGACTCCAAAGAATGAAGTGCAGAAAAATAGCAAATCCTACATGGTCAACCTGGTAGCAACAGTATTGAACACTTAGGAAAGAGATAGCCAATAAGATATGATGTGTCTACCCCCTCGGGATCAAAAGTGAAATCCAAGTAGAGGGAAAGCAGATGCAAGAGAGACATGATCAAATCACTAGAAATCATAATCGAAGAAAGAGAACATAATAACTAGCAAGTAGTGAAGATATGCCCCACACATGAGACACGGGACACAAACCTAGCAATCCCTCAACCCAAAAACACCACAGAGGGGGAATTTGAACTTGGGATGTGAAAGTGAATGAAAGACTGGAAGTTTGAAAGAGATGGAGATGAAGAAGTGAAGAATGCCCCAGCGAAGATCAAAATATCAGGCCTCAAACGGTCAGCCAACTGTGTGGAAGAAGGAGAAATGTGATTTGGACGATCAAGGTGAACTCAGATTCTGGTTTTGATCCTGAAATGCATAGAAAATGATGGGATATGAAAGACAAGAAGTGAAAGACATGATCAGGAAGAAGCGAAAGAGGAGCGTAGTTGATTAACAAGTCCATGAAAGATAAAGGAGAGCTCTCTCCATATGCAAGATGCAAAACTAACTAACATGAACTTAAGAATGCAAGCTACATGAAAAGTGGTTTACTTGCAAGGTTATGAAGCCAATAGACATCTAATTATCATCATCGAGTGTTATTGGTAGCGTCGCAAGATCATACAATGCACACTAGCATAACTATGTGGATATGAATATGATCTTTATCAGATAGAAATGTAGAAATCTCACCTAGGCATCAGAGACATGTAGGTCCAGATGACTAATGCAGTGAGATCACCTAAATTTTGATATGGCGAGATTATGCTTGTATCAAGACATATGAAAGTCAGGATAGCTAGACGCATGCACTCGCAAAAAATAGTCAAGGATAATACCTTGTAGATCCCAATGTCAAGTGGAACCAACATAAATGCCAATGACAAGTAGGACCAACAAAATATACCCACAAGTAGAAAAAGCAATAAAACACGTTCTCATTCCCTTAGTCTTCTAGCTATGCATCATAAAAAATGATCATAGGGGGAGAACACTCAACAAAGAAATCATCATAAATAGCACACAAAGAAATAAAGTCAAACAAATCTCAATGAGTCAAGTGCGTGTGTGTAGGTCATAGAGTCAAACTTTGAGTATCGCATCTGCTAGTGAGAAATATTGCATCATCTAGACTATGGGTAGGATATCTGATAAGTGTTGAAAAACATTCGACGCTAGGGTAGTGTTGAAAAACACAGTTGGGGTGGTGTTGAAAAACACCGTTTGTGAGGTGCCTAAGAAACCTAGATGCACAAAGAGACCCAAGATAAGCTTAGAACAACGTATGCCCTCTAGACTAAGACAAGAGTCAATTCCAGGCCAAGAGAGGCAAAGCAAGAAGTGGAGTGAAGGAGTGCCATGCAAGACTGATAGACATAGATGCAGAGGGTCTCAAGTAGTGCCTATTTCTAGGTTTTCACCACTTGATAGATTTATTGCAATTTTTTTTAGGACTTTTTATAAAAAAATAAATAATTTTTTTTTTGACTTTATATACTTTTTAGGATTTTTTCAGCATCATATATGAATTTTTTTGGAGTTTTTTTCAGGATCATAAAGTATGTACAAAGAATGCCCCAGACAGAAATGGGCATTAAGAATCTTCTTCCTCAGATGTAGAGAATTGATAGGCCCCAGGCCCAAATGTTGCAACTGTGACGATAGGAGGTCTCAACCAGTTCGACCAATAATAACCAGCCCTAAGTAGTGTCTGAGCTAGCAGAGGATTGTTAGAATGTGGTCCACATAGGCTATCGTGGATTTTAGCTAGCACTTTTTCTGACTCCTCTATTTCTAGACACCTAAGGAGAGTTCCGTCTAGACCCTTCCTATACAAGTCACCAGAGATAAAGGCAAAGTGTAAGGGATGGCGGAAAGAATGGTGTGGTGGATTGTCAGAAAGAATATGAGGTGGAAGACATGAAGATATGGTAGGATTGTAGGATTTGTAAGCAGGATAGCATAATTCGTCCACCAGGAACTTGAAGTGAGATTTATGCCTTTTCATTCGTAAGATGGATGTTGAAGTAACCAAGGCATTAGCAACTTTGTGCTTAGCTTTAGGAATGGGCTGAAGTATAACAGATATGAGATCATGCTTGAAGTAGTGCACCATTTTTTTGTAGAGAATCAACTTGTCATCTTGTATTTGATAATCATTATGTTTAAGCAGATTTTTATTTTTACTTTTCTTAGGTTTGGATACCGCCACAATGTGGTTTTCGCCATTTGCTCTTTTCTTTTGACTTGATGATTGTGATGCTTGATTGCTGATTCAATCTTTTTTGTTGCTAGTTCACTGGTGGAAGAAGTAATAGGTGTTAATGCGAGATGGAATGAAGTGACTGGTTCAATAGCATTTATGTGAGGGGTGTCATCTCTGGTGACAAGAGAAGTTGAGCCTATAGGGTAAGCTCCAAAAGTAGCTAGATCTAGATTCATCAGAGAAGGACCAACGTAGTCAACTAAGGCAATACGGGGAACAAACTCATCAGGCTCTGCACGAGACTCATCAACTACATCAGGTGGGTTACGAGAGGTATGAACTACATCAACATCCATATCTGTCATGGAAGAATCTTCTGGAAGAGGCTTAAGATGTCGAGAAGTAGAGATACTCATGTCATTATGTGTGAGATCACCTCTTTGTAGCAGTCACACAATGTTGCGACGTTGTCTATCATAGTTCAATGATTCTTTAGGCACATAGGTTCTAAACATAGAGGCCTCAGCCATATCATCAGTAGATAGACATTCTTCTCCCCAAATAATATAAGTAGAAGGAAGATCATCTCCTATTTGAGCCATAGTGTGTAGTGGTGACTCATCTGTATCTGTGTCTGAATTACTGAGCATGGGAGTATTTCTGGAATAATCAAGGGCATTTGCCATACTACCCTTAGCTTCTCTATAGATCCACTCTTGAACAGCTTTTCCTTCTCTTTCTGCTTCTAGAGATACTGATGAAGGAACAACAGTATCAAAGATTGTCATAGCGAAAGTGGAAGGTTTCATCTCATCAGAAGGTTTCCCATAAGACCTAGGAGAAATAGGCATAGAAGGAAAGGAAGCCAGTGTATATTCACCCATACCAAGGCTCATCATCTTAAGTGTTTTCTCAACATCAACTAAAGATGTACTGGGATCAACAGAAGGTTCATTGTGAGGAACAAATTTTTCAGTAGCAGTAAGAGCATTAATAGCAATAGTATGGTCTCCAGGAATCACAACTTCAGTGCCATTGTATAGAAATTTGACACACTAATGATAAGTGGAAGGAACAACTTGCATGTCATGGATCCAAGGATGACCCAAAAGAATGTTATATGCAAGTGGGATGTCCAATACTTGGAAGCTAATATCTTTCGTGACAGGGCCCACTCGGATAGGCAGCGTGACAAGACCTTTGGAAGATATTTCCACTTCATCGTAAGCTTTTATAGTAATCTTCTTCTTAGAATCCACAACAAATTATGACAAACCCAATTGTTGTATGACATTGAAATAAACAATATTTAACCCTGCACCATTGTCTATCAGGACTCGACGGACGTGGGTGTGGTAGACTAGAACTTCAATGTGTAAAGCTAGATTATGAGGGTGAGCAATAGATATGTCATCTTCTGTAGAAAAGGAGAGAGATAGCGGAGATGAAATGTGGTTGACCATAGCCTGAAATTGATCTAGATCAATGTCATTGGGAACACGTGTTGTACGTAGAGCCTCATCAAGAATCTCTCTATGCGAAGGGGATAACTGAAGCAACTCAAGGATAGATATCTGGGCTGGTGTCTTTTGCAAATGTTGGACAAGATCATAGCTAGAGGTGGCTGAAGGAGCCACTTGTTTGGAGGGAAAAGCTTGCTTGGGATCTTGCATAGTTTTAAGGGCAATCTTGGCTTGCCCCCTAGTAACAGCATTTAGTGTCTCACTTCGGGAAGATGAACTACCACGTGTTTGCAAGACCAACTTTGGCTTACCATGGGTTGTATTATCATCTTGAGATCTCACCATAAGAACACTCTCAATAGGCTCTACCATGTTGATCACAGGTGTATCAGAAGTATATGTATAGTTGATCCTAGCATCATGATTCTTCTTATGTGTTTGAGAGGTTTCCCCCTTATCATGCTTAGGTAGAGGATCTTTGAAAGCTGTGTGATCAAAATTTTTAGTTAAGCCATCAGTGGAGATTGTGTTGTTATCAATGAGGTCTTGAATATCATCCTTAAGCTGAAAACAATTATCTGTCAGATGTCCCTTGTTTTTGTGATAATGGTAATAAAAATCCTCTCGCCACCAGTTAGGCTTATTTAGTGGATCCCAGTTACCAGGTTTATCAGGAAGCGTAAGATATCCATTGTCAACCAAAGTCGTGAGGATCACATCGTAAGGTTCTGCCAACTTGGTATAGACTCACTTTCAAAATGACTTCTTATGCTTATCTGCATATTGAGGTTTAGGAGCATTGTGAGCGTTGGTAGCTTCTTGTTGTTTTGCTGCATAGATAGCATTGGAGAGATTGAAAGCAGGCTCTTTAACTTTAGGAGCGTCAACAACCCCGTCATTAACAACATACTTATTCTTATTCCAAGGTTTGTTCTTGTCTTTGCCATTGCCTTTAACATCTTTATTAATAACAATATCCCCTTTTCTTATAGCTACATCCTCAATTCGATATGCACTTTCAACCATGTTGTTGAAAGAGGAGAATAGTTGTTTCCTTAGATTATAATATAGCTCAGGCACCAGAGTATTGACAAAAATGTCAATCTTTTCTCTTTCAGGAAGCTAACAAGGATACCTAGAATACAATGACCTCCAACGTTGTAAGTAAGTTGCAAATGGCTCACCTTGATGTTGTCTTAGATTACTAAGATCTATCATGGTGACAGGTTGTTGGATGTTGTAAGAATAATGTTGGGTAAATCACTGAGCCAACTCATCAAAAGTCTTAAGCGGTGGTGTCAATTTCGCAAACCATTCCAAAGCTTGGCCTCTTAAGCTTCGAGGGAATAATCGTAGAAGAAATGTGTCTTCATGAAGAAATTCCATACTAAGAGCATAAAAGTGACGCACATGGTCATGGGGATCACCATTTCCATCATACTTGTCGTATTTGGGAACCTCAATATCCCTAGGAAATGGGACCGTGTATAGACTTTTATCAAAAGGAAGAGCACAAATTGATTCTACAAAAGAGACCTTTGGAGGCTCTCTGTCTATTGCCATTTGGGTAAGGTGTTGATTTGTCCTACATAGTTCTTCCTGAAGGACTTCCAATTTAGTTGGTACTCTTTGTTGGACAATTTGTCTAACATCATAGCCGAGAGGAAGCTTGTATCCTCTAGAAGTCATATATTGGAAATATTGGTCGCCATTGTGCTCTAAAAGCTTATGCATCATTCGTTGGGAGACCACATCTTGTTCAAATCTCATAAGATCCTCACTAGAAATATCATCATCAGCCTCTGCCTCATGTTGAGAGGGAGGAGGTCTAGGAGGTGAAGAAGGAATCTCAAAAGTCCATTTTGGAGGTGATCTTGGTGGTGTGTTGTTGCCATTGTTGCCATTAAAAAGAGGTCTATGCTCATAGTTACTAGTCTTGGGTTGCTCATAAGACATTCCTCTATAAGCCATGCGCCTAGCAGCATCCATCCTTTGTTGATTGTGTTCTTTGTCTAAGCGCACTTGGTTATCCTTATGCTCAAAGTGTTCTTCCAAGCGTTGGAATTTTTCTTGTTCAGTCAAAGTGAGTGAGACACTGTCTGTGTTTTTGGGGGTCTTGAATGCAGAAAAGAGGAAACCTCCTTTGTACCACGGGGTAGCCTTAGAATCCTTAGATTGGTTAGAACTAGAACTGTTGTTGCTAATGGGTGCTCATGAGTGTCTAGTTGGAGAAGGTAACTGTGTATAATTGAATGGAGGATGACTCTCCTGCTCAAATTGAGACCGAGTTGTAACCGGCATGAAAAGAGATGTTGGTTGACTAATAAAATGAGACAAAGTTTCTTAGATTTGAGATAAGAAAAGCTAATAAAGATCACTTGTCAAAGTAGAACAATAAAGAGATGGCTCGTCAAAAGTGCTCAAGCACTTACATCAATCAATTGACTAAAGCCGAGCAGCGAGCAAGAAGCTCAATAAGCAAGTAGCTAGAGAGGTAACCGTGATGCGACAAGTGATCAAGAGTAGCATTTGTTAAATTCAAATCCATTAGTTTTAGCTCATTTTTTTCAATCTAGAACAAGTCTGAGCATGCAGATAACAGACTAGCTTCAGGTAAGAACAGAAAAAGATACTCTATGACAGGTTAAAATGCAAGTTTAGCAGCTTCGGATTGCAGCAACGACATGACAGCAGAAATGACCCAGGCGATAGTTCTCAGGCAAACAAGGTGATACTCCTAAGACAGAGTGATACTTCACCTTATACCAGGTGATAGACCTTAATATACCAGAGTGACAGACTTCAGGAAAAGCAAGCGATAGACAGCAGGCACGAACTATCGCACAATATTTCTCTGTAAGGCGTGCAATACTGTTACAAATTTGGGTGATTCTTTGACCAGTGAGCATAAAAATCTCAGTTTTGAAGCATTTTGATCAAGTTCAAAGGTTGGATAGTGCAATTTCTTAGTTTGACAAGCAGTAACAGCAGATAAAAGATAGGTTTGCAAACAATATAGGATCAAACATGTCATAGAACACTTGAAACAAGGGCAAAAGCAACTTTGCCAAGACAAGCACTTGTGATATCGAAATAAAAAATTCTATGAGTGCTACCGTTTTGTTGAATGTTGAGAACGTTTACACTGGTATAGCACAATCGAAGACAATTCAAGCAATTACTACCTAGAAGGACAAGGCTCATTACTTAGCAATTTGGCCCACAACTTGATGCTCCCTTGCCTCACACTAAGTGGCTTCCCACAAGAGATATTGACGTTGTCATGGAAGTGTCGAAAACACAACCAAAGGAACACATATGGTGAGTGTCTTGGGGTGATCCGGGTAAGTCCACTTGGATCAATCCTTGCACCAAGAAGCTAAGCGGCAAAAATAAGGTGGCTTCTATCTAATGGTTCGTAATAAGGGCTTTTGTTCATAGCACCCCTCTTGCTCCTCATAAAGGACTAGGACCTCGCGGCCTCAAAAGTACCTTAAGCATTCTTGCTCAATGCTTTCCTCATGGTCACAATCCCATAAGTTACTCACATTAAGCGAAGATAAGTATTATGTCTACCAAGGTTTTGTGTCCTCACTAGCCTTGAGATTATAGTGGGTTGGAATAGCTCGGTATTAGCTTGTCCCCACTTGGGTCGTTCCTCTTGATTGCTCAAGAGCAGACCCGCTAAAAAATTCTAAATCTAAACAAAGAGTAGATCAATTTTTGAGGTTCAAGGTTTTTGGTTCACCACAAGGGTGAAGAGCGTACTCCCCTATCTCAAAAATTTCTCCCAAACACACCAAGCAAAGATTACCCCCTTGCTTTCAAAATCTCAAGATGGGTCAAGATTTTTGTTTTACCCCAAGGGTGAAGAGCATACTCTCCTACCACCTCAAAATTCCTACAACAAGGTATTAAGTGCCTATGAAATGAAACAACTAGTATATGCTGCACTCAATAAAGAAAGTAATTAAACAAGAACTTGATTTGGTTTTTATGCTTAGAGCAGCCCTGCAAAAACTATTAGTAGCCCTCTTTGACATGCGTTCTTTTGGCAAAATATCTCAAGCAAGTGCACTTACAACCACAACTTGTTAAGCCCACAAGGTTAGCAAAATAAAAAAAATAGATAATCTGCAAGTAAAATAGCCAATCAAATGGCAAAATCTGAAAATGAAACTAGCATGGTTGGATTATGCTCGAAAAGACCTTTCCAACAATATATCACACTTAAACTTTTGATACCATTTGTGAAATTTTTTTATACGGATTTGAAAATGTTAAAATTTTTTAAAAATTTTAAAAAGTTAGCAGAGAACTTGAAACTTGCAAAATAGATAAAATAACTCAAAAATAGCTCACTACCGAGTACAGGCGATAGTACAGACACCATAATCGCGTGATACTTCACAGTATACTGGGGTGATACTTTCTGTTTGCGCGATATTTCATCCGACACCAGGCAATAGTTCGTCTAAGACCAGGCGATAATTCTTACAACAGACAGACGATACTTAAATCAGGTGAAGTATCGCACGATATGGAGCAAACTATCACGCGATATACCTGGACTGTATCGCACGATACACTGAGACAGAAAAATAGAGACTGAAAATTAAGCCGAAATTAATCCAAAAAATTGACGAAAATGCAAAAATTAAAGGACAAAGTTAAGCTACTTTGCTCCACGGTGGGCGCAAAAAAATGTGTGCTATAATTGTGTCACACTTCTATGAATCATTACATTCAAGAACACTAAAAAATGAGGTCTCAAAAATTGATCCATAGCTCCTTAAGCATGGAGTGCAAGGGTTTTAAGAATGCTCTCAGCTAGAGCTATTTAGCCTATAACCTTGCTAGTAAACCATGCAATAGGAGATTCAATGAAGACAAGGGCAAGAATGCCAATATCCTCAAGAATCAAGAATGAAAATGCAATGCAATGCTATGCTAGAAATGGAAATGCAAGCTAAGCTATGAAAATGAAAGATGCAAGTATTACAAAGCCTCTTAGTTAAGCTAGATGAATTAATCTAAAGCATAAAGAAAACTAAGCTAAGTATGAAGCTATGAATGTCATGACAATGAAGCTACTATGTAAGAAATGAAACTAGAGTAGTATGTAGATGCAATAGCTAAGAATGTTCCAAATCTTTAAAAAACTCCAAATGTACCTAGAAAACTTGCAACATAACATTAGCATAAAAAGTTGGGGATCTAGAATGAAGAAGAGAGCTCTCCTTTTATAAGAAATGAGAAGGAATGAACTGTGGAGATTAAGAGGCAAAAGATTTAATCAATGGTGGAGCTTGAAAGATGAGCAATCTATGTGCACACATATCCTCCAATGAGAAAATAAGAGTTGACTTTTGTGTCCATATGAGACAAAAAATGTTTTTTCCTTTTTTATAAAATAAAAATAATGCTTTATTTGTGCAACTTAGGATAAGAGGAAAAGTGGAGGCTTTTTATTTATTAAAAGGGGAGGGAATTCTTTTTAAATAAATAAAAATTTAGGATAAGATGGTTAGCCCATAGAAAATAATTGAATAAATGATAGAACTAAGATTTGATCAAGAGCAAGCAATTGATGATTTAGCAAAAGGGGCTAATAGTCTAGATGACCATTTTTAGGTGATTACACTAAGCAGTTACATAAAGTACCATTTTCGCACAAACAATTTAATCACTCATCAAATTCATTGATAAGTCAACCCGTTTTGCTAAGTTATGATCACAAATTAATTGATAATCAAACATTTATAAACTTTCCAATCAAATGTGTTGCCTACCTAGTCATCTCCATCCATCCAAATAGTAAATTGATTCCCATTTCCCCACCACACCCATTATTTGTAGATCCAACTCATGCTCCAAAAATAAATCTCCGCCATTTAATTTCCTCTCAAATATTTTATGAATAGGAGCCTAATTCTTCATCTTCGCCATCTCAAATTGAGAAAATAGAAGTTGTCACATTGAGCAAGAAATACGCCAAAACATTCAAGCACATCTACAATGACAATTTGCATAGGTTTTGCAACTATGAGTTACTTCATTTTATTTTGTTGCGAATTATTGTTGAGCTCAATTTAAAGATGAGATTTTTTTTTTTTTTGAGAGATTGACTCTAGCATTATTTAATCTGTTTTTCATCCAATTTGATTTCAACTCTCATTATTGTAATCAAAACTACTTATACAATTATTATTATATTTATATGTCCTTCTTAATTAATTAAATTATTTTTTTTAATTCAAAGCCTTTAAAAAATAATCACTATAACGATAAAACAATTATTAGAATTAGTAAATGATGATTTCTTGCCTTAACATTGATGAATGAGTAGAATGTAACTCAAATACATTACATTCTTCATCAACACTATATATGTTTTTTATGAAAAATTAAAATGTATTTTACAATAAATACTAAGCATTGCATAACACTTATTACTATCATTATTCTTTGCCAAAAATACAATTTTTTTTTAAAGATGAAAGTTGTGATTTCATTTAGAAATTGACTTGAGCATTGATTTATTTTCCTTTTTATTTGTTTGATTTCAACTCTCATAAATTATAATCAAAACTACTTAACCAATTATTATTATTATATGTACTTATTAAATACTTGAATCACATTTTCTTTATTCAAAGCTTTAAAAAATCAATATAACAATTTAAAATAAAGTATTAATAAAATATTACTTCTACTAGATCAGGGGTCCCGATAATTGGAGGAAAATGAAGTGTTGGATTTAGTTAGTGATCGAAGTGCGTCTAGTTTCACGAATAATTCAGTGGATGAAATTATGTGGGCCGAAAGGGGAAGAACGCAAGAAGTATGAGGGTGCCTTGGTTGCTGACTGGATCCCAAGTGGAGTTAAATGGGACAAATCACTAATTAATAACGAGACTAAGTGAAGCGCAGGTGTTCAATGGACAGGTGGCATTATTCATCAATCCCGAAAAAGAGGATCTCTATCAATTCCTATAGAACGAGTTGGCGCATGACATCGCATGTGAGGATGTCAAACTAGCTGACAAGGATATTGAAATCCAGCTGTGAGAGGGTATTCGGCTCAGGGGAAGAGTTTGTCGACACGTGTCCTACAAATACCATGGGGCTGGTGTTCAATCTGTATGATGCCATTTCATTCCTTATGTGACATAGTTTGGAGGGGTCGACTTCAAAACTGCAACTCATCCCTTGCATTACAAAGGGAGAAACAAACGACAAATCGGGACTAGTGGTGGACAAGGGGAAGAAGATAGTGAATAAGGATGATGCTGAAACGTCTAACGTGTCGGACACCCATGCCTCCCATCAATGAGCCAAGGTGTGGTTCAATTTTGTAATGAACAATGGAACAATATAATGTAGAGGTACAATCCATTTTTCCCTATGTAAGTTGTCAAAGTCATACATGTTATGTAATGGGTCTGATATATTATTAGGAGTATGAGGTCTTACAATCAAGTCTACGGTAAAAGTACAATAAGTTGTTATATTTTTAGAAAAGAAAAGGTTAACAACATCAAAATCGTTCAATTTCAAGGGCATACAAGTGATATTTCTGTTGAAAATTTAAAAATGATGTAAATTGATGAAATGTGTAAAACTGGATGAAGATTATGTCTATAATTTTTTTTTAAAAAAAATAGTAAAAAATTGATATATTTGAAAAATAATTTAAGTCTATTTTTTGTTTGCTGAAAAATATTGCAAATTAGGGGATTCACTTCCCGCCAAAAAACTATCAATAAAAAAATGTTTTTTTACACTGATTTCAAAATATGTTTTAGATGACATGTATAGTTAGTGCATAAAAAAAAGAACTATTTTTTATCTATAATTTGTAAATTATAACCAATCAAAATCGAACTTATTCAAAATTGACAGTTTTCATCTCCCACCTTCTTTCCCTTATCAAAACTGCACCGAACAAAAAATATATACATATTCTTGAAGAGGAGTCTCTCCTCTAGTGTTGTATATAATTTTTAAATTTTTTTGATTTGATTTACTAATTTTTTTTATTTTTTGAATCAACGTCTTCTCGAAACTTAATATACCCACTTGCAATATTTAGTAAATTTGATCAAATTTTTGTAATCAAAATACTATAAAAATTATATATCCCAAATTCTAATTTTGTGCTCTACAAGAGGGTGTTTTTTTTTTCTTTTTTTGAAATTGTTTAGTTTTCATAGTGAAAGAAGTTGAACAAGTCAAAACTTCTGCAATTTTGCTGTTTACTTGGGGTCTAGCTACCACATGGCATGCCACATCACATAGTTCGGTCGAACAAGACTCGGTCGAACGAGATTTGGTTGAATCTCACTCAGTTGAACTCCCTTAGGAGTCAGCACCCATGCGAGTGGTCATGTGAGCGACTTATCCCTTCAACCACATATATAATAAAGGTGGTTTTATAAAATTATAGAAATTCAAAATTTGCTTTTATTTTAATAAGTGAAGTGTTTTGAGTTCAAAAGTGACATTTTTGCAAAGGAATACGAAGGCCATTTTTTCGGAAGGAGTGTGAAGACGATCTTTTTATCAAGGAGTATTAAAGTGAAAATTTCTCTCTATACTTTGTGCAATGGGAAATAAAATGAATAAATCAAGGAAATATGATTGCAAAAGGGATGACAAAATAAAATGTCATACGAAACGTAATGAAGAGCAACTGGTCGATGTTGAAGAAGAACCTATTAATGTTGAAGAAGATGCAACTCAAGTAGGGGAGGAAATTGGTAGTAGTCGAGGAACAAATATTATTTTTGCAATGTAAAATTTGATGGAGATGAATGAGGATTTGATTTTTAGTCAAATTACATCTGAACACATGGTACTTGAAAGCACTATTAAATTGCATCTCAAAAATACATGGAAGGAATATTTTGAGAATAAATCTGTGGTGGGAAGAGCACAATTGTTTGTCAAACTATCCAGGAAAAGAGAAATGACTTTGGTTTTGGAGTTGTTGGGTGTTGATAAGAAGAAAAGCACAAGAGGTCAAGTAAAAGAAATAGTAATTGAAAATTTACAAGATGCATTGAATATTGTTGATAAAACAGATCAAGACCCTGATTCAATTGTTACTCGTAGAGCATTGATGACTATGATCTCCAGTAAGAAGTTGACACATAGAAGACAAGTTAAAGCAATTTTTGAATTACTAAATGTATCTAGAAGAATTGTTCAAAGATACATTAGGAGGAGAAATATGTTAGATTTGAGCATTGAAAAGAACTTGTTACCATAACTGATAACAATGTTAAAGTTTGATTATTTGATGGAGTTGATGATGAATACCAACCAAGATCAGAGGAATACATGATAGTAGAAATGTTAGATTAGTTATATAGTCTTTTCATTGATGTCAAGTAATTGATTTTTTATTTATATTATGTTGTCATATCATTCGGTAATGATATAAGATGAATGAGTTAAGGAGAAGAGGAAATGAGAAGTTGAGAATTTGTAGAACTTAAATGGGCAACTGATACAGATTGAACAATGATCAGAGTATGTTGATATGATTATTTTCTATCTAACATATAAGTATGTTAAGTCGGTAAATTATGGTGATGAAGTTTTGACAACTTGATAAGTAAAGTTGTTATGGCTACTGAGATGGAAAAGTCACTCGGTAGGGTAAAGGTAAAAAGTTGGTCACTTGGTAAAGCGGAAAGGTTTAGGCACCAAGCGATGTAATCAAAATTTTAAGTGAATAACATTGAGCAAGGAAAATGTATTAAATATGGATGAAATCGACATTTAATGAATAGCTATGATGAGTTAGATCATTATGATGATGAGGAAAGTTAGTTATAAGAGATCTACGGTTATGAAAAATCAAGATGAAGATCTACGACAAGATCTAAGCGGAAAAAAAAGATGGAACAAGTTACAAGAAAAGTTCAAGTTCCTAGGTGAAAAGGAAACGTATTATCCAGATCTAGATCCGATGAATAATGAATTGAACGGTCAAAATTGATTAAAGAAAAATGTAATAGATGAGATTAAGAGGCAAAAATGTCTATATAAAGGATGATCTTATATGGACAATTGGTTGAAAAATTGAATGGTTGAAGGGTTACCGACTATTGCAGTGAAGAAGGAACAAAGAGATTCTGAGTGGGAAAATAGTGATTTGATGAAGTGTTGATGTCAGTGGAAGATAAAGAATTAAAGTAAAGATTGAAGAACACACAAGGATTCGATTGAGCAAAGATGGTTGCAAATTAACAAGTCATTTTTATTAATATTGATTACTAGCATTTGTAATAGTCAAATCTCTTAATAGAGTGGACTTAACAGTCTTATTGTAAAATTTTTGAGAAAGGTGACATCCAAAAAGAGTTTTTTAAGACCTCTAACAAGGTCACTCCTAATAAGATGAAGATCCTAATAGATCTAAGGTAAATCCCTTAACCAGGTCACACCTAACAATGTGTTTTGTAATGTTTAACCATATTGGCTCTTAACTGGGCATATTTCAGAAGAGTATATTTCTTACTGGGTGACAATTCCCATAGTGGTTTTTCCCAAAGTTGGGTTTCCATGTTAAATATATGTGTTATACATTTTGTGTGAATGAGTTACTGATTGATATAGTTTATTTATTGTTGTCGATAAATAGTGAACTTTGTTTCTACTGAGTAGTTACCGAGTTAATTAGAGAAAAGTTTTAAAGGTATTTTATGATCAGGATTATTGATTCACCCCCCCTCTCCGTAATCCAATAGAACTGGATATATATTTGTAGACTTCCTTGAAAAGATAAAATTCCTGAAGATGTAAGAACATGTGGCATTGAATATTGGATCAGGAACTCCTGTGTTACTTCTCATAGAAGGGACACACTAAAGCTGAAAGATAAAGAAACCGGTATAAAAGTTGAACATCCAAAACATTTTATAGATGGAATGCAAAGTGAATTGTTTGAAGCATTCAAGCAAGAATTTCTAGATATGAAAATAGGTCAGAGAATGTTTGAGATGTTGTGCCCTTGCTTTGTACACATAAATAAGGTTCGTGAAACTTGTTGTTGTCTAAATCATATTGAGTTTCATCTATACTTGCAATCATATAAAAAATTTATGGCAGTAATTTATCAAGATACTATCATCCTTAGAAGTACGACACAATTTGTGAAGTCCATTCTATGTGATATACTAGATGATTCAGATGATTAAAGTTTGAGCTAGGATTCATTATAATGTAGTTTTAGGGAGGGGATTCAATTTGGTTCAATGTCAAGATTAGGGTTTGATTTGGTTCAATATTCAATTAGGTTTAGTGTTAAGGTTAGAGTGTAATTTCTATAATGTTCAATTAGGCTTAGGGTTTAGGTTTAATTTTCCTAAGGGTTATAGTTTAATTTTTTTTTTATTCAATTAGGTTTATGGTTAGGAATCAATTTCGTCTAGTCTTAAGGTTAGGGTTCAATTTGGTTTAATATTCAATCAAGTTTAGGGTTAGAACTAAATTTGTTTGATGATAAATTAGGTTTAGGGTTGGGCATCAATTAGGTTTACTATTATGACCTTAGCATTCAATTTATTTTATTATTTTAATTCAACTTGGTATAAGGTTAGTGGTCATTTTCTATAATATTTATTTAGGTTTAGGATCATTAGGGTTAGGGTTCAACATGATGCCGATTTAGTTTAGGGTTAAGGTTTAATTTTGCTTAATCTTCAATAGGTTTAGGCTTAGGGTCCAATTTGGTTTAATGTAAGGGTTTCCAATCAACTTGGTACATGTATACTCATAAGATGATGCTAATTCTCTATTTGATTAATATTACATGAAGTGGGTGTATTTTGAGATAATGATATATTAGAATTTATGGTTTGCATTTGAGTCTCTTTGTGAATATGATGTCAATATTGGAAATTTTGTTCTATGTTTGTATGATGTGATAAGATGGACATGATACCTAGGTCGATGGATTTGATAATATGAGATGATAATTGATGCCTAGGTCACATTTCTACTGATATAACATTGAAAAATCTTTTTTAAACCATACATGAAAAATTAAACATTTGGTACTAATATAACATTAAAAATTATTTTTTAACCATATAATTACAAAAAACAATAAAATAAATGCTAAAAAGTGGGGGCTCTACCTCACACTCGGCCAATGTTGTCAAGCCCCCTTCTCTTTTCCGCTAGCCCTCACTGTGCAAATGAGGGGCTTAAACTGAGTTCCAAGGTTTTTATTAAGCGGGTGAGACTTGGTCAAGTACCTTTGGCCACATATGCGCCATTAAGATCTGATCGAATGCTACTTGGACGAGTATTGCTCGACCGAGTTTTGCTTGGCTGAATCCTCTGAGTTAGCCTCAACTATGAGAGGCAATTGTGCTTTTACCCTCCAAGTAGTCTAGTCTAACTTAGCCAAGGATAATGCAGTGGATAGTATGGTGTTTGACGGATTGTGGGTAAAGGCCTTGGAAAGTTACCAAGCCCATTATGTAAAATCTGAACGGAGATGGGATAACTAAATCTTATATTTGTATATTTTGTTCATTCATAATATAAAGTATGGATCATAGACCTTTAACCGAAAAAAATAAAAATATATTACTCCTACTAAAATGTCAAAAACATACTCTCTTATTAGAAAATTCTTACAACTAATACTAACAATTACTCAGCACTTATTACTATCATTATTTTTGCCATAAAAACAAAATTATTAAATTATTGTCTATATATATCTTCTTTTTTCTTGTTTTTTTGGTCTCGTCCATATTCCTAAATGAAGATTCCAGTCTTTATTCCACGTGCAAGCCATCCTCATTAAAAACATTTAATGCATTCATTCTCTACGTGTCGAATTTTGACGTGGATCGGTAGAATGGCTGAACATACTTCTATATTTTATTGTTTTCACAAGTTGATAAGAGTTTCATGGTTAATATGAATTCATTTATTTATTCATCCGTTCATTCTCGACGTGTCCAATTTTGACGTGGATCGGTGGAATGACTAAATATACTTCTATATTTTATTGTTTTCACAAGTTGACAGAATTTCATGGTTAATATGAATTCATTTATTGAACGGTTAAATACAATTAATACGACAATCGAATTAGTAAAACGATCTTTCTGCGTAGCCTCCTTGTCCACAAACTTACGGACTTCATCAAAAATAGTAGTAAAAAACACATGGACCATGTGCACTTAAACTCATTCAAACAATATTAAAAATTCACTAATAATTACGTGTATTGACACATGGCACGCCAATCTGGCAGTTCAGCGCCTCATTTATTTTAACAAAAAAAAACATTAATAGTAATAAGAATTCCTATGGTTCCCCTAAAATATCTATCATGTGGATATCAATGAAATATTATCATGTTGCCAGCAAGGGCGGACGAGGATCGCGTGGTTTAACGTTTGAATTCGATCTCTCTATAATTAATAATTATAGTGTCGCATACAAATTGCCTGCTTTATCCGGAATCCCATATTATAATATCCATTGTATTTCAATTTTTAATTAATTAATAATTACAATAAATCGTACATTCTCGGTGCTACATAGACGTTGCCCAATAAAAGGATTCCCTAACTGCAACTATTCTATTTTACTTCCCGAGGAAACTTCCGCATTGGTGCGCGTTCTGTCTTTTGACAGATCTTTGTAGAATTCGAATTATCCCTGTCCACTTATACGCCGCTAAAATTGCTCAGTCGTACGCACGCGGGGCAGGGCGTTGTGAACGACGTGATTTCGCAGAAAATTGAACGTCTATTGACGGGAGCCCGAGGCGTCCCGGCATACGTACGCCAGCGCATTTCACATGTTAACAATCATTGGTTTGTGTGCTCGAATGAGGAATTTTTATCCGCTATAACTGCAATTGGCGCCTTGCGATTAGTTATTTGGGAGTAATGGAGAATATGAGAGAGGAGGAATACAGGAGGAGCCTGCTGAGAGACGATGAAGGGCGCGGGCGGAGCTTTTGGGGAACTGTGCAGTCGCAGGCAATGGTGATGGGGCTGAACAGAAGAAATGTGGCGGTTGTATCGGGGCCCTTGGCGTGTGTTTTGGTGAACAGGTTTGTGGACATGGGGGATAAAAGCGGAGCTATGCTGGGAGCTCTGTGCTGGATTTTCATCTGGTGGATGACAGAGGCGGTGCCCATGGCGATCACATCGCTGGCGCCTCTCTATTTGTTTCCGCTCTTGGGCATCCAGAAGGCGGATTCTGTGGCGAAATCGTACATGAATGATGTGATAGCGCTGGTGATCGGGAGCTTCATGCTGGCGATTGCAGTGGAGGAGTATGGCATACACAGGCGCCTCGCACTGCACATGGTGGTTGCCTTCACCGGAAAAAAGGTGAGTCCGCCATTGCTGTTGCTCGGCTTCACCGGAGCTACGGCGTTTGTGAGCATGTGGATGCACAATGTGGCGGCCGCCGTCATGATGATGCCTGTCGCCACCGGATTTCTGGTTCGCCTCATGGGCGCCCATGAATCGTCTTCTTCTTCTTCTGCATCTGCTGCTGCTGTTGGGATTACTGTTTCTGAAAAGGTCTGCGAGGAAGATGGGTTGGTTCAACAAGAAGGGGAAATAATTCATCGGGATTTGGTAATGTTCTGCAAGGCAATTGTGCTGGGTGTGACATACGGCGCGGCCATTGGGGGCATGTCCACGCTCACGGGAACTGGTGTGAATTTGATTCTTGTGGGGATGTGGCAAAGCTATTTTCCTTCGGCGGAGCCCATTTCTTTTATGGAATGGTCTCTCTTCGCTTTTCCCATGGCTTGTGTGATGTTTCTGTTCCTCTGGGGGATTCTCTGTGTCTTGTACTGCTCTAAAACTTGTGCAAAATCTCTGTCAGGTTTTCTCGACAAGTCCCACCTCATGATGGAGCTCGACAGCCTAGGCAAGCTTAATTTTCTTTCTTTTGAATGCCTAATCAAGCTTAATTTTTTCTCTTCCTGATTGGTTCACTTAACGGGTTCATTGCCGATGGGATTGACATTGACAGGGCCAATGTATTTTGCGGAAAAGATGGTTCTCTCTCTCTTCTCGGTGAGTGATAAGGAGGGTTCTAACTTCTGCTTATATTTTGATGCCTGAAATTTCTCGATTTTGTGGTGACATAAATTTCATGTGGGGGTTTCGCCGGATACGCAGGTTCTGATAATATTGTGGATGACCAAGAGCATAACGGACAGTATTCCAGGATGGGGAGATCTCTTTCATGGATATCCCGGCGACGGAACTGCTAGCGTAATAAGCCCTCTCTTCTACATTCCACACTTTTATTTGCTTTAGTAAGCCTAGTTTCATCTCCTAATGAAACGGATATCTTGAACAGGTGATGATTGCAACACTCTTGTTTATCATTCCGAACAAGAAAGCAGCGGGTGAAAAGCTGATGAACTGGAATCAGTGCAAGAAGTTGCCCTGGAACATCATTCTGCTCCTTGGTGCAGGTATAACTTTTGTTGCCACTAAGGAATATTCTTTTTCTCCTGAAACTGTTCGTCCCAGATTTAATTAAGAAAAACGACAAGTGTCCGTCCTAAATTGGGAGTGGTCTCCAGTGCAAATAACCCGCATGCTATTGCTGACCTGTAATTTCGTTATCCAGTGGCCACTCCTTTGGATGATTATCTCTATTTTTTATTTATTAAAACAGTTAGCTTTATTCTTAAAACAATTATTTATTATTTTATATTATTATGCTGGCACCCCGCTATGTCCATCGCTTTTTCCTAGTCAATTACCAGCGGACATGTGAACCATTTATTATACATTATTGTGAGCAATAGAGAGGAGTAGTTTGTACTAAATGCATTATTGTGAAAATGACAAGTAATAGATTGAGAATAAAAACACGAAACCAAATGGATTTGTTTTGTTTTGTTTGGACTAATACAAAGAAAAGTGTCCTAGACATGAGCACCATTTATTATACATTATTGCGAACAATAAAGAGTAGTAGTTTGTACTAAATGCATTATTGTGAAAACGACAAATATTTTATTTTATGTTTGGATTAATATAAAGAAAAGTGGCATAATTTTTTAAGGTGGGGAAAACGTGTGGTGCAGGGTTTGCTATAGCAGACGGTGTGAGGAAAAGTGGATTGGCAGATCTGATGTCAAGGAACTTGGACTTTTTAGAATCAGTGCCATATCTTGCAATGGCCCCTGTTGTAGTTGTGTTATGCAGTACACTCACTGAATTCGCATCTAACAACGCAACGACAACGTTGTTTGTGCCATTACTTATACAGGTGGCATTGTCTATGCATCTTCATCCCCTGTTTCTGATGATTCCTGGTGCCATTGGAGCTCAGTATTCATATTTGCTGCCCACGGGAACTCCTTCCAATACTGTTGGATTTACAACGGGATACCTTGACATGAGTGACATGTTCAAGGTCGGAATTCCCCTCAAAATTGCAGGGATCGCCACCATATCCTTCTTCATGCCCACCCTTGGTACCTATGTTTCTTCAATTCCAGTTTCTTTCTCTCTTTTTTCTAATTTAAGAGGCAAAATTTGACAGGAGTCTGTATGACCATTTGCAGGAGCGTACGTGTTTGGAAGCAAGGCACTCGTGACATAGAGAGATTGGTTAAAACCTTTGTTCTTCTACGAAGTGGGACCGCCAAGGATTTCCATGTTTTTCCATCGATTTTGTTAGGTCCCCACCATGGTGTTACATCAGTTTAAACCAAACAAGAAATGTAATTAATTCTACAGCACTTAAATGTGAAAGGGCACCTAATATTCGTGGGAAAGATGAAACATATGTTCCAAGATCAAATTGAGTTCTAGGTGAAAAACTCTATTTGAAATCGTGGGTCATTCACTATGATCCACGTGACTCAATAAATTTATAAATATCATATTGTTTGGAAAAACATTGTCATTCACGATTCTTTGTTTTTAAATATAGGCGAAAGCCTTGGCCTCTTAAAAGAGCTTTCAATGTCACAATTATTAGAGTTATTCAAATACGAGTGTCCATCAAGCAAGGAATATAATTCTGCAGCATTTAGATGTCAAAAAGAACACGTAATCTTTGTGGGAAAGATGAAGTCTATTCCATGATCAAATTGAGCTCTATGAAGTATGTTCTATTATAATATTCCACGCCAAAAATTACCGATGTCTGGGCCACGGGCTTTGACGGAAAGCTCCAAGCGAATAAATATTGATTTAAAAAATATATTAGATGTCAAATACTGAATTACCTACTTTAAAATTAGTTATTCAAAATACAGCGTTGCATTCCAATCCTCAAGAATAAAAAGACGAAAATGTTGCAAATGCCACGTATATCATGTCATCGTTTCTTTAGAGACAAGTGGGTCCACCTTGCTAACATTCTCCACATGTACAATTTAATTTACGTTCCTAACGGAATTGTGAACGACGTGAGTTTACCAAGCTTTTGTAGAAATTTCTATTGGAAATTGAACCGTTAGCGACAAAATCCGTCTGTTGACGGAAGTTAGAAACGTCCTGGCATACGGAGACTAGCGTAATTCACATGGTATTCGTACATAATAATTGATTGCCGTGCCTAAATGAGTACTGTTTATTACCTGTAACTCCAATTGTCGTGTTGTGATTAATTAGAAGTAATGTAGAAATGCCATTCTCTGGTGTTTAAGTTTCTCGAAATAGCGCAAAATCGAAACGGTTGGGTGTGCTAGATGTGTAACATATGCGGCGGACGTAAAACCTTATAAGCCTTGTTTTTCAAAACTAGCAATTGTTACGTTCATTGTAATTTATATAAAATTCATTAAATTTAATGGTTCTGAACTAAAAAGTTTTTCATTGAAAATTCTATATAGTAAAAAAAAATATAGTTATTATTTATAAGTTTAATTACAATTATTTCGATAGCAATTATATTTCTTATTACTAGGGGAGATGACCTACTCGTCGCCAGGGATAACTTTAAGAAACTCTCTTTTAGGAAAAAGTGTAGACTCTTGGCAAATCATACATTATTTTACTAGGAAATTTGTTTTAATGCAGGCGAATTTTTTTTTCAAATCTATGATTTTTCATAGTTTTTATTGACGATTTTTTCCCCACTGAATGAGAATTTCATAAATTGCTAGCGAATAATTTTCTTTTGAAATAAAAAATTATAATATGAGGCGAATAATTTTTTTTTCAAGTAAAAAATAATAATATATGAGGTGACTAATTTTCTTTTCAAGTAAATAATAATAATATATGAGGCGAATGATTTTTTTTTGAAGGGTAAAATTTTTTTTTCTATTGGCGAATTTTATGTACCGTTTGAAAATTTATTTATTTTATTAGCTAATCGTTCGTTAATTATGGCAAAAAAATATATTTTGTTGGCGATTTTCAAAAGATGGAAAATATTTTGTTATAATACCTTAGACTAACATACCTAACATACATACATTATTTTATAATGTTAAATATATTATTTGATACCCTCCGATGATCCAAGATCAATGGCCGAAGTTTAATTTCGGCCCGAATTTCTTGAAGGAAACAAAGTTGTGGAGGAAGTCACCGGAATGTTGACACGTATCAAAGAAGGGTTACTTGTTTGCAGACTATAGTGTACATGTGTTGGTATCGATATTCACGGTTCTATTACTATAGTGCAACTTGTAACCTTTTAAATCGGTAAGCAATAAATGTCTTGTTAGTGACAAGCGACATTCTTTAACTTGTCATGCAGAGTAGACACGCACCACTTCCAACTTCGTACAGACGCTATAACCAATATCTGACATTTTTTATTTTTATGGGAAAGATTTACTGCCAGATATGAAAGATTAAGGATAAAATATTAATTTCTCACACGCATGCATTTAGGGGAAAGATTTACATGAAAGATTTAGAGGCATGTTAAGGACAATGGATTTAATACCATTAAAGACAGAATAATTTATTGCTAAGTAACGATCCAGAATTCAAGGGCTATTAATAAACGATCTATCTTCATTATTCATCGATTCGTCTTTGGCGTTTTCTAGATAATTTGTTTGTTTAGGGTCTGCAGTTTATAGTTTGCAAATAATTTGTTTTTAAGTTTTCTGTAATTTACTGTTTCAGATGGACACTCCAATTAGACTTATATGCACATCTGAGGAGGCCCAGAAGGCCTTTCTGGGTTCCTTTACTGATGAAGCATTAGAATCTATTTGTAAGGAGGGTGGGCCTTTGGTTATAGAGGCTGTGAAAATGGTGTTGGGCCGAGAGTTTCAGAACAATAAAGATAGGCACCGGGTCAACACGGACATTACATCCCATTTTTTGACATCTCTTCTCGACCTCACAGGAGAGAAGGTGGAGATGTTAATGCTACTGAAGAGGGTTTTTTAAGAAGAGTACTTGGGGGACAATGTTAATGTTGTCGTGTTCACAAAAATAGGGGTGGGGATCCCTTGGGCAAGTGAAATACCCAAGCTTCTCCTCCCAGGCTAGAATGTGGCCATGCAACCTTTTCTTTTGGGCCTCAATGCTAGGCAGTATAAGCGCCATAGGAAATTGGCCCTGATTGCTAGGGATTTCCTTCAAAAGTGGTTTTCCCTTGACGAAGAGGAGGTTGAGGCAGGGCAATTCGGGTGGCTCGATGAATTCGCGCAGATAATCATCTCTCGTGAATTCTACTTAGATGGAGCCGAAGGCCAAAATCAGTAGAGGACTACTATTGATTTTTTTGATAAAAAGTTTATGGTTTTTTCTTGTTTATAGTGTGTTTCTTTTTGTAGTATTTACTATTGTACTGGAAGTAGACACTGGACTACTAGTGGTTTTTGTTTTATAAAAACATACCTCATTTTTTTGTTTTTTTTGTTTATAGTAGGTTCCTCTTTGTTCTAGAAGTGGAACTGAACAATGTTTATGTAATTATAATTTTATGAAAAGAAAACAATGAAAATTTCTCTCATTTCAATCTGTACAAAAAATGGTTCTTAGACTTCTCTGTCACTGTGATTGCAATATTTAAATTAGTTGCTTTATGATTTATGTACGTATTAGATATGTATGATGTATCACAGTTGTACAATGTAGACAGTTATAGTTAATAAAATAAATATCTTATCAGTTATCACTGAGTACTAACATTAAGTTTGGGTAATGTTACCTGTCAAAATTCACACACTCATACATTTAATATGAAAGATTTATAGAATTTTGAAGGACAAATGAATTAATAAGGTTAGAGAAAGAATTTATGGTATTCTAATTATAATGTATGAGAATTATATGTGAATCTGTGATTATAATTATCAACGTTAAAGTTATAATCTAAATCAATAAAAAATATCATATTAACTTTAAGAATACTATATAATCAATTTGACAAACAAATGAATTAATAAGGTTAGAGAAAGAATTTATTGTTTTCTAATTTTAAGGTATGATAATTATATGTGATTATAATTATCAATGTTAAAGTTATAATCAATAAAAAATATCATTTTAACATTAAGTATACTATTTAATCAATAAAAAATATTACTTTAACTCATGTTTGGGAGACCTAGCGAGTTAGCGACCACAGAAATCTCGTTATCTGTAAACACTAACCTTGGTCCTTAACTCCAACCTCTGAAATTTATTAGAATTTAATATTATTAAAAAAATAGTGCATTTTGAATTTGATTGGCTAAAATTGTTACCATTCAATTAAATAACTTTAATTGTTATTAACTTATTATCCATTATTAATTAATATTTATAAAGGAAAAAATAACATTATAACATTTAACAATGTCCATTGCAAATAACTACCGTTGGATGAGCACAAATCGACAATGTATGATGGACTTCGGGATGAAAGGGAAAAGCAACCCCATCTTTTGAAACCCGTTCCGGAATCATAACACGTGTCGACCGTCAAGTGAGTGGTGACTAGGTGAGTTAATGGGACCCACGGGGGCCCTGGGACCCACGGGGGCCCGAGGCCACTAGTACCACAAGCACACAACGCCATTATGACCATTGGATTATTGTAGGTCAATGACCGAAGTTGTATTTCAGGATGAAAGGGAAAAAGAAACCCCATCTTTTGAAACCCGTTCCGAAATCATGACACGTGTCACTAAACATGTAAGAGTCTTATGTTCCACTCGCAGTCTCGCATGGTCCTACCAACAATGCCATTTGATGATGACGTGACACGTCTGACTTGATCGTCAAGTGAGTGGTGACTAGGTGAGTTAATGGGACCCACGGCCACAGAAGCCATGGCCACTAGTACCACAGGCAAACAACACCATTATGACCGTTGGATTATTGTAGATCAATGACCGAAGTTGAATTTCAGAATGAAAGGGAAAAGCAATGCCATCTTTTCAAACCCCTTCCGGAATCATGACACATGTCACTAAACACGTAAGACATTCCACTCGCAGTCTCGCATGGTCCTACCAACAATGTAATTTGATGATGACGTGACACGTTTGACTCATAGTCATGAGGTGAGTCAACCGTCAGATGAGTGGTGACAACTCTAGATTGTACAATTTTGGATCTTTAAGTTTCACTTTCCAGTAGTCTGCGGATTTAGAAAAGGTTTACGGATTCTAAATTTCTATGTTGAGGAAAGCAAGTGCAACAAAGTCTCTCAGCTGAAGCTCTGTAACTTGTTCCTAATCAAAGTCTGCAAAAATCGAAGCTAAGGGTAATGGGTAACTACTAAAATCCTAAACACGTAGGTCCCGCATTTTAAATTTTTCAAATCTCTTGATTTACAACTTTACTATTTATATTATAGAAAAAAACTATCCTGTTACTTGTTAGGGTTTAATTTTGATTCTTGAATCACCCTTGTAAATTGTAAGCTTGTAGGTTGTAGCTATGTATAAATATTTGAATTTTCCTACGAGTAAATAGTGATACCGATTTAGGTTACCACTTACCAGCTTACCACAATGAGAAAAACAATTATCAAGAATAAGACTATGAGTAAAAAGACAAGTCAGATAATAGAATTCCACAATTTGCTTAAAAAATCAGGTTTCATGGATGTATTCCATGATATTTATGATCTTGTTATTCGTGGAAATAAGGGAATAATGGAAATTAGATTTGCAATTGAAAACAAGTGGAACGATCTAAATAAGGGCTCAAGATTTTCTTCATTTAACCCAAAGGTAAATGCAACAGCAAATAAAATTGCATCGTGGAATGTTGGGTCGGCAAGCATGGCGTTACCTCAAGTATTCCCTTGCCCAGAAATTGTCATGGTCTACGCTGAAAATTATGATAAAAATAAAAAAACAATTGTGAATAAAAATACTCAGGAGGAAATTTTGTCCATAACTGAGAGTGAATTTGCTAGTTTGTTGAACCTAGGGTTTGAACAACAAAACTCAAATGTGCAAATTGACCTAAGAAAGTTGGTAGAGGATTATGAAAAAATAGATGCAACATAGAGAGATTCTTATATCAGAGGATTAACAATTACAAACGGTTCAAGCCCGAGTCTAGATCATAGGCCTCCTTATGATTATGAAATTTTTGTGCCATGGGTTCAAGACAATATTTCCTTGCTAGCATTTTGTTTGGGATTGGATAGTAACAAAGAAGTGGGTGCCAACATTCTTGAAATGCTTTTTCATATTCATTTTGAAAAAGAACTAGTAAAATATTGTTTTATTGAGCACATTGTTCGTTGCATGCAAGAACAATTACTAATGATTAAAACAGGTTCACATAAGACATTTAGATTCACAACCTACTTGTGCTATCTTCTCTTAGCAAAGCATCATGCAATATTTCAAACAAATAATCTTTGCAATCAGGGCCAAAATCTAATCTATGAGTTGACACCTCAGATAAGAATGATTGATAACAGAAGGAACTACAACAATTTTATAGACTTATTTTTGGCACCAATGTATGATAAAATTACAGGCACTCCAATGCCTAGATTACCTGCTACTTGTAGAGATTTAATTCAAGTTGGAAGTAAAATACAATTGGCTGACTGCTACTTCATGGAAGAGTACACAGTGTTAAGGTTTTACGGTTCAGTAGTAGAACCCTACAAACTTCCAATACATGTCAAAAAGAGGGTATTTGCATTGGAATATGTACGATAGATGGAGAGCACAGATGTACTCTTTAGTGGTCAGCAAAAGAAAATGATATTTCCTTCCTCGCCTTTCTCATTTGGAGGGTTCACATTGTTAGATTAGGTGAAATACTAATCTCCCAAGAACACCTGCATGCATAACCCTGTCACATGGAAGAAGCAAAGCACAGAAGCAAGAAAAATCATGGAGGCCAAAAAGCCAGAGACAATCTTGGAATACAATTGCTCTTTACATGTCCATAAGATGTCTCTGGCTTTTTGGCCTCCATAGATTTTTCTTGCTTCTATTCTTTTCTTCTTCCATGTGACAGGGTTATGCATGCAAGTGTTCTTGGGAGATTAGTTTTTCACCTAATCTAACACACATTTGAGAGAAGATGATTCAAAGTGGCATAAGCCTTTTTTACAAATTTTCGCTTTGATGTTGACAGTCACTGGCAGTATGATCAACTCAACATAATTGGAACAAAGCTTAGAGAGAATGGGAACTCTACAAGCAAATGTCAACATGAAAGTATGTCATTGATTGAAAAATTTAAAAACATAGATTCCTGGGAGGAGGTCAAAAAAGAGATGGAGAAATATGCTGCTGAAAATAATATGTCAATACAAGAATTGTCATCACAAATTATGACATTGAACAAATGGAAGGGAAAAGTGCAGGCCATGAGTATGACATCGTCCAATTTCTACCAGAAAGCTGCTCAACTATCTACAAATTCTATTCCAAAAAAGCTAATGAATGAATTTATTGATGATAATTGGACTCGAACCAAAATTTCTAATTTTTGGGAAATGAAGAAGAATCTCGGTGAGCCAAAAACCTCTGCAGATCTTTATGACGTGGAAGAGGATACAAATTTTAACGAATTATGGAATAAGGAGCATCCAGCTGAAGCATATCCAGATGACGATGACCAGGATTCTGTGAATCCCACATCCAGCGTGAATCCCACATCCAGTACAGTATATTCAATTAGTAGAGGAGTTGATGCCTCCAAAAAAGATCAATATACCAAAGGGGCAGATATTATAGAAAAAATGGGCTACCAAGGTTTTGGTGGTTTGGGTCCTACTCGACAAGGGATTTGGTCTTTACCTGACCCAGCAGCTCCACCAAAACATGGTGAGAAACTAGGCCTTGGGCTTGGAGTTCAATCATCAAAATCATCAACTTAGTCAATTCCATTTCTTGAATCAATTGCCACTCCCACAGCTGTGGATATCATGGGTACAACTAAAACTAGTGGTTCGAAAAGGACATGACAGACAGACACGAAAATAATTGTTCCCAGAGATCAAGGTAGTGTAAAGAAGAAAAAGGTTTTGACAAGTATTGGTACAACAATGCCAATGGTGACTGGGACTCCAACAATTGCCCAACCTTCAGGACAAAACCCTCAGGTTTAGAACAATCTAAAAACTCCACTTGTAATGGGTCAAGGTGTTGCTAATCCTCATGGTGTAATTAGCACCACCACAGGCAACATAGGTGGAAGCTCCTACATCAGTGCAAGTGCTATTTCACCATTCAAACATTCAATTGTGTCACAAAATCTTAATTTTTTTCACAATGATTTTGTAACTAACTATGAACAATAAAAAAATAGGAATAGACAACATAGTAAGACAATGAAGATGGAAGCAGTTGCTGCTGCTCGTGAGGCAGAACCTGCAACTGTGTGTGTCAATTTTGTACCTATCTATAAACACAACACTTCAGTAAAATATTAGAGGTAAGCAAAAATCAAAATCGTGCAGTGAAATAGAAACTAATCTAACTAGGCGATTTACTGTCTTCTAGTAGATGTGAGTATGATATTCTCAGATTGGACCGAGATCAGTGACCTTGATGACACCTAAACAAAAGATTTGAATGCAAAATCTAGATATGAGATGAATGCAAATTAATCTATATTTTTGGATTTTTCTATGCAATAAGATGAAATAAACTAATATGAGTCTATTCTATATGAGAAGTTGATATGACATGCAATTAATCTAACAATGATATGCTAAATGATATGAATGTTCAAAACAATGAAAATCACACAACAACTTTGATTCGCAAAGATTGATTCTTCGATCACCAATTCGCCAGTGTGAGGATGCAATTCATGGATTTGATCAATAATGGAGCTGAGGCCTTAATTTATAGAAATCTAGGACTTTGGAGGTGCATGGAAAAAAGCCATAAATCACTCTTGATAAACTCAGGTTGATTTTTGAGTTATCAAGAATTTAAAGATAGATTAACTCACAAAATCATGCAAATCAGCTTTCAACTCAAAAGGGAGTTGAGTTGATTTTTAAAACAACTTGAATTGATTTTCTGATTTAAAGTTTAACTATTTTTTTGGATGTGCATAATTAATATGAATTAATTTAATAAATAAAGTGATTTATCCTCAACTTAACTGATTTTAAAAATAAAATAATTGATTTATGGATTAATCAATTATTAAATCAAACTTTTATTCAAAAACTATATTATTAAATTTGACAATTGACATTAATTAATTAAATAAGAATTTAATCAATTAGTCATAGGATATTTTGATTTATTGTCAAAATGAAATAATATAATTTGTAGGAATGAATATAATATAATATAATTAAATAATTAAGTGGCAGTATTAAATGTAATTAATTAAATATTTAGAATATTTAATTAATCAAACTTTACGATAAATAGGATTTTATCGTCAAATAATCATTGAATCAAGGATAATTAGATAATTTAGGAATAAGAAGTATTCCCCGATGCAGAATTTTGGATAATCAATTAAGATTCGATAATGTGTCGATGTGCCTTAGGTTAGGACTTTGATGTCGATTTCATTCGATGTGTCGATATAGGAGATTAATGAACCTATAGCCCATTTTTGGGGTATTACATTTTGCCCCTCTTTGAATTGATGTGCGAAGCGCAGTGGTTCAAAGATAGTCTATGTATGATGTTGAAACTGATGTTTGAAATTGAAATTGATATGAAATAGAAACTGATTGAAATTGATATGAAGATATTAGGTCCTGAACGACCAAATATAATGTTAACTATAACAATAGTGAACCGATGATTACGAAAAAGTGTCAATACATCTGATTTTGAACCTTATGATTGCGAAGAAGTGAGTGATCGATTCCAGATGTGATTGTCGATAAGAATCACATTGGTATCACATCTGAACCCTTCAGTTATGAAGAACCAAGGAAATAACACTAATGAACCGATGGTTACAAAAAAATGATACAGTTTACAAGATTAGGAGAATACCAGATTGATATGGATCTCGATGAAGCTGACATGCCCCAAGCGATGATTGATTTGCCCCAAGCAATGAGGCCTTTTTGATGAATCAGCAACTAGACCTGGTTGTTGTCTTGATTACTGAGGAAAGATATGATTTCAAATTTAGATTATAGACTTTGAATGATGTGCAATACCATGCCCCCTTCGGGATAAAAATTGAAATCTGACAAGAAAAGTCAACATTGTAGTTTGAGAAGCATGTTAATTGATTTGAAAAGTGGTTAAACACGTTCGAGAACACATTTTGCATCATTTGGAGGTCCACAAGACCAAGTTTGGCCAGGTGAAGGGTAAAAGCACAATCAGGTGTCACCTTTTAGGCTAATTTATCAGCACAACTGAATTTTAGTATTTCTAACTAAAAATTAATTTTGGTCAAATATATGGTCTAGCTAGATTCATTCTAGCTAAGTTAGATAAGTGCTTTAACTTTTCCAATTGAAAATATCTATTAAATGCATGTTTTATACCAATTTGGGTCCAATTACCATAAAATAAAATTATTTTAAAAAAGTGGCATTTCAATAACTCCTAATCTTTTTAATGATATTTTAAAAAAATAAAATACCCTTTTGTAGAGATCAGAGTCAAGAATATCATAATATAGATTTTATAGTGTTTTAATTAGACATAGTTTATTGTAATTAAAAAATATTACAAGTAGGTATTTTAACAGTCAAGGAGATGTTGATTTGGAGAAAGAAAAAAATAGTAAATCATATTAAATAATTATAAAAAATATATGGTGCACTAGAGGAGAGAATCCTCTTCAAGAGTATATATTTTTTTATTTTATTGGGATAGATTTGTTATGAAAAATATGTTGCAAGATGAAAACTATCGATTTCAATGAGTTGGAATGTGAACTATTATAAAAAAGAAAATATAGGTCAAAAATAAATTTTTATTTCTTCATGCACTAGCTATATATGTCATCTATGACATATTTTGAAATTAGGAGAAAAAAAGTTTATTTACATATAATTTTTGGTGGGAACTAGACCCCTAATTTTCAGCAACTGAAAAATCATCTTTAAAAATTAAAAAAATATATCAATTATTATTCAAAAAAATTATTAAAAATATTAATCATAAAATTCATCCATTTTATCACATTTAATTAGTTTACATCATCTTCAAATTCTAAACATAAATATCATTTCTATACTATTAAAGTTGAACAACTTTGATTTTGTTAGCCTTTTCCTTTGTAAAAGGGTGACAACTTATTGTGCTTTTACCTTGAAACCATGAGTTGACCATAGTTGACCAAGTTGAAATCTTGATAGTTTGATGTAAGATAATCAGTTAAGTTGAATTTTAGATTTCTTTGATGATTAAAGGTTGATTATGCAAGTAGTGAATAATATAAACGATCTCAGATTTTGATTTTGATCTCGAAAAAAGATTCTACTTGTTTCGTTGGAGGAACCTTCATGTGAGATTCAACTCTTATGATATGTTTTTAGCATTTTTGAAGAATTGTTTATGCATTTAAGTTTAATTCAATAATTTGTGAGATCATGCAATCATGCAAAGTGCAAAATGAAATGCAAACCTAGGACCTAGGACCTAGTCACTGATCATGTGTCGATTTGTTATCATCATTGAACTTTTTAGGTAACTGGATAAATCAATACAATGCCCACTAGTTATGAAACCATAGACATATGAATATCGATTTGTATGCACAGGAATCAATACAACACCCACTAGTTAAGCAACCATGGACATATGAATATTGATTTTATTTTCAGAATGTTAGATTAGATATAAGCACCAAGGCACAAACGCTAGGATGACCTAAATATCATGTCTATTTTGTTATAGCAATTTGTATAAGTATCAGAACATAAACGTTGTGATGACCTAAATACGCCTTATGTTACAAACATATCAAGCAATCAAGAGATCATTTTAAATCCAATGTGAATTACCCGTAGTGACCTTTTATCGTTCACATCCTTAGGTAAGATCGCATTTCACAATAGGAGAAAGAACTCACTCAAAAAAAAAAAAAAAAAGAGACAATAGTTAGATCAAACTTCCTTGAATTTTTTGGGTATCAATGGTCGAGGTACTCATGGCCATCCAATTCGAGATAGAGGCTCTTACAGATAGACACCATTTCAATCCAGAATTTTCAAAGTTGTTAGATTTTCACATACAAGCAAAAAACAAAAAAAAAAGATTATGCCCCTAGTCATCACTCTCTAAATCCTATAAAGGACATCATCGAAGAGCTCGAGTGGACACAATATGCAAAAATCTCAATGCGAATCAGTAAGCATACAAGGAGATAAAAGCATGTAAAAATCATAGATTATTTTCAGTTTGTGTTTGATGTTTGATTGCCTTATTGTAGATGCAAAATCCTTTCTAGAGACGAGACTGACTGACTAACTCGGATGAAGCTTCAAAGGACTCTGACTGGATATGATACATCTAAGATACATTGGAGGCCATATCATATGACTTTGATTGCCCCCAAGTTTGAACATTGATAAGATACAAATGTTTTAGCTGATTGGTGTACATACCGACTTATTGAAAATGGGAAAGCAGGAACAAACCGGGAGATATGTACAAACTAAAGCAAGACTAAAAGCTGGGAAAGACCAAGATTGCACTGATAGATGGAGCATTTTAAACAAGTGGAACCCATTGTACACACAAAAGTAGTGCACTTTTATGGATCCTTACAATCAAGAACACTCAAGAATGAGGCCTCAAAAATCGATCCATAGCTCTTTATGTATGGAGTTGCAAGATTATGAATTTGCTCTTAGCTAGAGCTATTGAGCTTGTGACCTTGCTAGTCAACCATACAATGAGAGATTCAAATGAGGATAAGGGCAAGAGTGCCAATATCCCAAAAAATCACTATGAAAATGCAATGCAAACTAGATTAAAGATGAAGATGCAAGCTAAGCTAAATGATAACAATGCAATGCTTGAAAGGAAATCTAATTTATGAAAGTAAAGTGCCAACTAAACTATGAAAGAGAAAGTACAAGTTTTACAATCCCTCCTAATTAAGCTATGTGAAGCTAATCTATTGCATAAAAGAAAACTAAGCTATGAAATGAAGCTATGGATGCTAAGATAATGCAAGAAATGAAGTCTAAACTATGAAGCAATGAGGAAATCCAAGAAGAGCTTGATGTAGCAATGATCTCCAAAAGCTCCAAATGCACCTAGAAAACTTGTAGCATAACAATGACATGTAAAAGATAGATATGCAAGTGAGGAAGAGAGCTCTTCTTTTATAGAAAATAAAAAAGAATGGACCATGGATATTAAGAGGCAAAAGACTTAATCAATGGTGGAGAAAAATGGAAGCTTGATCCTTGTGCACAAATATCCTCCAATAGGAAAATAGGAGTTGACTTTTGTGTCCATATGAGACAAAAAGTACTTTTTCCTTTTTTATAAAATAAGAATGATGCTTTATTTGTGCAACATAGGATAAGAGGAAAAAGGGGGGCTTTTTTATTTAATAAAAAGGGAGGAAATATTCTTTTTAAGTAAATAAAAGCTTAGGATAAAATGGTTAGCCCAAGGCAAATAATAAAAAATGATAGAATATGATTTGATCAAGGAAATTGATATTGTTGAAAAATATTGATTATTGATAAAACTGATTCAGGATTGATAAATCAAATAAATAGGGCCCAAAGTCTAGGCGACCATTTTAGTGTGCATACATTTGCCCCTCTTTGACTACTGTGTGATCGATTTGGGAACACATGTAGTCAAAGAATGAAGTTGAAATGTGAGATTGATTTGGGATCACATTCAAAGTAAGAGATAAGAATCTCAAATTTGAGCAAAAGCTCACAAAAGATGTCTGAATCAAAAGAATCAAAGATAAAATCTAATAGATACTGCCCCCTCGGAATCGAAATCGAAATCAGGTAGAGAGGAACAACAAACTGATAAAGATTTGATCAAATCATAATAAATCAAAATCGAGAAGAAGGTCAATAGGATAACCATTAGGCAATGAAAACATGCCCCAGTGAGGATGTAGAAGAATAGAAATAGGAGACTAGAAATAGAGTGAATGAAAGACTAGAAAATTTGAGAGACATGGAAGGAAGAAATTCTACCAAAAATCAAATTATGTCTCAAAAAGTCAGTCAACTGCTCAGAAGAAGGGGGAAAATTTGAAAATGCAACTTAGATTTTGATTTTGAGTCCGAAAATGGATAGAAAATGATATGATATGAAAGACCAGAAATGAAAGATATGATCAAGAAGAATCAGAAAATGAGCACAATTGACCAACTAGTCTGTAGATGATAAAAAGGAGAGCTCTCTCCATATGCAAGATGCAAAACTAAACTAACATGAACCTAAGAATACAAGCTACTATGAAAGTGGTTGACTTGCAAGGTCACAATGCTTATAGACATCTAATTATCATCATCGAGCTTTATTGGTAGCGTCATAAGATCATACAATGCACACTAGTATGACTATGTGAATATGAATATGATCTGTATCAGATAGAAATGTGGAAATCTCATCTAGGCATCAAAGATATGTAGGTCAAGATGACTAGTATAGTGAGATCACCTAAGTTTGATATGGCGAGATTATGCTTGTATCAAGACACATGAAAGTCAGGATAACTAGAAGCATGCACTCGCAAAACAGTCAAGGATAATACCTTGTCAATCCATAGTGTCAAGTAAGACCAGCATAAATGCTCATGACAGGTAGGACGAACAAAATATACCCACAAGCAGATAAAGAAATAAAACATGTTCTCATTCCCTCAGTCTTCTAGCTATGCATCATCGAAAACTTCTCAAGGAGAGACCACTCATCAAAGAAATCCTCATAGACAGCACACAAAGAAAAATAAAGTCAACATATCTCAACAAGTTGATTGTTTAAGTACGTATGTGTTGGTCATAGAGTCAGACTCTGGTTATCACATCTACTAATGAGAAATATCACATCATACTTAGACTATTGGGAAAGACATCTGATAAGTGTTAAGAAACACTCAACGCAAGGGTAGTGTTAAAAAACACTGTTTGGGGTGGTGTTGAAAAACACCTGTTGTGAAATGCCCCAAGAGACAAACACACCTAAAGGACCAATGTTAACAGTTATGCCCCCTAGACAAAGATAAAGACCAATTTCAGACCAAGTCAAATAAGGTTAAGACATGACGGAGAAAGGTTCAATGTCGAGGACGCATGATAAGAGACAAGGGTGCAAAGGCCTCAAGTAGTGCTTGTTTCCAAGTTTTCACCACTTGGATTTTATTGCAATTTTTTTTTTGTTTCATTTTTTTTGAATTTTTGCTACCAAGGCACTTGTTTCTAGGTTTTCACCAAGGCGCTTTTTCTATTTTTTTGCTATTTTTAAATTTTTTTATATTTTTTTTTAGGACTTTTTATGCTTTTAAAAAATTTTCAGCATCATATATAAATTTTTTTGGTATTTTTTTAGGATCAATAAATATGTACAAAGGATGCCCCCAGACAGAATAGACATCAAACTCTTTAAGCAAGATCACATCGTGTAGTCCCAATGTCTAAGAAGGTGGAGAACAAGAGGGATTAGCAAGCTGGTGGAAGACAAGAGAATGAAGGAGAATGAAGCGAAGAAATCCTCAAAGGCAAACTCCTCAAGAGTAGCCAAGCTAGGGAAATTTTTTTTCATGAAAAGCATATTGGACAAGCAATGAAAGGCCAACATGGGATAAACCACAAAAGCGCAATGTAAGAGCACGAAAGGATGCAGTCCAAAGAGGGTAGACATGTCAAGAGACTTCATAGTATCGTATTTTACTCTTTTTATTAGATCAAGACCAAGGGGAAGAGGATAGCGATAGGCTAGAATGAATGAAAGAAAATAAAAATGAAGGCTAAACATGACTCGAATGAAAGAAAGATCATCGTAAGATAGCTCACAAGATAGCCCATTGTTCGCGTATAGGTCAACATTGCCAAGATCAAAGAGAGAAGACTGAATGGATGAAATATGTAAAAGAACTACGCATGATGCCTGATTACCAAGTTTTCATCATGGTACTTATCCAAGGCACCACAAAAGAGTGGTTTTCACCATAGGATGAATTTATTTCTCTTTACTTTTGCTACCAAGGTGCCTATTTCCAGATTTTCACCAAGGCACATTTTTTATTTTTTTCATTTTTTTTTGCTTTCTTTTTTATTTTTTTTAAATTTTTTTTTTTGGAAGAAGGCAAGCTTTTTAGATAATGCTCCTTGAAAGGATAAACCATGATATGCCAAGGATTCAAAATGATATATTCAAAGATGCTGATAGGGAAAGGAAGATGGAAGAGAAAAATGGAAGATAAGGTTTTATGCAAAGCGAGCAAGGTTGGAAGATATGAGGAATAGGAAAATGAGGAAAAATGATAGAAGGTAGAAAGATAATGAATGAAAGGATTGTGAAAGGGTAGATGAAAAAGAAGGCAAGATCAACATCAACACACACCTTGAAGGGTGGCGAGAGGGTGGAGGAAACTTGAATGAAAGAATTCGTGAAGGAATATGGTGAATATTTAGTAGAGGTTGCGGTTTAGGCCCATGGAATGGAAGAATGTTTTTGGAAGAAGATGAACTGGAAGCCTTTGGAAGCTTGAATGTCAACTTCACTTTTTGTTCAACATCATACTCTTTCAAGAGAGATTTTGGAATCCATATAGACTTAGGTTTTTTATTATTTTTTGATGATTTAGAGAGAATATCTTCAATGATGGATTTTGGAACCCATACTTGTCTTGTAGTTTTCTTCTTAGATATCTCTTTTGACTTTATGCCTCCATGTCGATTAGAGGAGACATGGTGATCTTTTCTTGATGGATTCTTGTATTGCTTCTTTTTCTTGTATTGAACATTCAAGTTATTTCCAAAAGACTTGAGACTTATGGAGGAAGAAGGATAATATGACTGGTTTAGATGGGTGGGTGAATGAAAAGGATTCAAGGGTATGCATCTATGTTGATCTTGAGGAAAGATAGGAGATGGAAAGATGTAAGGACCCAAGATGGATGACGAATTAGGAGAGTTAGGAGGTGAAAGTGAAGGGACATAAGGACCCAAGATGGAAGGAAGACATGAAGCCCTTAGTATTGGTGGAGGAGGTCCAAGGATAGATGTGGAAGATACAAAAGAATAATCAATAAGTTCATCAACATCTATATGACAACCAAGGACATCAGTATCTTTAGAGTGAGCATTAGAGTTTTCAATAGGATCATGCCCATCTTGAATAGGAGCACCTTCTTTGATAGGATCATTCAAAGCTTGCGAAGACTTAGGAAGAGTAGAAAGCGGAAGTGAACATGGAGTGGTAGAACAAGAAGATGGAAGACTTTGATCTTGACAAGTAGCTTTGGATAGCATAAGCGTATCATTTTTTTCTTGATTTTCAATAAGCTTAACATTGGAAGTAACAACACCATTTTCAATAACCTTAATGGAAGTATCATCTTTGGAAAGCGCAAGTGTAGTAAGGTTATTTTGATTGTTAATAAGCTCAACGGTGTAAGTGGTAGCTTGATCTTGCTTAGGAGATGGTGGAATGAATGCAGAAGAGTGTAAAGAATCAAAAGAACCATGAAATGGAGAAGATACATCATGAAGAGAATTAGATGATATGGAGGGTTCCTGATCTTGATCTTTATTTATATTTTTTTCTTTATCATTTTTAGAGTCCTCTTGACATGGATCCACTTCTACGGACAAGGAAGCAGGTTGGGATTGTATGGAAGACTTTGGAGGAGATGCTGAAGAATTAGCTGAAGTAGGCAGTATAGCAGACGAAGGCTTAAGATCTTTTGATTTAGCATCATTAGAAGTATTTGCAGCAAATTGAAGGTGAGCTTGAGTTTCTTTAAGAGGTAGCTCTTGAGGATAACTATAGGGAACCGCATGGAAAGCTTTAGGATCTTTGTTGGATGAAAGATTTATGAAAGATTTGGAAGACTCAGAAGCTTTAGGAAGTGTGTGGGCATTGGAGGAAGTAGAGGATGGAAGGGAACCATCACAAGACAAAGGTTGAATATTAACATGATCTTGCTTGAGAGCGCAACCTTTATTTTCAGCATGAGAACTTTTAGAGGAGAGATTCTTTTGACGTTTGAAATCAGTACGGTAGATTTTCTCTTCCTCAGTAAGAATATTGTATTGTTCACAAAAATCATCAAAGAATTCTTCAAATTTAGAGTCATATGGATCACCATCACAGTCTACCCAATATGACTCCCCCTTAGAAATCACAAGTGTACCACGAGGATGATGCTTGGGAATAGAAGTTTCATGGGCATCACTACATTTTCCATCATCATAGTCATCATAGTCATCATAAGTGGGTGTGTCACTCTTTATGGAAGAGACATCACAAGGACTATCACATTGCTCTTTATGGTATGTCTTCTGAAGAGAAGTAAGACTCTTGGGAGAAGTAGAAGAAGAACGAGATCGTGAAGAAGAGGAAATTGAAGACTTAGTGGAAGAAGAAGACTTGGATAATGAAGAATGTGAATAATGTTTAGAAGAGTCATGATAAGATTTGGAAGATGAGGAATGTGAAAAATGAGATGATGAAGAATGTTTAGAAGAAGGAGGTTGTGATATGATCATGTCTATGATCCTAGCAAAGGCATTTGATTTAATCATCTTTTCCTTTATTTTTTTCATAAATTTATCACCCATGAGATATTTGGAAGAACTATTGGAGGAATAAAGATACTCTTCAAATTGAGCAATGAGTTCAAGATCATCTATTCTCAAGAGAGATTCCTTAACAAGATAGTTGAAATTCATGGTTCTAGAAAAGGAGGAATCAATCATGGAAGAAATGAATAGATGAATAGAAGAAATTAGACTAGATAATAAGAGGAAAAGAATCAAGAAGAAGAAGAATTTCCCATGGGAATAGAAGATTTTAGAAGAACATGGGAAATGGAGAAGAAAGAAGAAGACTAAGATTCATCTTATGCAATTGATACCATAACGTTCATTGAGATGTTGAGCAACATGACAATATTGAGGATCTGAGATCTTGACTGACCAAGGAAGACCAAGCTTCTAAGGAGAACTCACTATAGCAGGACGGAACTCAGTTTCAGTATTCTAATTAGATCTTTCAAAAGATTTCACAATGATGATCAAGCACATAAAACAGCAACCGGGGAGTTCAAGCAAATAGTCTTCAAGGAATGAGCAAGGGGCAAAGCAACCTTGCGCATGAACAGAGATAGTGACTTAGTATTTCTACTCCTTAAAGGTTCTACTTGTGTATGTTCTTGAAAATGTTTTAGCAGGCACATAGAACACAAAAACACCTTAACAAGTTGTCTACAAGGATACATGTGGCTTTCTAAAAGGAGTCCTCGATATACGCAAGATACGTGAAGCCCAAATCTGTAGATGAGAAGAATCTAAAATCACACAGCCGGGGGGAGACGGTAACCGAAATCTCCTCCTTCACTTCTCAAAGGTATAAAGTTCTTTGAGGCTTAGCCAAGAGTGATATCAAACTCAATTCTCAAGAGAGGTGTCTTTCGATTCACCACCCGCTATTTATACTCCGTCGGAACACAGGAGTTAAGGTCATCCCTTGAGGTGGTGTGTCCCCAAGTAGGCCTTCTAAAAATAAAATTAAGTAATTCACTATCAAAAGTATTTAAAGTACTAAAGGTGGAACACTTAACTCTTCGAGTAAATGTGAAGTGAGTCCAAAAGTGGAACATTTAACTATTCAAGTGAATGTGAAGTGAGTCCACAAGGTGGAACATTTAACTCTTCACACAAACTCAAAGTGAGTTCAAAAGTGGAACATTTAACTCCTCACATCAACTCAAAGTGAGTCCACACCTTAGAAAATAAGTGAGTTCCAAAAAGCACAAAAGGGTTGCCTAGTGGAGCAATTAATGCTTTTTTCCTGTAGACCCCTCCCCTTTAATGTAGCGCTGATCTTGCAACCACGGGGCAGAAATGAGGGGCCGGCGGATTAGCGAGTCCAATAACCCAAGATAGCAATCTAGATCAATCATAAGTAATCTAAAATTGTTTATCAATACTACTCACAAATGACAAAGGGTTGAATCAATAGAATATTTAAATTTCCAAGCAAACATAGAGTAAGTCCACAAAGTGGTGCATTTAACTCCTTATGTAAACAAGGAATGAATCCATGCCCTCAATCACTCAATGAGATATTTGATATTGGAACCAAGAATTACTTAAGGTTTAAACACAAGCATTCACTTACACAAACTTGTATGAAAGCAAATCTATGTTCATTCATTTCTCATTAAGAGCATCAATTGAAATGTGTTCTATGAAAGCATGTAAACACTCAAGCCAAACACATGAGAGGTTCAATTTTAATCCCAAAATCCAAATGTTGTAGAGATGGAACAAAGTACCTCAAGCAATTTTAAGCATTTTCCATGAAAGCAAGAGCACCTTCAAAACAACTTGTTAGACCAACAAAAGGTTAGCAAAATCTAAAATCTAACAATGGTTAGCACATAAAAAAATTAGATAATCTGCAAAAATAACTGATCAAATGACAAAATCTAAAAATGAAACCATCATGGTTGGACTAGGCTCGGAAAGACCTTTCCAATGATATATCACACTTAAAATTTTGATACCATTTGTGAAAACTAAAACTTGCAAGATAACTAAAATAACTCAAAAATAGCTCACTATCGGGTACAGGTGACAGTACAGTCACCAGAAATGTTGTGCGACACTTTTTCCTATACGGGTGTGACACTTTATCTCTAGGCGACAGTTCGCGCTATACAAGGGTGAAAAAACTTCTCAAGTAGTGCGACACTTTCTGTCAAAGGGGGTGACACTTTTAACTGGTAAAGTGTCACGCCGCTATATAAAGAACTGTCACACGACATTGGCAAAGTGTCACGCTGCTATACAGAGAACTGTCGCATGACACTGGCAAAGTGTCACGCAACACTCTGAGACAGAAAAACCAGAGACTGAAAATAAAGCCGAAAATTGATAAAATTTTTTGCGAAAATGCAAAAAATAAAGGACAAAGTTAATCTACTCTGCCCCACGGTGGGCGCCAAAAATATACACACAAAAGTAGTGTACTTCTATGGATCCTTACAATCAAGAACACTCAAGAATGAGGCCTCAAAAATTGATCCATAGCTCTCTATGTATGGAGTTGCAAGATTATGAATTTGCTCTCAGCTAGAGCTATTGAGCTTGTGACCTTGCTAGTCAACCATACAATGAGAGATTCGAATGAGGATAAGGGCAAGAGTGCCAATATCCCCAAGAATCACTATGAAAATGCAATGCAAACTAGATTAAAGATGAAGATGCAAGCTAAGCTAAATGATAACAATGAAATGCTTGAAAAGAAATCTAATCTATGAAAGTAAAGTGCCAACTAAACTATGAAAGGGAAAGTACAAGTTTTACAATCCCTCCTAATTAAGCTATGTGAAGCTAATCTATTGCATAAAAGATAACTAAGCTATGAAATGAAGCTATGGATGCTAAGATAATGCAAGAAATAAAGTCTAGACTATGAAGCAATGAGGAAATCTAAGAAGAGCTTGATGTAGCAATGATCTCCAAAAGCTCCAAATGCACCTAGAAAACCTGTAGCATAACAATGGCATGAAAAAGATGGATATGCAAGTGAAGAAGAGAGCTCTTCTTTTATAGGAAATGAAAAGGAATGGACCATGGAGATTAAGAGGCAAAAGACTTAATCAACGGTGGAGAAAAATGGAATCTTGATCCTTGTGCACAAATATTTTCCAATAGGAAAATAAGAGTTGACTTTTGTGTCCATATGAGACAAAAAGTAATTTTTCCCTTTTTATAAAATAAGAATGATGCTTTATTTGTGCAACATAGGATAAGAGGAAAAAGGGAGGCTTTTTTATTTATTAAAAGGGGAGGAAATATTCCTTTTAAGTAAATAAAAGCTTAGGATAAAATGGTTAGCCCAAGGCAAATAATAAAAAATGATAGAATAGGATTTGATCAAGGAAATTGATATTGTTGAAAAATATTGATTATTGATAAAACTGATTCAGGATTGATAAATCAAATAAATAGGGCCCAAAGTCTAGGCGACCATTTTAGGATGCATACACCCATTTGCTGAGTTTTCACCATCTTGGCAAAGATTTTATTTTTGCTACCAAGGCCCCTGTTTTCAAGTTTTCACCAAGGCGCCTTTTTCTTCTTCTCATTTTTTTGTATTTTTCATTTTTTCAATTTTTTTGTACTTTTGATATTTTTTACTTTTTTTGTGAATCATCAAGGCACCTATTGCTAGGTTTTCACCAAGATGTTTATTTTTTAGGACTGTTTCCAATTTTTAAGATTTTTTCAAGACATTTTACCATAGACTGAATGCCTTAAGCATAGAATTTCTTCAGATGGAGAACGTTGATTGGTTCTCAGAGCTGTTCTCCTTCATTCGTTGAGAGTTGATAGGCACTAGAGCCAAAAGTAGTAGTGATAACAAAGGGACCCAGCCAATTGGGTTCAAACTTCCCCTTGCGTTCTCGATGTGATTGATTTTTAGGATTCTCTCTCAAGACTAGATCACCAACCTGAAATTCTCTTTGTCTAACTTTCTTGTTGTAACCTCTAGACATTCTCTTCTGATATACTCTGAGATGATCATACGCTGCTTTTCTGTGCTCATCTAGTAGTTCAAGTTCTTACAACCTAGACACTCTGTAGTCATCATCAGTTACTAGACCATGCATTCTGATTCTTAGTGATGAGATTTCAACCTCAATAGGCAGTACCGCTTTAGACCCATAAACTAAAGCGAAAGGTGTAGCCCCAATAGGTGTTCTGATACTTGTTTTGTAGGCCCAGAGAGCTGGATTGATCATGAGATGTCAATCTCTTCTTATTTTATTAACTGTATGGTGTAAGATTTTCAATAGATTCTTGTTAGAAGCATCTGCTTGTCCATTCCCTTGAGGATAGTAGATAGATGACCAAAGTTGTGTAACCTTGAATTTGGCACATAAATCATCGAGATCTTTCTTCTTGAATTGTCCACCATTATCTGTGATTATGGAATGGGGTGTCCCATATCTGCATATGATATAGTTCAATATGAACATAGATATTTATTTTCCAGTTGCTTATGTCAAAGAGACTGCTTCTACCCATTTTGTAAAATAATCTGTAACTGTGATTATATGGGTATGTCCATTAGAAGAATGAGGATGTATAGCTCCTATAAGATCAAAGACCCATTGATGAAAAGGCCATTGTGTAGTGAAGGGAATTAGATCTCTCCATGGAGCATGAATTAAGTTGCCATGCACTTGGCACTTTTGACAGTTCTTAGCAAACTTGATAGACTCTTTCTCCATTTCCAACCAATAGTACCCAACCCTAATAAGTTTTTGAGCTAGTGTTAAACCATTCGAGTGTGACTCACATATACCCTCATGGACCTCCTCTAACGCACGTTGAGACACTTCCCATTCTAAATATCTAAGTAGCGTACCATCTAGACCTCGTTTGTACATATCGTGACTAATGATGACATATCAGGAGGCATTACGGATAAGGTATCTCTTTTCATGGCAGTTGAAGGTATCGGGAATGATTTGGTCTTGGAGATAGGAGAATAGGTTTTTATATCAAGATGAATCATGACAAACAATAGTGCAGATCATGTGGGTTTCAGGGGAATCATATGCAGGATAAGATAGTTCTTCCACTAGGAACTCGTAGCATAGCTCATGTTCAAGGTGCTGTAATAAAGTAGATAGTGTTGCCATTGCATCGACAACCTTATTCTCTATTCTAGGTATTTTCTCAAATGTGATAGATATGCAATACTTCTTTAGATCATCTACCATTCTTTTGTATGGAATAAGCTTTTCATCCTTAGTCTGGTACACATCATTGACTTGATGGATAACAAGTTGGGAATCTCCATGAATGTGTATCTCTGTCACTCTCCACTCAATTGCTAGTTTCATGCAATTAAGAAGGGCTTCATATTCTGCAATATTATTTGTGCAAGGGAAAATCAATCTGAATGCTTTAGGTATGGAGTATCCTTGAGGAGTTATAAATAATATGCCTGCTCCTGATCCATTATGTGTATAGGAGCCATCAAAGAATAACTGCCATTCTCTAGAAGAAAGAGTCATGATAGAGGAATCTAGAAATTCTATTTGCTTTGGTGTATCATCAATCATAGGTGCATCTGCTAGTTGATCAGCAATAACCTATCATTTTATAGCTTTTCTTTCAACATATTCAATGTCAAATTCACTTAAGAGCATGACCCATTTAGCTAATCTACCTATGAGGGAAGCTTTGCTTAGTAGGTACTTTAGTGGATCAATCTTAGCTACCAAATGTATGGTATGTGCCAACATGTAATGTCTCATTTTCTATGATGCAAAGATCACAGCTAGACAAGCCTTCTCAATCATAGAATAATTATTTTTGTATGCCACCAATGTCCTACTGATATAGTATATAGCTCTTTCCTTTTTGTTCTCATCATGTTGTGCAATCAATGCCCCCAGTGATGTACCTATAGCGGAGACATATAAGATCAAAGGCTTCCTTGGAATGGAAGGCATCAAGATAGGAGGATTTGATAGATACTTCTTGATATGGTTAAAGTTGTTCTCACATTCTTCATTCCACGCAAATGTCACACCTTTGTGCAATGTTTTTGTAAAAGGCTGTAATATGTCTGCTAGCTGAGATATGAAGCGTTTGATAGATTGAACTTTTCCTTGCAATGTCCTCATTTGGCTGATGTTCTTGGGAGGTTGCATCTCCATTATAGCCTTTACTTTAGCTGGATCAATTTCAATGCCCTTATTTGAAAATATGTATCCTAAGAGTTTTTTAGAAGTGACACCAAAAGCACACTTCTTAGGATTTAGTCTGAGACTAAATTTTTCCATTCTGTCTAGTATCTTGCTCAAGTCATTTACATGTTCAGTTCTAATCATAGATTTTGCTAAAGTATCATCAACATAATCCTCCATAGTCCTATGAATCATGTCATGAAAAATAGATGTCATGGCTCTCTGATATGTAGCACCAGCATTCTTAAGCCCAAATGGCATGACATTCTAGTAGAAGGTGCCCCATGCACATGTGAAAGCATTTTTCTCTTGATCCTCTGGAAAAAAATTTATTTGATTATATCCAGAAAAACCATCCATTAAAGAATACATCTCAAAATCTGCAGTCATGTCCACTATCATATCAATGTTAGGTAGTGGAAAATCATCCTTAGGGCATGCTCTATTTAAATCTCTGAAATCTATGGATACTCTTATAGATTTGTCTGGTTTTGAAATAGGTACAATATTAGAGATCTATTTTGCATAATCAATAACTCGGATGAATCTGGCTTTTAAGAGCTTCTCTAATTCAGCTTTTACCAAGAGTGCAACATGAGGATGCATCTTTCTTAATTTTTGTTTAATTGGTTTTACTCCAGAGCTATAGATAAATGGTGCATTATAAGATCAGGATCTAACCCTGGCATATCTGAATATTTCCATGCAAAGTTGATCTTCTTCTTTGTGAGGAAGGTTGTAAATTTTTTCTTTTCTTCCTCTGATAAAGATTGTGCTACATGGATCAACTGTGGTTCCTCTATTGTTCCCAAGTTGATGGATTAAGTGGGCTCAATTAGAACTAGAGATCTATCCTGTAAATAACTCAGAAGAACATCAAATATCTCATCCTTAGGTGCCTTAGAGAGGTTTTCACCTTCAGATACGTCTTTTATTTTTACTTTTGTAGGTTCTGAGACTGCGACAAAGTGGTTTTCACCCTCAGAACTCCTTTTATTTTTATTCTTATTCTTATTTTTTTGACTAAGATACTTGATGTCCGACTCCGTCATGCTAACTCTCAGTTCACTGATGGAAGTCCTCATAGGCTCAACTACACTGAGGTAGCAAGCAAGGGCACAGTCATTCAGGAAGGTATAAATACCATGGCTCAGGTTTGTGGAGGTTTGATCAAGAGGTTCAAGATGTTGGATAGTCAAAGTGGTGAAAGATTGGGAAAGAGTGTTTACGGATATGGATCTATCATCATCAGTCCTAACCCAAGGCTCGAGTTTAAAGGTGATATTACAACTTAAGACATTCAATTCATGAATAGGCTCAATGTAATTGTGATAGTCCACTTCAGCCATTGGTGGATCAGACTCGATAAGTTCATCATTTTTCTCTAGACTTACTTTGGGTTTAGGTGCATATTGGTGAATAACATCAACATGTTTCTCTGTAATAAGCTCATCTTCTTCTAGAATGGCTTCCCATTCATAGTCATTAAATTCTTCATCTATGCCTCTAGGAAATCTAAGAACATGAGTAAAGTCAGGATGAATACCCCAAGAAGGGTTACCCTTAGATTTTGATTTGAATTCAAACTCATGGGAATCTATCTTAGAATAACTACCACCTTCCTCTTTTTCTATTTGATTGTCTTCGAGATGAGTTGGTTCTTGTGGTGCAACTATCTCTTGCCTTATAGTAGGTTCTTGTGTTTCTACTATATTAATCCTTTTGATTGGATCATCTTCTGCATCAAGAAGGTCTTTTATTTCTTTAGGAAAATGCTCATAAGGAGTGAGCTCATCAGTGGTGTCAAAATCATCACTATCAGATTGGTCAGTTATTCCCTTCTTTAGTTGATTTGCTACGGAAGGCTCAATTTGTTCTAGAACATTTGGGGAGTTCTTGCTAAGATAGAAAGGCTTCTTTGTGTATCCTAGACCTGTCGTATTCTTGTTGGCTTGACCACGATGTTCAAGAGGTGATAGAAGACCTTTACCCTGTAGTCCTAGAGGTCCTTTTCCTTTATATCCCATCTTAGCTATCAGTTTATCCCTTGGGCCATATGACTTAGAAGGAACTTTCAATAATTTAGAGTCACTAGGTGGAACAACTTGGGATTCAAGTTCATCTTTTTAGAGCCATGCAAGAACAGCTTCATCTTCTTTAAATTCTTGCTTAGGTACTTTTTCTGCAACAAATTTTCCTTTATATGCCTCAAGAGGTTTTTAAAATTTTGGTTTGAACTGTTTTAGAGCTTGCCCATAAGACTTAGGTGAGATAGGGAGAGATGTCAAAGACAAAACTGGCTCTATAGTATATTCTCCCATACTAATTTCTTTGATATTGACCTCTTTTGCAATATCTTCCATCTTAGATTTGGATGCTACCTCTATCTTCTTAATGGAAGATTCTTTGTTATTAGGAACAAGTTTATCCGCATTGGCCTTCAATGCATTGCAAGTTGTTGACACATCAGCTGGAATGGTTACCTTTACTCCGTCACAAGGAAATTTCAAGCACTGATGGTATGTAGAAGGAATAGCTTTCATTTCATGTATCCAGGGTCTCCCTAGAAGGATGTTGTAAGCCAAAGGTATATCAAGAACTTGACATACAATATCTATGATGACAGGACCTATTCTGATAGGCAAGACAATTGTTCCCTTGGAGGATCTTTCTTCTTCATCATATGCTTTGATAGTTATTTTCTTTCTAGGATCAATGGTTGTTTTTGAAAATCCCAATTGTGTGATCAAGCTGTAAAAACAAATATTCAGACCAGCACCCCCATCTATCAACACACATTTGACACGACGATTTTGGATCAAGACTTCAATATGCAAGGGCTGGTTATGCGGATGACTCAAGCAGTTATCATTGTCCTTTGAAAAGGAGATATACTGTGGAGATGTAAGATGACCAACCATAACCTAGAATCTGTCTAAATCAAAGTTATCAGGAACATTGGATCCGAGCAGAGCTTTGTCTAGAATGGCTCTATGAGCTGGGGATATCTGAAGCAACTCAAACATGGAGATTTTAGTATTTGTGTGCTGGAGTTGTTGATCGATACTATACGAAGTAGGCCTCATGTCATTAGGATTTGAAGATTTAGATGTTGCCCTTTGTTTAGAAGTGGAAGACAAATTGAAAGGTACCTTAGGGACATTTGATTGATCTGGCATTTGTCCTTGTAGGTGTGCCTGAGCTTGTGATCGAGTAACTATGTTAGTTGATTGATTTTCTCTATCTCTTCTTACAATTGCAATGACATTGCAACGCTCAGATAGGCTTGGTTCAACCATATTGATAACAGTATTATTTCCAGGATAAGCATAATTGACCTTAGCACCCACATTAGGTTGACAAGATGAATCTCCTTGGCTATGCTTCAGAAATGGTTCGGTGAATGCTGTGTGATCATTATTGCTTTTAGGATTATCAATCATGATTTCTCCATTATCAATCTTGTCTTGAATGGTATGCTTCAAGTGCAAGAAGTTATTAGTTTTGTGACCTTTACCCCAATGGAAATCAGAGAATTCATTCTCTCTCCACCATTTTGGCTTAGGATCAGGATCATATTGTCGGATCTCAGGCAAAGAGATGATGTTATTAGCTAGCAGAGTTCTTATAGCTGATTCCAAAGATTCTCCAAGAGGAGTGAACTTTCGTTTATTATCAGCAGACCAAGATTTTTATTCTGACTTCTTTTGAGATGATTCAGACACCTTTTGTTCTGAAGCTTTGATGGCTTGGGTGCCAATGGTTAGATTGAAAGTAGGTGCCTTAGATGGGGCATGGAGATTATCAACAATGCCATCTGTGACGATGCCCTTATTCTTGTTCCAATTTTTGTTCTTATCCTTAGAACTAGATTCATACTTGTCCTTTTGAAGCATGAGGTCTCCTTTTTTCACAAGTATTTTTTCAATTTTGATTGCATTATCTACCATCTTGTCAAAAGATGTATGATTTTGCATTTGTATAGGGTAGTTGATTTCTGGAACAAGATTTTTGATAAAGATTTCTAGCTTCTCAGTTTCTGGAATAGGCCTAGCATATAGAGAGAATTTATTTCTCCATCTTTTGAGAAATGTCAGGAATAGTTCTCTTGGGTATTGTTTGAGATTGCAGAAATCAATCACAGTGACTGGATGTTGGATGTTGTAGGAGTATTGTTGATAGAACAATTTGATCAACTCCTTAAAGGTTTTGATTGTAGGAGGCATCCTAAAGAACCAATGAATGGCTGACCCTCCTAGAGATCGGGGGAAAAGACGTATCAGATAGGTCGGTTCATACATGAACTCCATAGATTGCGTGCAGATTTATTTGACATGATCTTGAGGATCAAAGTTTCCATCATACTTATCTATATTTTTGAATTTTTCTATGCAATAAGATGAAATAAACTTATATGAGTCTATTCTATATGAGAAACTGATATGACATGCAATTAATCTAACAATGATATGCTAAATGATATGAATGCTCAAAATAATAAAAATCTCACAACAACCTTGATTTGTAAAGATTGATTCTTTGATCACCAATTCGCCAACGTGAGGATACAATTCATGGATTCGATCAATAATGAAGAGATGAGGCCTTAATTTATAAAAATCCAGGACTTTGGAGGTGCATGAAAAAAATCCATAAATCACTCTTGATAAACTCAGGTTGATTTTTGAGTTATCAAGAATTTAGAGATAGATTAACTCACAAAATCATGCAAATTAGCTTTTTGATTTAAATCAAAAGATGAGATTAGCTTTCAACTCAAAAGAGAGTTGAGTTGATTTTTAAAACAACTTGAATTGATTTTCTGATTTAAAGTTTAACTATTTTTTTGGATGTGCATAATTAATATGAATTAATTTAATAAATAAAGTGATTTATCCTCAACTTAACTAATTTTTAAAATAAAATAATTGATTTATGGGTTAATCAATTATTAAATCAAACTTTTATTCAAAAACTATATTATTAAATTTGACAATTGACATTAATTAATTAAATAAGAATTTAATCAATTAGTCATAGGATATTTTGATTTATTGTCAAAATGAAATAATATAATTTAGGAATAAATATAATTAAATTCAATTAAATAATTAAGTTGCAGTATTAAATCTAATTAATTAAATATTTATAATATTCAATTAATCAAACTTTAGGATAAATAGGATTTTATCGCCAAATAATCATTGAATCAAAGATAATTAGATAATTTAGGAATAAGGAATATTCTCCGATGTAGAATTTTGGATAATCAATTAAGATTCGATAATGTGCCGATGTGCCTTGGGTTAGGACTTTGATGTCGATTTCATTCGATGTGTCGATATAGGAGATTAATGAACCTATAGCCCATTTTTGGGGTATTACAGCAACAAACAGGCTATTTCCCACATATGACCCAAATAAAGATATGATGGAATTCATGGTTGTTATGCCCCCAGCTAGAGATAACAATCCACCAGAGAGTCAGTTAGATCCACCTCAATTTCAAGTTAGCACCCTCCAAATGGATTTATCCAAAATTAAAAATGTGGACAAGATAAATGTGTCGAAAATGACCAACCAAGTGGTCTACAGTTCATTGATGAAGTTGGAGAGAGAAAAAGGAAAGCTTCAGGGCACAATAGATAAGTTAAAGGTAGACCTGGCAATTGTAAAGGCAACTGAGAAAGTAGTAGAAAACAAGTGCAAAGAATTAGAGAGAAGGATAAAAAAATTCATCCTCTAAAGAAGCAATTGGAGTTGGACAACAAGAACATATTGACGCAGAACTGAAATCTCTGAGGGAAAAATTGGAAGAGAGAGAACAAAAACTTGAGAATGAAAAAGCCTCTTGGAGAGTGCGGGAAAGGCAACCAATAACTTAAAGAAAGAATTGGAGAATGAGAAGGTAAAAACAAAATAGTGGGAAGAGAAAGCAAAAGAGTGGGAAGAGAAAGTAGAGCAAATAAGAAAAGATAGTGAACATAAGTTCTTAGAAATGAGAGAAGACCTAAAGAAGGCAAATAATACAATTAAAAATTATAAAAATAGATTGAATGACCATGTAAATAATACAGTCAAGAAAATAAAAAAATTCTTCTGGGGCCAAATAAAGATGTCTTTTGATAGGTTGTGTGATTGATTTGAACTGAATGAAACTCTTACAGATGTTTTTGGGAACCTGAGAGAGCACATTGAGAAGAACAAAAGTTTTGTCGAAGAAAGATAACTGCAAAGCAGATTATGCAAGAAATCAACAGAAGCAGTGACAGGCATTTGGAAAGCAAGGGAATTCAGGATCGTGTTGCTGCAACAATAAAGGTGAACTTTATCTTTCAAAAATGTCAGAAACTAATAGAAGTAGAAGAAAATGTTTCCTTATTCAGGCCAAAGCACACCAAGATGAATAGTAAAACAAGCAAATTGATATCTCTTGGTTTGTCAAGTCCTGGTCTTGATTACTCATCAACAAGTTTCATTGGAAGAGAAGCTTACAAAAAAAAGTTGGAGGACACAATGACGTCTGATTTAGGCAACCTTCCTCAGGATATCATGGTCAGACATAAATCAGTAAGCTTGAAATATTCTAATATTGAATCAGTCAACAATTCGCTCTCAGCTAGATTTTTCCAAAGCCTTGATACCGATCCATCTTCGCGAGGATTCTGCATAATATTATATTGTTCCCTCATTGTTATTGAAAAATGACCTAATTTCTCTCTCAAATGATTTCCATCTAAAATTCCATTTAGAGTTACTCCATTTAACTCTTTGGTTTTGCAGAAATGATCTATCAAATTTAGTAGCCTAGTTTAAAAATCTTTCGGATTGTTCATACTCCAATATCGAGGAAACACAATAGCCATGGATTCAAGTAGTTTGACTGGAGGGAATCTTGCTCTAATCTATGAGGAAAGATCATAGGCAATGTGCTTCACAGAAGTTGTTACAGACTCAATGATCTTGGTAAAGTCTTCCCTTTTAATACTTGATACTCGTCGAGTCCTGGTGTTCTTTCTTGGTTCCTCGAACTCGATCTTGGCAAAGTAGTGCATTGGTATCTCAACTCCGTGAACTTCTGCACATAACTCCCCATTGAACCTATTTTTAAAAAGTTATCAGGATTGTCCAAATCTGTGACTTTCAGCCAGTTGGAAAATTTTACATCATCTTCACATAATTGATAGAGACTATCAAGTGCCACACATGTCAATTTACGCAGCGAAGCATATTATGCAATATACATAGCTTTTTGCTAGGCCTTTTTCATTAAATTTCTCATTTCCTCAAGCATGGGGAGAATCCCTACTAATGTTAACAGTGTCTCTACATTAGTTAACATTGCCAATAGTGTAGGAAATTTCAGTTGCTCAGCTTCGTCACGACTTGAGTTCATTAGACCAAGCAATGATTGATATTCTGAAAAAACTTGATGTGCTAGTCCATCCAAAGAGATCCATTTGGTATCATTATCCTTAAGAATCTTGTTCCCGTCGGTTAGTCCTTTGGCAAAGTGTTGAAATTCCCTAAATCATTTTCGACTTCAACAGAAGTATTGGTAGAGCTCTTTGATTAAAGCTTCAATTTTTTGTACTAGTGCATGCTTGTTGACAACTCCAAAAGCTAGATTCATTTGGTGGGCCATGCAGCGAATGGGAGTAACGTAGGGTACATAAGAAGATTGTATCTTTATGCAAAGATCGCCCCTGTGGCCTTGCATTACTGAAGCTCCATCCACTCCAACACACACCAGCTTTTTGGCAATGGTCATGTCATGTATACCTCCATATTCAATTAGAGAACTCTTTACTAGTTCAAATAATTTTTCTGTTGTCGCATTATCCCTCATTTTAGCAACAGTTAGTAGATGAGGTTGGCAAACAAAATTATGTATAGTATAAACATGCATGCATACCCAGGAAGTATTGTCTACTATTGTAACCTCGTCTAAAGACAATGCAATAAAATTTGACTCTTTACTTTTTGCCTTCATATCCTCTTTTTCAACCTCGGCAAAACAACTTGCCCATTCCCATCCACTGTTTATTGACCAGTGACTGTTAGGATAGTTACGAACTTTTAGAAAGTGTAATAAAGCACTCAATGATGGGTAGTCTGTCATAGGATGCCCTCTGCTCAAAATATTAAACACAACACTTAACTGAACAACTTTTCCCATTAGTTCTACTTCCAATGCTTTTCCAAAACAAGCTTCAATAGAGCCTTTAACTTCACCAGGCTTCGTCTTTATATTATGCTGAAATTCATATAATTATGCATTCCTAACATGCTAAGATTCCTCCTTTGTTTTCCATCTTATTACTGATTTTTGAACTCCATCTATGGTTTTCTTTTCATAAACTTTATCCATATGCTTCTCTATGGTGTCAATTTTTAGCTACATCCTCTTTTCCTTCTTATTTATCTCGCTACAAATCTTACATCTGCATTCTACCAGAGGCTCCCCTTCAATTAGATTATCTACTAGTTCAACGAATGGATTCTTTGACACCCATTCTATTTGAAAATTCCTCAACATATCCCACATTCTATCATTCTTTGATTTGTATTTTCTTTTCTTCCCTGCACCATCATCTTCTCTGACATTCTCAGTCTCATCCAAGTTGATTATATCATTATGGCTACTCTGGGTATTAAATTGAAAATCTTCTTCAAGTTCATCGTGATCTGAGATATCAGGTTCGCTAACTTCTTCAATATGTTGCGTAGGTTCAGTCTCAGGTTGTGAATCTTGAAAATCTTCTTGTGATGAAGTAGCTTCCTGATTTTGGCCAGAAACATTTCCAACACCATGACCAAAGTACGATGATAAGGTTCTATGTTTTGTTGGCCTCTCTTGGCTTTCCCCATATGCGGGAGCCTTACCCTTATTCTTGTTTGACCTCTCGATTCTTCAACGAAATAAAGGCTACAAGCCTACCAGTGAAAAAAATATGTAAAAAAAATGTTTACTTGTTGAAGAAGTGACAAATGACAATAGAACTATAATATACAATGTTTACATAGTCGTAGAATAATAATCACTTACCTTTGCCTCAAATTCAATCACAGTCACGACTCACCAAAGTAGTCAAGACTCAATAGTCTGAACTTCGCTATCGATCAAATTGAACCAATCGAAATTGTGTACAATAACATTGATGTATGAATATATTTATACTAATCTTTATTGGCGAATTGGGTGGGAGGTATTAGGTCGGTGTCCAAATATTTGGTGAAGCCCGCGTAATTATAACACGTCTTGTGTTATATCCTAGGCGATTATGGGTCGTCCAATACCATGGTAATATTAATAAAGTTGGCGAAAATCAATCGTTTTGAGACACACATCCATAAAATGGCTGGTGAAGTTGGGTCTGCCTAAAAAAAATATATATAACTATTGGCAAATATAAGCCGTCCATTTGGGGCCGCTTTGAAATTATAGGCGAATGTTAAAAAAATATTGTGCCCAAAAATTATATGCCATTGGCGATGATCCCGGCCATTGGACCCAATTTTCATAAACCAATTGGCGATGATCCCGGGCATTGGACCCAATTTTCATAAATGCGGGGCGATATGATCATTCCCAAGTGGCCAATATATTCGCCAAATTGGGGGTCGACAACAAGTGACATTCGCCAATTGGTGATTAATCGCGACTAAAGTTTTCACTGGTAGTCGCCAAGGCTAACTATGTGCACGTAGAACTCCAAAATCATAAGTCAAATTTTGTCAATTTTTTTGGTGTATCTCGGTAGGTGAGTTACGAGCTTAAAGCTAAGGTTTCAGCTTTTGAGTATTCACGCATCTCTCTACAGAGATCGTCGAGCGTAAAGTCGTCAAAAATTGGCATTTCAAAAGTGTCATCCAATACCCGCTATGTTATTGCACCAATAGTCGTTCACTCAAAAATGCTAGTACTTGTGGCCAAATGCCCCATTAGTGTTTATGAAATGTCCCAATAGTGGCGCACAAATGGGCCAATCACCAACCAAAAAAGCTAAAAAATGATTGACTATTAGTACATGTGTGATCATTTATTAGTACATGTGTAAATTCATTTTTGGGGCTCTTTTAAAAGTAGTAATTGGGGGGTAAACATGACAAAAAGGTCACACGTATTGGACCTCCTAACGGTTACAGGGTCACTTGCCCTAAATAGTAAGTACAATAGTAAGAATAGGGTATGTTGTCCTACCTATTTTGTCATCCTTATTTAAAAAGTACGATATAAGTAGGGTATAATGTCTTATTTAGTGTGTCATCCTTATCTAGCAAATAATAGTCATGGCAAGTCACAAAGCTGCATATTCTTTCCATCTAAGTTCTAAAATAAGTTTCCTAAAAACATATATCGATAGATAATACGATCTTCATCTTCGTTTCCATAGTTAGTCATAAATACTTGTATGTTTTTTTTCTAAGTCTTGTACATTTTTTTGTATATTTATAATATCTTTATCGCTTGTTTCCATGATTACTATTTTAGAATTCAATGTACTTTAATCCTCAGGTTTTATATTTAATTATTACAAATAGATAAGATGGCATATCTCTATAAACACTTCACTCATGGACAAGTGTGTCATCGAGCGACGTCCAAAACTATGTTGAAAAATTATGTTACAAAAATCCACCCATTTTTCAAAAGTATGTGATCAATCAAATATCGAAAAAGTACATTAAAAACACATACAATTTCATGGTAAAGGTCTCATTTCCTTTTCCATGAAGTAAAATAACTATTTTTTTCAAAAATATGTCTTCTTTCCACTAACTAAATCTTAACTAGGAAAAGAGCAATTCATTTGGATTTTGGATCAAAAATATGTCTTCTTTCCACTAATAGAGATGTTAATGATGTTTACATCTCAAAATGAATAATCATTAAAACATCATTAACATCTCTCTCCAAACATGGAGTAAAACATAAATCACAATACCATTTTCTAGATCACAAAATAGCCATACTAGAAGAGTACGAAACTTTGCAGAGGATTCGTTGTTGACTATTTGTAGAGGATCTAGTCCTCCAACTACCGAAGTCAACACTTTCCTCTGCATATCTATGTCATCTAATTGTGACAGGATGGCAGGGGTACAACGAGAAGATGGTCCATCAAATGAAAAATATAGGTCATTCAAGAAAACCATTCCTTGGGTGTAGAGGAAAATATCTCGTCGTTTGCTGGAGTAACTAAGTTGTGCAAAATCTGATGGCAGACAAGGCTTCTATGGTCGTCCACAGCCTGAAGAAGATTGGGGAGCAAAGCTATACAATTTTGAAAGCCTCTGCGGAGCATAATAAAATTTTGGTTGGTAAGTTGGAACAGGAGATGCGCACTCAGAAAATTGATGAGGACAGGGACACTGTGAATGGCACTCCTAGGCTGAGAAGGAGAACTAGATCCAACACCAAGAAAAAAGGAGCCAAGAACGACAAAGATCTTGAGGAGCTGAAGTCGGCAACTATCAGTATAGACCTCATGGTTATCGAAGTGGTTGAGCTTCTCAAAAATTTCTAGTCCTTTGCTCTGGTGTTCTTTTGTTTTTGTTTAGCTTTGTCTATATATTGTCGGATTGTTGGTGCTAGGTTTGCTGGCTTTTTGTATAGGCTTCCAGCTGGTCTTTTATAGTTTTGTTTCTTTATCTTTATGTTATTTCTTTATGAACTGTTCTGAATATCTATAATTCTCTTTTGTAAAGATTTCAAATCCTTCAAAACCTAATTTTCTCTTAATCAAAACAATCACAATTATTGAAGTCTAGACGCGTCTCTATCACGATGAAAGGAATGTGACCTCACAAGCTAAGCTCATAGAGGTATTGACTATTGAGCATATCTTCACTTATTAAAGCCTAAGAATACGCTCAAATCTTTTGGGCCGTACCAAAACATGTTTCCAACTTTTTTTACTCCAATCACTCATTCTTATTCTCTCCCGATTCACGTTTTATGTAAACAATACGTAAAACAATAAATTTTACATCTTAAAATTAAGAGATTAATTAAATATAAAAGTATTTAAAATTTAAAGCCATAAAGATGTTTCAAGTGGACCTCACATCCAACTCTTGTTGTCCATTCCATCGCCAAGTGGCAAAAATATACAAAAGTGGCCCTGCTCTCCAGCCTTCTAAAACTCCTCTCATATTTGTCTGAAGTCCTCGCCTTCTGAGAGTAAGAATAGCAATTCTCTAGTCAAACATAGAATTAAACAGTATGGATGCGCTTTCAGTAGAGTACGGGCTTAGAAAGAGTGATCGTATTCATGAGCCAGCGAGAAACAGAGGAAGAGGAGTTGGAAGGCTTTTTAAGAGAGATTCTCCCACGTTGTATCGGAAGAGGCAATAGAAGATATATTATTATTAGGATCCATGATCTTTTCTTGTAAATTGATTCTTAGCATTCTTGAGGAGAGGGATGGGATTCGACGAAATTGTTTATGGAAAATTACTTCACTGATTGAAAATCACCTTAATTTGCAAAGCGCATTAGAGAGAATCATTGCTTTAACATTTAAAGAAAGGAAAATGACCATCATTTCACAATCTTAAAATAAATATTTGCATCTCTATCTTTTCTATATTTCTACATAGAAGGCATGTTAAGTATGGGTTTAATTGAAAGGGAGACAAATTTTATCTTTTAACAAAAATATATGTTGTGAAAGAAGATCAAGTTTAAAACTATTAAGAAATCTTGATGATCTATTTCTAATTTTTTGGGGTTCTTGTAAAATAAAAAAGTGTTTTTGAGAGTTCGAATATCCATAAAATAGACAATAGGGATTATGACATTTTCAAATGAGTTAAACAACCATCAATTAGAAGGTCGCAATAAAGAAAGAACTTGAACAAATATGCCAATTTAAATTCAAGAATAAATATTTATAGATTATATGGAATCGACAATGCAAGTACTAAGAGAAGACTAAAGATGCCAATAATGGTTCAACTAATGAGCCATACGAAACCAATTTGTTTAGGGTGGACCAATGGGGAAGAATAAGCCTCAGCTTAAGACCCAAAGCCTTGTTAATAAAATGCTTGACTAAGTAATAAGCCACCAATTAGAAAATTTCTTCAAGGTCACTAGCTTTGAAGGTACAAATTTGATATTTCCTTTATTAATTATTTTTTCAAGTTTTCTATGAAAATATACTAGATATACATTATGAAGATATTTTTCCATAGTATCCAAAAAATATCTATAAAATTAATGGAAAAATCTATCCTATTAAAAAATATATATCCTTAGACATTGAAAAAATAAGATCTCACAAATCTACTTTCGTGAAAAGTTGGTCACAAAGAATATGTTGAGAATTGGAAACTTAACAAGGAACTGCATTATTCATTACTTCAAAGCGTCTATCAAAGCTAGAGTATATTCTTGAGCTACACAAATTACTTAGAGTATGTTCTTGAGCTACACAAATTTCTTAAAGTATGTGGTAGAGTAATGGCTAGGTAAGGAAAAAAATATCGAGTTGACAACTAGGTTTGATCCAAACACTTAAGGACCCTTTCTAGACTAACCTTGGTTTCTAAGTAGCCATCAACCCATTCCAAAATCCAAATGCAACACTACACTCTCCTGAAACTCCCAAGCAATAGATAAATATAATCAATACCAATGGAACTAACCAAATCATTATCAAAGCTCCCACTACACACCTATAGAATCCACGAACACATCATGGCATCATGATTTAACATCAGCTCATAGGAGATCACATGATCTGATGAACACATCTTGCTCTTGAGAGTATCTATATTATGTAAAAAACAAAATTTGACTAGAAGGTCTATATTTTGGCAAGTTTGATTATCTATAGATATACATATTTCTCCTATTCATGTCCAATAGCTTGTTGAAGGCTAAGAGGAGGGTTCCCTTACTATTATGGGATTATATTGATGATTTGATACTATTCTGATTGATTTCAATGACAACTTTAACAACTACAAGCTCCTATCGATATTGTTCTCACCACTTGGCATTTCTTTTTTGGCTTAGTCAAGCTTTGTGTTTCTTATGTTTTCATCTTTTGTTTGGATGTCCAGGTCTCTCTTAGACTATAAGGGTGTGTCTTTTTATAACTCACATCTATTTTTGTGAATAGTATATTATTATCTTTTTAATTTTAATAAAATATGATAAATAATGTATTCATAGAAAAAAAGTTAACTATGTTTTTATTTGTATGTACATGATCATTAAATGACTTTTTGATGTTGTTATAAAATAACTCTTAACAAAATAAACTATTAAACATATCTAAATATATGTAGAATACCCCTCAAAATTGTAAACTAGTGTAGGTATCATAAAAACATATATCTAAAAAATATTATTGGTTATAGTTTCAAGTTATTTTATTTACCTATCAAATTTTTTAAAATTTAATATCTTAAACTATTTTATTTTATTTATCACATAATGTTAGACACAAATTTTTTTAAATTTTTTTAATTTTTCCATATTTATTTTATTTTCATTTGATATTTTTTTATAATGACTAGTTTTAATTTTGTATGTTTTTTTATATTACATTTGAAAACATCACCATTAATTATTTTGATAATTCTTAGATTTTGATTTTGCTATAAAATTTTAATAAATAATAAATAATTACTTTTTATTAATCTATATGAATACATATTTAAAAAATTCAATTACTTTTATTTAAAAAGTAGTTGTTGGCTCTAAATGATTATCATTTCACCTCATATTAGGTCATAAATTCTATATTAAGAATTTTAATTAACTTTGTCTTAAGTTTTGTGCATTTGTATTTCACCCATAACCTACCTCTTTCTTTACTCTTAAAATCAAATGCTTTTAAATTTATTCTATCTTATCTCACCCCATCAATTTATTAAAAAATTATTTTGAATTATGTGCAATATTTCAACATATATAGTTTCAATTCCTTTTGTAAACTTTCTTACTAGGACTTCTCTTGTTTACCTTGGGTGGAGACTTTTCATCTTTATTGGGCTTCTTAGATTCAGATGATTCACTAGTCTCAAAATTAGTTTGACTAGTATGACCTAGATTGATTGAGTCATTGCTTCTTGTTTGACTATTCAACTACTCATCAAGTTTCTCATAACTCTCATTAAAATTCTTCAACAACTTATTTGCATCATCAAGTTATTTCTGCAATCTTTCATTTTCTTTGCATAGGCCTTCATTCTCTCTTACCAAATATTCATTGCTCATCATCACATTGTTGATATCACCTCTTAGATCTTGCATTTCATCTCTAGTCTCACAAAGATATACCTGCAAGGTACCAACTTCTTGTTCAAATCTAGAAAGTTCATCCATTTTTCTTTTAGGTTATCTTCTATCATCTTCTTAGCTTCTTTTGCAACTTTCCTAGCTTCCATTTCCTGACACAACTTAATGGACAAAGCTTCCATTTTACTCTTGAGATATTTCTTATCCTTGTACAATTTTCCATTCTCTTGAGACAAGGCTTCTAGGGTTGCTTCAGATTCATCAAATCCACTTTGTTATGATAGTTTCTCAATGTAGTCTTGGTTTTCATTCAATTGTTCAACAAGCTCTCTTCTTTTGTCCCTTGAATTCTTCAAGTGCTCTTTAAGCTTCTTTATCATGTCTTCAAGTTGTCTTATGTATCTCAAACCATCCATATTTGTCTCAAGGACCTTACAGAAGCGATTAGGCTTCTTATAGGGAACTTAGCTCTGATACCAATTGTTAGTCCTAAGAGATCAGATTAATGAGAGGGGGTGAATCTGTAATCAACCCATTATGCAGCTCTTCGAACCTTTAAACCTTATTACACCATTCACAAGATTAACTTAATAGCAAAAAATAAAAACTTCAAACACATAGGCACATCCACAAAGCAATGAGCCACTTGACACAAAGATTTTTCTCGAGGAAACCCAATTTGAGAAAAACCATGGTGGGAATTAACACCCACAAAATAGTGCACTCTTCAGCAGTATTCCCTGTGAGGAGCTTAACCCAATTAGGAGTTTACAAAGACACTGTGAGGTGCCACTCAATTAATGGATTACCTCTAGCCTTGTTAGGAGCTTTACCTTGTTAGGAGTAACCTTTTTAGAGGACTTAAGACACAAGCTAATGTGCCACCCTATTAAAGTATTTACAATAAGGACCTATTAGGATCCACCCCATTAATTGATTTTGACTACTGCAACTCTTAGGGAATAAATATATAATTATCTAGAAAATATTAACTTCTTTGCCTAATTAGATCCACTGTAATGCACATATTCACTTCTATTTAGATTCAACTACATCCTAGCTTGATCTCACCTTCATACACCCATAAGCTATCCTCGATCAACCACCAATTCTTTCATCCTTGTCACATAAATAATGTTCATCAAGCACTAGGGCCTTCCACCGCCTTAAACTTTCCCTAAATGGTTTACAATTTGTCTTTCAAACTTCTCACTCAAACATAACGCACCAATACACACATCTTGATGTACAATTTTTTTTTCTTATACCGCATCAATCCATACTTAGATTTACTTATGAATTCATGAAGAACAATCAAATGCTTTTTGACCAAAAAAAACCCTTCTTCTAGAATTTTCATGACATGCTAGCATTGAACACTCGAATGTTAGATCATCACCTTTTATCATTAGGAAATGTCACCACATTGTGACTAACACACCTTTATTCACCACCACTTCCATATCAGTCACTAATTCAAGATCTACCATTAGCAGCTCAAGAGTTCATAAGCTCTTTATGCTTAAACCACTTCTATAACTGTAATACCTTCTAATTGTTGGAAATGTAAATGGGAAAGTAGTACTGAGAGGGGGGGGGTGAATTAGAAATTACTAACTTCTATCTTTTACTTTATGTATCATTTGAGAAAAACTTGAACAATTTAAGTAACATACTTTGTTAAGCAACATACATGAAATCACACATAACACAATAGATTTTGGTAACCCAGAAATCCTTGAAAGGTAAAACTGGGGTGGGGATGACACCCACAAATCTTCACTACTGCAGATAATAAAGTTTGCCTATTAGGGCTACAAATTGTGATCAAAACATGATCTACCCTGTGAGAGGTTTGCTCTGTTAAAAGCTAAGAGACTTATACAGTCTACCTTGTTAAAGGATTTACAAACTTACAATAAAGTAAGCACTCGATAAAGAGATTTACAAAAGTTTGTTAAGACTACTCGGTTAAGAGATTTACCCTGATACACTGGTCAGAATGTCTCAGTATCTGATCTTTTGGTTTGCACTGATATGCTGATTATAGATCTTCTCTTTTCTGTATGATTGTGATCTCTTCTATCTGATCTTTCTTGATTCTGTCCTTTCACTGCTTTGCTCGGTCACTGAACTTTGTTTGAATAGTTCTCCTGATCATTTCCTCATACTCACAGTATTCATTCGATCTCAATGTCTTCCTTTTATTCACACACATCTCTAATCTATATCTTTCCCTTATATAGTAATAAAAATGTTTTACTGTTACAAGATCTACGATTCAAATATTTTGCTATTGCCGCCTAAACTATACAATTTTTTGATTGGCTCTAGGGTTTACATAGGGATCAATGATAACAATATGGATGTGTAATCACCTCCGTAATTATCTCAATACAAAACATTATTATCACCAAAAATGGCTTACCTCGATCATTGTGTCATTCCAGACTTGTATGCCAATTTTAGCGAACTCGACAAAAGTTAATCCTGGCACTCGACATCAGCTGTACTCGGCATCGGTTGAACTTCTCTGTCACTCGGTAATCATTGACATATGTAACTCAGCATTGGTTATACACTCGGTATATTACAAACATAATGTGACCATAACTTTACTCGGCAGTACTACTGCTTGGTAAGTATACAATACAAAACTCAGCCTTTATAGAATGACTCGGTCGCAGTGATGACCAACCATTATTGCCTAGATATATGATTAAGTGTAAGACACTAATAGTCAACAAAATTATAGAGATCTACACTAACCTATCATCCAAATAAGTTGTGGTTGCAACCATAGCTTCTAAACACTATCAACAAACTTCTCCTATGACCACACCACATACCTCATCATAGACTTGATAGACCGATCAAATCACCTATCGACTATCACTAATTGTTCTAGTAGTTGCACTATCAACCTTCATCCGATCATAACTTTCTTATTGGTCTACATCAACAGTAGCGGTCAGATATTTGTCATTCAAATACATCTCCAAGTCTCTCATAAGGATCACTATAACTAAAACTCATTGCAACACCTTGTTCATCACACTTATACTTAGCAACATACTAGGAATACTAGGTCAATACTTGACATAAATGACAATCTAATAACTGATCATCATGCAACCAAACCTGTATCATGACAATACCAAAAATCACTTATCATCACTGCATCAGTTATGCCAACAGTGACATGCTCTTCTCTATGGAGAGAGGAATCTTGTTTTGCATATCTTCATTAGGGAGATTTATTTCTCTTAGAGTTGATCCCTGGTCACCTCCTTCCTTAATGATCTTATCGATTCTCATTTTAGTATTTGATATACACGTCAATTTTTCCACAACTAATTATTGAGCATTAAGAATTATGTGTTTAGGGAGCCAACTTGGGGGGGGGGGGTGCATTGTCTTTATCTGGGGTAGTATCTAAATGATTGGAGGCCTTAGTAGGATAAATTTTTTGTCTTAGAGATTCCTTAAACTCATTAAGTTTTTTAATCATCGATTCTCTAAGCCTCTCATCCACAGGGATGGGCTCATGTGACATCTGATCATTAGGGATTATGTTTAATACCAATTTTGGGGTATGTAAACTCACATTATCATTTACTTTAAAGTAACATTCTTACTATTTCCATTATAGTTATCAAATGTTCTATCATTAGGGTTAGCAATAACTTTTCTATTAGGGTTTTCACTTGTATTACCTTTGCGATTTGTAGCCAATTGGCTATTAGGGTTAACAATCATTTGTTCCATAACATTAATTTTATTAGGGTTAACATTATTCCTCAACATAGCACAATTCTACCTATGATGAGCCTCCTTTCAATAGAGAAAGCATGCATTCATACCGCCCAAAAATTCTATTAAAAAATTAACAGTTTCCTTCTCCATCTCAATTTAAAGGACATCGAGGAGAACTATATCGGGGTTGATAGCAATCAGTAGCCTTGTATCCATATGAGGTAGTAAAGAGGTTGATTCCTCCACTCTAATAACCCTACTAATGGCTTCTAGGTTTTTTGGAATAAGGTTCCAAAGGTAGGGGCATATTTTTTATCATGACCCATCTAGGGTACGAGAGGGCTAAGACTTCCTCTTTATTAGATTCTGATGACTAGGATATGCCCCTAAAAACACAAGAGCCCGTGTTCTAGAATCTAATTTTCACCACTTCTCTTTGACAGAGAAAGGTTTTGAAAAAATAAAACAAATAGACCTCTTTTAATTATTCTGCAAAATATATAGCAAAACCCTAATCTCTTATTCCATATATTGTACAACCAATCATTCATGAAACTACAAGAAGGGACTTTGGTAATATCTTGAGCTGCCAAAAAGATGACAATGTCTTTGAGCCTACCCTTTTCGCTATCAATAGCTTTGGTCATCAAAAGATTGGGTCTAACAATGAGAGAGGTAGTAGGGGAACCCTTACCTCATTTGCATCCATTATTCTTTGAAGGCTTCATGTCTGAGGAAAGATCCAACACGAACTTTGCATCAACAAGGATCCTCCCTTCTACCAAAACTTCTTGAAACATCTTCCTTCCTGCATCTCTTGTGGTGGTATCTCCAGAGGAAAGGTGATTACCAATTTTTTTTGCCTGTCTCCCATAAAAACCAACACCACTAGTCAGCGGTAAATGTTCTGACAAAGGGTATGGGTGAGGCCTCCTGACAATCAGTTGAGAGACCACTCACATGCTTTTCGGAGGCCTCTTTGAGCTGATGAACTGGATAAACCTAGTTGCATAGCACATTTTCCTTAATTATTTATATTATTTTTTTCTTATTTACTATATTATTAGTACATCTATCCAAATTATTATTTACTGCAATGTCAATATTCTAATATCATTGCTACAATTTACAAAGTTTCCAACAACATTATGACAGGAACATGACACAACCATGTCCTCTTGTTAAGTTGTTTGGTTGTCATTGATGTCACTACTCTAGTAAATCTGGTACAATACCTCTTTGATTATATCTTTGGGCTTGGTTAATGACATTACTAACATCAGTAACACTGGTATATGCTTATTTCTAGTATGTCGTATGGTTGTTTTGGTCTAGACCAATGATGCTTAGCATAAGATACATTTTTTATATGCTTGACCTCACTAACATGTTTTGGTTGTGTACTCACAAGTGTTTATATTTGATCCATGCCTACATGAAAATGTACATTCTACATGAAGGGATATCATACTGAGAAATGACATCAACACACACACACACACATATATATCTGTGTGTGTGGATATACGATTATGATTGATGATATGCAACTTGTATACGTGATCTATTGATGTATATAGAATATTATTGTTTGTAATATAGTGACTATATAAAAGGATATTTGTACTTCAATGAGAATTATATTTTGTGCATAGACAAATGCATTTGTAATAGTTCATACTTTGTACTTAACACCTTCACCTATAATTAGTGTCTTTGTAATTCAGTCAGTAAGTCCAATTGACAGTGAGTCACCCTTGTATTATGTAACCGGTTACCTAATACTTGAGAATTAACCCTCTCCATGGTTTTTCTCATTGGGTTTCCATGATAAAAATATGGTGTTATGTGGTGTTACTTCATTTACTTTCAGCTCTTTCATTTCTCAGCAAGTTTAAACTATGTTATGTCCAAACAATTGCTTAAATGTTTTAAATTTTTCAAGGGAATACTGATTCACCCCTCCCCTATCAGTTTTCCAGGTGTTCAACACCTCTTGTTTATATAAAATGAATCCTTTTATTCTTCATATAAAAATATCACACTATAATGATAAAAAACCTAGATTTTATCTTTCAATGAGAGCTAGAAGATTCTTGGTAATTGTAAAATACAAATCATTACTTTTTGTAAGAAAATACATGGCACATTAAAAGTCACTTTTGATGACAATGGGAAGGATAGTTATAAATACACCATGGTTATGGGGTCATCAAATGCAAGGTTCTATAATATATTTTATAAGTTATAACGCATGGTCCTATAGTGTAAATATAGAGCCCCGTAGTGTAAATATAAACTTATGAAATATTATGAAATGATACATTCTAATTTCCCATACACACCACCCTTAAATGTATATAAATTTTCAACATTCTAATGGCCTCCTAGGTATTTCTGCCAAATGTATATACATTGTCAACATTTCTCAACCTAAAAAAGAAAAAATAAGAATTTAGTCTTCTTGCCCAAAAGAATAGTGTTGACATGAAATAGGAGGTCGAATTGAATTTACCCCTGAATCGTATGAAATTAATTTGATATGATTACTGCATCCATTGTCAAATTTATGTTTGTATGGGGTCTACTAGCCATGACGTGGACACAACCTCCTCAATTATTTATCTCCTCATCTATCTGATCTTTGAAAGGTAACATAATTTGAAGTTGACCTCACATCCAACTTTTGTTGTCATTTCCACCACCAAGTGGCCTTGATCTCCTCTTTAGAAAATGAGGGTCAAGTTTTCCCTTGAAATCTTTATCTAAGACTGCCCACATAATTTTGACATGGGAATGGGAACATTATATGTGAACTTTTAGCAATTATGGATTTAGGTTCAAGATTTTGGCAATAAAAATATGTAAATTGAGATCTAGACTGTTGTAAGGGGGATAAAGGTAAAGCAAGTTTAAATTATTTAGGGAAATTGTTAGTATACATATTTTGTCCTAAATTTGACCTAAATATTCTAACTATCATAAATCATATATGTCAAAGTAAATTATAAGTCAAAATTAAATTAAATGACAAATTAACTTAATAAGGTTATAGATGTGGAGATATTGTTCTTATCTATGTCACCATATAGTTCTATCCTTAAACTTATATGAACCACATTCCATAAATTCCATCAATGTCATCATAGAATTAATTGAATGACTATGTAATTATATAAGTGGAGAAACTATTTCTTCAATAGTTTGCCACCTTTTAAAAGTGATTGCAGATCATAACATTTGAAAAGGAATATGTTAAAAAAATGAAGGAAATGGCATAATAAGGCACAAATAGAAATTATATTGCATTCTCCAACAGGGATAACTTTAAGAAACTCCCTTTTAGGAAAAAGTGTAGACTCCTGGCGAATCATACATTATTTTAGGGGGGAATTTGTTTTAGTGCAAGTGATTTTTTTTTTCAAATCCATGATTTTTATAGTTTTCATTGGCGATTTTTTCCCCACTGAATGAGAATTTCATAAATTGCTGGCGAATAATTTTCTTTTGAAGTAAAAAATTATAATATATGAGGCGAATAATTTTCTTTTCAAGTAAAAAATAATAATATATGAGGCGAATAATTTTCTTTTCAAGTAAAAAATAATAATATATGAGGCGAATGATTTTCTTTTGAAGGGTAAAAAAAATATTTCTATTGGCGAATTTTATGTACCATTTGAAAATTTATTTATTTTATTGGCTAATCGTTTGTTAATTATGGCAAAAAAAAATATTTTGTTGGCGATTTTCAAAAGATGGGAAATATTTTGTTATAATACCTTAGACTAACATAACTAACATACATACATTATTTTATAATGTTAAATATATTATTTGATATTGTCCGATGATCCAAGATCAATGGCTGAAGTTTAATTTCGGCCCCAATTTCTTGAAGGAAACAAAGTTGTGGAGGAAGTCACCGGAATGTTGACACGTATCAAAGAAGGGTTACTTGTTTGCAGACTACAGTGTACATGTGTTGGTATCGATATTCACAGTTCTATTACTATAGTGCAACTTGTAACCTCTTAAATTGGTAAGCAATAAATGCCTTGTTAGTGACAAGCGACATTCTTTAATTTGTTATGCAGAGTAGACACGCACCACTTCCAAATTCGTACAGACGCTATAACCGATATCTGACATTTTTTGCTTTTATGGGAAAGATTTACTACCAGATATGAAAGATTAAGGACAAAATATTAATTTCTCACACGCATGCATTTAGGGGAAATATTTACATGAAAGATTTAGAGGCATGTTAAGGAAAATGGATTTAATACCATTAAAGACAGAATAATTTATTGCTAAGTAACGATCCAGAATTCAAGGGCTATTTATAAATGATCTATCTTCATTATTCATCGATTCGTCTTTGGCGTTTTCTAGATAATTTTTTTGTTTAGGGTCTGTAGTCTACGGTCTACAAATAATTTGTTTTTAAGTTTTTTGTAGTTTTACTATTTCAGATGAACACTCCAATTAGGCTTATATGCACATCTGAGGAGGCCCAGAAGGCCTTTCTGGGTTCCTTTACTGATGAAGCCTTAGAATCTATTTGTAAGGAGGGTGGGCCTTTCGTTATAGAGGCTGTGAAAATGGTGTTGGGCCGAGAGTTTTAGAACAATGAAGATAGGCATCGGGTCAACACAGACATTACGTCCCATTTTTTGGCATCTCTTCTCGACCTCGGAGGAGAGAAGGTGGAGATGTTAATGCTGTTGAGGAGGGTTTTTAAAGAAGAGTACCTGGGGGACAATGTTAATGTTGTCATGTTCACAAAAATAGGGGTGGGGATCCCTTGGGCAAGTGAAATACCCAAGCTTCTCCTCCCAGGCCAGATTGTGGCCATGCAACCTTTTCTTTTGGGCCTCAATGCCCAGTAGTATAAGCGCCATAGGAAATGGGCCCTGATTGCTAGGGATTTCCTTCAAAAGTGGTTTTCCCTTGATGAAGAGGAGGCTGAGGCAGGGCAATTCGGGTGGCTCGATGAATTCGTGCAAATAATAATCTCTTGTGAATTCTACTTAGATGGAGCCGAAGGCCAAAATCAGTAGGGGACTACTATTGGTTTTTTTGATAAAAAGTTTATGGTTTTTTCTTGTTTATAGTGTGTTTCTTTTTGTAGTATTTACTATTGTACTGGAAGTAGACACTGGACTACTAGTCTACTAGTGGTTTTTGTTTTATAAAAACATACCTCATTTTTTGGTTTTTTTTGTTTATAGTAGGTTCCTCTTTGTTCTGGAAGTGGAACTGGACAATGTTTATGTAATTATAATTTTATGAAAAGAAAACAATGAAAATTTCTCTCATTTCAATCTGTACAAAAAATGGTTCTTAGACTTCTTTGTCACTGTGATTGCAATATTTAAATTAGTTGCTTTATGATTTATCTGCGTATTAGATATGTATGATATATCACAGTTGTACAATGTAGATAGTTATAGTTAATAAAAGAAATGTCTTATCAGTTATCACTGAGTACTGACATTAAGTTTGGGTAATGTTACCTGTCAAAATTCACACACTCGTACATTTAATATGAAAGATTTATAGAATTTTGAAGGACAAATGAAGTAATAAGGTTAGATTTATAGAATTTTGAAGGACAAATGAATTAATAAGGTTAGAGAAAGAATTTATGGTATTCTAATTATAATGTATGAGAATTATATGTGAATCTGTGATTATAATTATCAACGTTAAAGATATAATCTAAATCAATAAAAAATATCATTTTAACTTTAAGAATACTATATAATTAATTTGACAGACAAATGAATTAATAAGGTTAGAGAAAGAATTTATTGTTTTCTAATTTTAAGGTATGATAATTATATGTGATTATAATTATCAATGTTAAAGTTATAATCAATAAAAAATATCATTTTAACATTAAGTATACTATTTAATCAATAAAAAATATTACTTTAACTCATGTTTGGGAGACCTAGCGAGTCAGCAACCACAGAAATCTCGTTATCTCTAAACACTAACCTTGGTCCTTAACTCCAGCCTCTGAAATTTATTAGAATTTAATATTATTAAAAAAATAGTGCATTTTGAATTTGATTGGCTAAAATTGTTACTATTCAATTAAATAACTTTAAATGTTATTAACTTATTATCCATTATTAATTAATATTTATAAAGGAAAAAATAACATTATAACATTTAACAATGTCCATTGCAAATAACTGCCGTTGGATGAGCACATATCGACGATATATGATGGACTTCGGGATGAAAGGGAAAAGCAACCCCATCTTTTGAAACCCGTTCCAAAATCATGACACGTGTCCGCTGTCAGGTGAGTGGTGACTAGGTGAGTTAATGGGACCCATCGGGGCCCGGGGCCACCAGTACCACAGGCACACAATGCCATTATGACTATTGGATTATTGTAGGTCAACGACCGAAGTTGTATTTTGAGATGAAAGGGAAAAAGAAACCCCATCTTTTGAAACTCGTTCTGGAATCATGACACATGTCACTAAACATGTAAGAGTCTTATGTTCCACTCGCAGTCTCGCATGGTCCTACCAACAATGCCATTTGATGATGACGTGACACGTCTGACTTGACCATCAGGTGAGTGGTGACTAGGTGAGTTAATGGGACCCACAACCACGGGGGCCGTGGCCACCAGTACCATAGGCAAACAACGCCATTATGACCGTTGGATTATTGTAGATCAACGACCGAAGTTGTATTTCAAGATGAAAGGGAAAAGCAATGCCATCTTTTCAAACCCCTTCTGGAATCATGACACATGTCACTAAACACGTAAGAAATTCCACTCGCAGTCTCTCATGGTCCTACCAACAATGCAATTTGATGATGACGTGACACGTCTGACTTGTAGTCATGAGGTGAGTCAATCGTCAGATGAGTGGTGACGACTCTAGATTGTACAATTTTGGTGCTTTAAGTTTCACTTTCCAATAGTCTATAGATTTACAAAGGGTTTACGGATTCTAAATTTCTATGTTGAGGCAAGCAAGTGCAACAAAGTCTCTCAGCTGAAGCTCTGTAACCTGTTCCCAATCAAAGTCTGCAAAAATCAAAGCTAAGGGTAATGGGTAACTACTAAAATCCTAAACATGTAGGTCCCGCATTTTAATTTTTTCAAATCTCTTGATTTACAACTTTACTATTTATATTATAGAAAAAAACTATCCTGTTACCTGTTAGGGTTTAATTTTGATTCTTGAATCACCCCTGTAAATTGTAGGCTTGTAGGTTGTAGCTATGTATAAATATTTGAATTTTCCTATGAGTAAACAGTGATACCGGTTTAGGTTACCACTTACCAGCTTACCACGATGGGAAAAATAATTATCAAGAATAAGACTATGAGTAAAAAGACAAGTCAGATAATAGAATTCCACAATCTACTTAAAACACCAAGTTTCATGGATGTATTCCATGATATTTATGATCTTGTTATTCATGGAAATAAGGGAATAATGGAAATTAGATTTGCAATTGAAAACAAGTGGAACGATCTAAATAAGGGTTCAAGATTTTCTTCATTTAACCCAAAGGTAAATGCAACGACAAATAAAATTGCACTGTGGAACGTTGGGTCGGCAAGCATGGCCTTACCTCAAGTATTCCCTTGCCCATAAATTGTCATGGTCTGTGCCAAAAATTATGATGAAAATAAAAAAGCAATTGTGAATAAAAATACTTAGGAGGAAATTTTGTCCATAACCGGGAGTGAATTTGCTAGTTTGTTGAACCTAGGGTTTGAACAACAAAACTCAAACGTGCAAATTGATCTAAGAAAGATGGCAGAGGATTATGAAAAACTAGATGCAACACAGACAGATTCTTATATCAGAGGAATAACAATTACAAATGGTTCAAGCCTGGGCCTCCTTATGATTATGAAATTTTTGTACCATGGGTTCAAGACAATATTTCCTTGCTAGCATTTTGTTTAGGATTGGATAGTAACACAGAAGTGGGTGCCAACATTCTTGAAATGCTTTTTCATATTCATTTTGAAAAAGATCTAGTAAAATATTGTTTTATTGAGCACATTGTTCATTGCATGCAAGAACAATTACTAATGATTAAAACAGGTTCACAGAAGACATTTAGATTCACAACCTACTTGTGCTATCTTCTCTTAGCAAAGCATCATGCAATATTTCAAACAAACAAGCTTTGCAGTTAGGGCCAAAATCCAATATATGAGTTGACACCTCAGATAAGGATGATTGATAACAGAAGGAACTACAACAATTTTGTAGACTTATTTTTGGCACCAATGTACAATAAAATTACAGGCACTCCAATGCCTAGATTACCTGCTACTTGTAGAGATTTAATTCAAGTTGGAAGTAAAATACAATTGGCTGACTGCTACTTCATGGAAGAGTACACAGTGTTAAGGTTTTACGGTTCAGTAGTAGAACCCTACAAAAGTCCAATACATGTCAAAGAGAGGGTATTTGCATTGGAATATGTATGATAGATGGAGAGCACATATGTACTCTTTAGTGTTCAGCAAAAGAAAATGATATTTCCTTCCTTGCCTTTCTCATTTGGATGGTTCACATTTGAGAGAAGAGGATTCAAAGTGGCAGAGGCCTTTTTTACAATTCACTTTGATGTTGACAGTCATTGGCAGTATGATCAACTCAACATAATTGGAACAAAGCTTAGAGAGAATGGGAACTCTACAAGAAAATGTCAACATGAAAGTATGCCATCGATTGAAAAATTTAAAAACATGGATTCCTGGGAGGAGGTCAAAAAAGAGATGGAGAAATATGCTGCTGAAAATAATATGTCAATACAAGAATTGTCATCACAAATTATGGCATTGCACAAATGGAAGGGAAAAGTGCAGGCCATGAGTATGACATCATCCAATTTCTACCAGAAAGCAGCTCAACCATCTACAAATTCTATTCCAAAAAGCTAATGAATGAATGTATTGATGATAATTGGACTCAAACCAAAATTTCTAATTTTTGGGAAATGAGGAAGAATCTCCGTGAGCCAAAGACCTCTGCAGATCTTTATGACATGGAAGAGGATACAAAGTTTAACGAATTGTGGAATAAGGAGCATCCAACTGAAGCATATCCAGATGATGATGATGATGATGACGACCAGGATTCTGTGAATCCCACATCCAATGTGAATCCCACATCCATACAATATATTCAATTAGTAGAGGAGTTGATGCCTCCAAAAAAGATCAATATACCAAAGGGGCAGATATTATAGAAAAAATGGGCTACCAAGGTTTTGGTGGTTTGGGTCCTACTGGACTAGGGGTTTGGTCTTTACCTGACCGAGCAGCTCCACCAAAACATGGTGAGAAACTAGGCCTTGGGCTTGGAGTTCAATCATCAAAATCATCAACTCAGTCAATTCCATTTCTTGAATCAATTGCCACTCCCACAGCTGTGGATATCATGGGTACAACTACAACTAGTGGTTCGAAAAGGACATTACAGACAAACACAAAAACAATTGTTCCCAGAGATCAAGGTAGTGTAAAGAAGAAATTTTTTTGACAAGTATTGGTACAACAATGCCAATGGTGACTGGGACTCCAATAATTGCCCAACCTTCAGGACAAAACCCTCAGGTTTAGAACAGTCCAAAAACTCCACTTGTAATGGGTCAGGGTGTTTCTAATCCTCATGTTGTAATTAGCACCACCATAGGCAACATAGGTGGAAGCTCCTACATCAGTGCAAGTGCTATTTCACCATTCAAACATTCAATTGTGTCACAAAATCTTGATTTTTGTTACAATGATTTTGTAACTAACTATGAACAATAAAAAAACAAGAATAGACAACATAGTAAGACAATGAATATGGAAGTAATTGCTACTGCTCGTGAGGCAGAACCTGCAACTGTGTGTATGAATTTTGTACCTATCTGTAAACACAACACTTCAATAAAACATTAGAGGTAAGCAGAAATCAAAATCGTGCAGTGAAATGGAAACTAATCTAACTAGGCGATTTACTGCCTTCTAGTAGGTATGAGTATGATATTCTCAAATTGGACTGAGATTAGTGACCTTGATGACACCTAAACGAAGGATTTGACTGCAGAATCTAGATATGAGATGAATGCAAATTAATCTATATTTTTGGATTTTTCTATGCAATAAGATGAAATAAACTAATATAAGTCTATACTATATGAGAAGCTGATATGACATGCAATTAATCTAACAATGATATGCTAAATGATATGAATGCTCAAAATAATGAAAATGTCACAACAACCTTGATTTGCAAAGATTGATTCTTCGACCACCAATTCGCCACCGTGAGGATGCAATTCATGGATTTGACGAATAATGAAGAGTTGAGGCCTTAATTTATAGAAATCCAGGACTTTGGAGGTGCATGGAAAAAAGCCATAAATCACTCTTGATAAACTCAAGTTGATTTTTGAGTTATCAAGAATTTAGAGATAGATTAACTCACAAAATCATGAAAATCAGCTTTTTGATTTAAATCAGAAGTTGAGATTAGCTTTCAACTCAAAAGATAGTTGAGTTTATTTTTAAAACAACTTGAATTGATTTTCTGATTTAAAGTTTAACTATTTTTTTAGATGTGCATAATTAATATGAATTAATTTAATAAATAAAGTGATTTATCCTCAACTTAACTGATTTTAAAAATAAAACAATTGATTTATGGGTTAATCAATTATTAAATCAAACTTTTATTCAAAAACTATATTATTAAATTTGACAATTGACATTAATTAATTAAATAAGAATTTAATCAATTAGTCATAGGATATTTTGATTTATTGTCAAAATGAAATAATACAATTTAGGAATAAATATAATATAATTTAATTAAATAATTAAGTGGCAGTATTAAATGTAATTAATTAAATATTTAGAATATTCAATTAATCAAACTTTAGGATAAATAAGATTTTATCGTCAAATAATCATTGAATCAAAGATAATTAGATAATTTAGGAATAAGGAATATTCCCCAATACAAAATTTTGGATAATCAATTAAGATTCGATAATGTGTCGATGTACCTTAGGCTAGGACTTTGATGTCGATTTCATTCGATGTGTCAATATAGGAGATTAATGAACCTTTAGCCCATTTTTGGGGTATTACATTTTGCTCCTCTTTGAATTGATGTGCGAAGCGCAGTGGTTCAAAGATAGTCTGTGTATGATGTTGAAATTGAAATTGATATGAAATAGAAACTGATTGAAATTGATACGAAGATATTAGGTCCTGAACGACCAAATATAATGTTAACTATAATAGCAGTGAACCGATGATTGCGAAAAAGTGTCAAAATGTCTGATTCTGAACCTTATGATTGTGAAGAAGTGAGTGATTGATTCCAGACCTGATTGTCGATAAGAATCACATTGGTATCACATTTGAACCCTTCAGTTACGAAGAACCAAGGAAATAACACTAATGAACCAATGGTTACAAAAAAATGATACAGTTTACAAGATTAGGAGAATACCAAATTGATATGGATCTCGATGAATCTGACATGCCCCAAGCGATGATTGATTTGCCCCAAGCAATGAGGTCTTTTTGATGGATCATCAACTAGACGTGGTTGTTGTCTTGATTACTGAGGAAAGATATGATTTCAAATTTAGATTACAGACTTTGAATGATGTGCAATACCATGCCCCCTTCGGGATAAAAATTGAAATTTGACAAGAAAATTCAGCGTTGTAGTTTGAGAAGCATGTTAATTGATTTGAAAAGTGGTTAAACACGTTCGAGAACACATTCTACATCATTTGGAGGTCCAAGAGACCAAGTTTGACCAGGTGAAACCATGAGTTGACCATAGTTGACCAAGTTGAAATCTTGATAGTTTGATGTAAGATAATCAGCTAAGTTGAATTCTAGATTTCTTTGATGATTGAAGGTTGATTATGCAAGTAGTGAATAATATAAACGATCTCAGATTTAGATTTTGATCCCAAAAAAGGATTCTACTTGTTGTTTTGTTGGAGAAACCTTCATGTGAGATTCAACTCTTATGATATGTTTTTAGCATTTTGAAGAATTGTTTATGCATTTAAGTTTAATTCAATAATTTGTGAGATCATGCAATCATGCAAAGTGCAAAATGAAATGCAAACCTAGGACCTAGGATCTAGTCACTGATCATGTGTTGATTTTTTATCATCATTGAACTTTTTAGGTAACTGGATAAATCAATACAATGCCCACTAGTTATGAAACCATAGACATATGAATATCGATTTGTATGTGCAGGAATCAGTACAACATCCACTGGTTAAGCAACCATGGACATATGAATATTGATTTTATTTTCAGAATGTCAAATTAGATATAAGCACCAAGGCACAAATGTCAGGATGACCTGAATATCATGTCCATTTTGATATAGCAATTTGTATAAGCATCAGGAATATAAATTTTGTGATGACCTGAATACACCTTGTGTTACAAACACATCAAGCAATCAAGAGATCATTCTAAATCCAATGTGAATTACCCGTAGTGACCCTTTATCATTCACATCCTTAGGTAAGATCGCATTTCACAATAGGAGAAAGAAATCACTCAAAAAAAAGAAAAAAAAGACAATAGTTAGATCAAACTTCCTTGAATTTTTTGGGTATCAATGATCGAGGTACTCATGGCCATCTAATTCGAGATAGAGGCTCTTACAGACGGACACCATTTCAATCCAATATTTCCAAAGTTTTTAGATTTTCACATACAAGCAGAAAACAAAGAAAAGACTATGCCCCCAGTCATCACTCTCTAAATCCTATAAAGGACATCATTGAAGAGCTCGAGTGGACACAATATGCAGAAATCTCAATGCGAATTAGTAAGCATACAAGGAGATAAAAGCATGTAAAAAGCATAGATTATTTTCAGTTTGTGTTTGATGTTTGATTGCCTTGTTGTAGATGCAAAATCCTTTTTGGAGATGAGACTGACTGACTGACTCGGATGAAGCTTCAAAGGACTCTGACTGGATATGATACATCTAAGATACATTAGAGGCCATACGATATGACTTTGATTGCCCCCAAGTTTGAACATTGATAAGATACAGACACTTTAGCTGATTGGTGTACATATCGACTTATTGAAAATGAGAAAGCATGAACAAACTGGGAGATATGCAGAAACTAAAGCAAGACTAAAAGCTGGGAAAGACCAAGATTGCGTTGATAGATGGAGCATTTTGAACAAGTGGCACCCGTTTGCTGGGTTTTCACCATCTTGGCAAAGATTCTATTTTTTCTACCAAGGTGCCTGTTTCCAAGTTTTCACCCAAGCATCTTTTCCTTTTTCTCATTTTTTTGTATTTTTCATTTTTTCAATTTTTTTGTACTTTTGATATTTTTTACTTTTTTTGTGAATCATCAAGGCACCTATTGCTAGGTTTTCACCAAGATGTTAATTTTTTCAGGCATTTTTCCAATTTTAAAGATTTTTTCAGGACATTTTACCATAGACTGAATGCCTCAAGCATAGAATTTCTTTAGATGGAGAACGTTGATTGGTTCTCAGAGCTGTTCTCCTTTAGTCGTTGAGAGTTGATAGGCACCAGAGCCAAAAGTAGTAGTGATAACAAAGGGACCTAGCCAATTGGGTTCAAACTTCCCCTTGCATTCTCGATGTGATTGATTTTTAGGATTCTCTCTCAAGACTAGATCACCAACCTAAAATTCTCTGTGTCTGACTTTCTTGTTGTAACCTCTAGACATTCTCTTCTGATATACTCTGAGATGATCATATGCTGCTTTTTTGTGCTCATCTAGTAGTTCAAGTTCTTACAACCTAGACACTCTGTAGTCATCATCAGTTACTAGACCATGCATTCTGATTCTTAGTAATGGGATTTCAACCTCAATAGGTAGTACCGCTTCAGACCCATAAACTAAAGCAAAAGATGTAGCCCCAGTAGGTGTTTTGATACTTGTTCTGTAGGCCCAAAGAGCTGGACTGATCATGAGATGCCAGTCTCTTCCTATTTTATTAACTGTATGGTGTAAGATTTTCAATAGATTCCTATTAGAAGCATCTGGTTGTCCATTCCCTTGAGGATAGTAGATAGATGACCAATGTGGTGTAATCTTGAATTTGGCACATAAATAATCGAGATCTTTGTTCTTGAATTGTCCACCATTATCTGTGATTATGGAATGGGGTATCCCATAGCTGCCTATGATATAGTTCAATATGAACATAGATATTTGTTTTCCAGTTGCTTGTGTCAAAGGGACTACTTCTACCCATTTTGTAAAATAATTTGTAGCTATGATTATATGGGTATGTCCATTAGAAGAATGAGGATGTATAGCTCCTATAAGATCAAAGACCCATTGATGAAAAGGCCATTGTGTAGTGAAGGGAATTAGATCTCTCCATGGAGCATGAATTAAGTTGCCATGCACTTGGTACTTTTGACAGTTCTTATTAAACTTGATAGACTCTTTCTCCATTTTCAGCCAATAGTACCCAACCCTAATAAGTTTTTGAGCTAGTGTTAAACCATTCGAGTGTGACCGACATATACTCTCATGGACCTCCTCTAACACACGTTGAGACTCTTCCCATTCTAAATATCTAAGTAGCGTAGCATCTAGACCTCATTTGTACAGATCGTGACCAATGATGACATATTAGGAGGCATTACGGATAAGGTATCTCTTTTCATGGCAGTTGAAGGTATCAGGAATGATTTGGTCTTGGAGATAGGAGAATAGGTTTTTATATCAGGATGAATCATGACCAACAATAGTGCAGATCATGCGGGTTTCAGGGGAATCATATGCAGGATAAGATAGTTCTTCCACCAGGAACTCGTAGCATAGCTCATGTTCAGGCTGCTATAATAAAGTAGATAGCATTGCCATTGCATCGACAGCCTTATTCTCTATTCTAGGTATTTGCTCAAATGTGATAGATATGAAATACTTCTTTAGATGATCTACCATTCTTTTGTATGGAATAATCTTTTCATCCTTACTCTGGTACACATCATTGACTTGATGGATAACAAGTTGGGAATCTCCATGAATGTGTATCTCTATCACTCTCCACTCAATTGATAGTTTCATGCCACTAAGAAGAGCTTCATATTCTGCAATATTTTTTGGGCAAGGGAACTTTAATCTGAATGCTTTAGGTATGGAGTATCCTTGAGGAGTTATAAATAATATGCCTGCTCCTAATCCATTCTGTGTATAGGAACCATCAAAGAATAACTGCCATTCTCTAGAAGAAACAGTCATGATAGAGGAATCTCAAAATTCTATTTGCATTGGTGTATCATCAATCATAGGTGCATCTGCTAGGTGATCAGCAATAGCCTATCATTTTATATCTTTTCTTTCAACATATTCAATGTCAAATTCACTTAAGAGCATGACTCATTTAGCTAATCTACCCGTGAGGGAAGCTTTGCTTAGTAGGTACTTTAGTGGATCAATCTTAGCTACCAAATGTATGGTATGTGCCAACATGTAATGTCTCATTTTCTGTGATGCAAAGATCACAGCTAGACAAGCCTTCTCAATCATAGAATAATTATTTTTGTATGCCACCAATGTCCTACTGATATAGTATATAGCTCTTTCCTTTTTGTTCTCATCATGTTGTGCAAGCAATGCCCCTAGTGATGTACCTATAGCGGAGACATATAAGATCAAAGGCTTCCTTGGAATGGGAGGCATCAAGATAGGAGGATTTGATAGATACTTCTTGATATGGTTAAATTTGTTCTCACATTCTTCATTCCACGCAAATGTCACACCTTTGTGCAATGTTTTTGTAAAAGGTTGTGATATGTTTGCTAGCTGAGATATGAAGCGTCTGATAGATTGACCTTTTCCTTGCAATGTCCTCATTTGACTGATGTTCTTGGGAGGTTGCATCTCCATTACAACCTTTACTTTAGCTGGATCAACTTCAATGCCCTTCTTCGAAACTATGTATCCTAAGAGTTTTCTAGAAGTGACACCAAAAGCACACTTCTTAGGATTTAGTCTGAGACTAAATTTTTCCATTCTATCTAGTATCTTGCTCAAGTCATTTAGATGTTCAGTTCTAATCATAGATTTTGCTAAAGTATCATCAACATAATCCTCCATAGTCCTATGAATCATGTCATGAAAAATAGATGTCATGGCTCTCTGATATGTAGCACCAGCATTCTTAAGCCCAAATGACATGACATTCCAATAGAAGGTGCCCCATGCACATGTGAAAGCAATTTTCTCTTGATCGTCTGGAGCAATTTTTATTTGATTATATCTAGAAAAACCATCCATTAAAGAATACATCTCAAAACCCATAGTCATGTCCACTATCATATCAATGTTAGGTAGTGGAAAATCATGCTTAGGGCATGCTCTATTTACATCTCTAAAATTTGTGCATACTCTTATAGATTTGTCTGGTTTTGAAACGGTATAATATTAGAGATCCATTTTGCATAATCAATAACTCGGATGAATCTAGCTTTTAGGAGCTTCTCTAATTCAGCTTTTACCAAGAGTGCAACATGAGGATGCATCTTTCTTAATTTTTGTTTAACTGGTTTTACTCCAAAGCTATAGATAAATGGTGCATTATAAGATCAGGATCTAACCCTGGCATATCTGAATATTTCCATGCAAAGTTGATCTTCTTCTTTGTGAGGAAGGTTGTAAATTTTTTCTTTTCTTCCTCTGATAAAGATTGTGCTACATGGATCAACTGTGGTTCCTCTATTGTTCCCAAGTTGATGGATTAAGTGGGCTCAATTAGAACTAGAGATCTATCCTGTAAATGACTCGGAAGAACATCAAATATCTCATCCTTAGGCACCTCAGAGAGGTTTTCACCTTCATATATGTCTTTTATTTTTACTTTTCTAGGTTCTGAGACTGCCACAAAGTGGTTTTCACCCTTAGAACTCCTTTTCTTTTTATTCTTATTCTTATTTTTCTGACTAAGATACTTGATGTCTGACTCTGTCATGCTAACACTCGGTTCATTGATGGAAGTCCTCATAGGCTCAACTGCATTAAGGTAGCAAGCAAGGGCATAGTCATTTGAGAAGGTATAAATACCATGGCTCAGGTTTGTGGAGGTTTGATCAAGAAGTTCAGGATGTTGGATAGTCAAAGTGGTGAAAGATTGGGAAAGAGTGTTTACGGATATGGATCTGTCATCATCAGTCCTAACCCAAGGCTCAATTTCAAAGGTGATATTACAACTTAAGACATTCAATTCATGAATAGGCTCAATGTCATTGTGATAGTCCACTTCAGCCATTGGTGGATCAGACTTGATAAGTTCATCATTTCTCTCTAGACTTACGTTGGGTTTAGGTGCATATTGGTGAATAACATCAACATGTTTCTCTGTAATAAGCTTATCTTCTTCTAGAATGGCTCCCCATTCATAGTCATTAGATTCTTCATCTATGCCTCTAGGAAATCTAAGAACACGAGTAAAGTCAGGATGAATACCCCAAGAAGGGTTACCCTTAGATTTTGATTTGAATTCATACTCATGGGAATCTGTCTTAAAATAACTACCACCTTCCTCTTTTTCTATTTTATTGTCTTCGAGATGAGTTGGTTCTTGTGGTGCAACTATCTCTTGCCTTATAGTAGGTTCTTGTGTTTCTACTATATTAATCCTTTTGATTGGATCATCTTCTACATCAAGAAGGTCTTTTATTTCTTTAGGAAAATGCTCATAAGGAATGAGCTCATCAGTGGTGTCAGAATCA